>JALDNG010000008.1:4357500-4682500 GCA_024349245.1 Neodontobutis hainanensis | reverse complement strand
TATTTCTGTATCTGGAGGCTCACAGCAGAGAACCGTGCATGAATTCTCAGTGTGGGGTTTGACCAAAGGATTTTAGACTTTGAATATTGTAATAAGGATCGGATTGAAATGAATTATCTATAGCTGTTGTAAAGGTTTGCTTCTATCATTGCAAATCAAATAAGCTCTTTCTGGCTCCCGTTTCTAAAAGCACCCTGCACTCCTCGGGTGCAGCACCCACTGCCTCGCACCAAAAGATAGCAGCTTCACAAAAAAAGGAAACGTGCTTGTTCCTATTTGGGAGCTGCAGTCACAAGTGCAAATGTATGCCACTGGAAATATCCCGCTGAGGTCAGATGGCAACGGAAGTTTTAGGAAACATTCAGATCACTGTCGACATGTGAAAAATAATGGCTCAGTCACAGTTTCATGTGCTTTGTTAGTGGAGTCATACACTGTGCAGGCTGTGTGGTAATGTATAACCACAACAGCCTGTTTTGTGGACAGAGATTTAGCGTCTACAGTACATAGTGACAGCACTGGCTTCTAATCATCTGTCTACTTTCTAAAGCATTTCCATCCTCTTACTCACCCTGCACTCTGCTGGACTGCCTCCAAGCTCCATAGTCACTTAATTCACAGTTCACCGGTTCAGTTCTTGTTGTTGTAGTTACTGGAATTTACTTGGAAGGCAAAATATACTTTTGCCTTCCAGGTATAGTCAATTAGCGGGTACAAAGAGCAGCTAAAAACATACAGAGGTTGTTGAACCTTAGCAATTTAGTGTGGATTTTAGAAAGACAAAGAATGGAAAACATGTTTTTATTTAAGAAAGTGTTACTGGAAAAAAATGTAATATTGAATTGTGGCATGGGTAGAATAAAATAATGCAAGGACAAAATAAGCTAATGAAACCAGGGCAGTATTAATTCTATGTTTATACGGAAAATGTTAGAGGTTGTTACTGTAGTACTGAGTAAATAATCTGTTTCCATGGTTTGGAAAAGTTATGTCTGTAAATAATAATAATCTATTGAGTTATGTGCGGTGCAAATAATTCACTGAAAATGCATGACAATCTTCTTCACATACTAAAAAAATACTAACAAAATTCAATTTATTCAATCAGACATGGATGAAAGCTTGACTGCTTGGATGAGGCAGTTTTCTTTCTTTGTTTGGTTGTTTTTTTTTTTTTTTCCTCCTTGGGGGGAAAACTGCAGACCAAGGAAGGGGTCACAAGGGCAGACTTTTAAAAGGGGAGAAGACATCTTTGCTTGTAGTAGATTAAACTGGCCAAAAGGCTAACCATCACCAAAGTTCTCCTTCTGTCAGTTTAATCTTTGTACTCTTTTTCTTCTCCGGAATGCGGCTGCTATTTTCAATAATTCTTCTGGGTAGCTAACATCAAACTCTGGTAAAAAAAAAAAAAAATCTACTCAAACTTCCACACACCAGCCCTGATTCTTTTTTCCACTTTGCTCCAAAAAGCTTTAACAGTTCATCTTTTTGTGCAGCACTCCCATCTATTCGGTTCTATTATGTGCCTGATTTGGCCTGTGTACTTTCTCCTCTCAGTTTGGTCCATCGATTCCGATCCAGACTACACAGTGTCTGCTAGCTCTTCACTTGAACACCCCCTGACTCTCCAAAGATTTCTGCTAGCCATTTGAGCTCACATTAGCACACTGAGTCCCCGACGTTTAAGGCGAGAGTGTGGGAAGAAAGACATCATTTTCTGAACCCTAAACCAATCAAAAATTCAATCCTGTGCCCTTGCCAATTAACTTCTACCACTGATCCCTTCTCTGACTTATCAAAGCTCATCCTTCCTTTCAAAGTCTCCCTGGACACCCAAGAATATTACATTTGTGGTCCCTCATTTCATCATCTTATTTAATTTTCTTATAAGAAATACAATTCAACCAAATGACATTATGTGTCACTAAGCAGCTTTGACTCGTGGTCTATATCAACTTTTAGATCATCATAGAAAGTTAGAAGGATATTTCCGAGGGCGTGCTACTTTCTCTAAGTTCCCTACACCTACAAAAAGCAAAGAAAGCTTAGTTAAAACATTTCCACTCCGGCTCTACCTTCATACGTGAATGTTATATATATATATATATATATATATATATATATATATATATATATATATATATATATATATATATATATATATATATATATACACACAATGTAATGGGTTCATCACATACTAGACGCTTTGGCCAATCACATCTCATGTTGCAAGGTCTTGAATTGAACTCCAAATGGTACCAATAATATGGATAATAATATGGATATGTGAAACTGTTGTTGGGGTGAGGGTTGGGGCTAGAGAACAAAACAAGGAAATGTAACCTTACAGACAGTAATATTTTCAATTACACTAGTAGAGGTTAAAAATGGATATGATTTCCATGTATTGTGTTGTGTTACTGCAGCTACAGTTCCTCTCATCCCACCACGGCAAGATCAGATTTACAAACCAAGGTGATGTCTTTGAAACTCTGAAGCTATCCTAACATTGAAGTTGTAAAACTATTCCAAAACAGTCACTCTTCAAATGTTCACAAATTATATTCAACCACCACCAGTGTTGGTAATGAGGACATGTTCCTGAAATTTCCACTTAAATCCTTAAGCCCACACTGGTGAGTTCTAAGGCATCAAGCATATTTCAAAAGATGACTTACTTTAGACTTTGACATCTTTTAATGTTTTGTTGTCATCAGGCATTAAAGAAATCTAATATGGCTGAAACCAGGTCAGCAGAGGTGGGAGGTTTTGAGGTGATGACTATGGCAGTGGGACAGGATTGCTGCCTTGCCAAACTGCAAGATGCCCCGCAGCTGACAGCAGTGAAGCGACCAAAATCAGTTTCATACACTCACTTGAAATGTGTTCTATGGTCTGGAGTGTTCTTGTAATGGGGAAAAAAGACATCTATAGCTCATTGTAGGACCGAGGGGCTGGCGGAGAGCTTTTTGTTGAAGGGTGATGCATTCACACCAGCACTCCCACATCCTGTCATATGGAATGGTGTGAACAGTCAGATTTGTCATTAGATGTGGCAGCTATATTCACACTTGGTGGCTCCTGCTGCAGTAATACTTGGTTTTACAGTGACAACATTGTGGTATTTCAAGGCCAATGCTTCCAATGAAATGAAATTCCGTGCATGTGAGAGAAAAAATTACTCCAGAATAAAGCGGTGGCAGAGACAGTGAAGAATGTGAATTCAGTCTTGCCTATCAAGACCATTAAGGCCTATGTGATTGTTTTTTAATGCATTCACTCCAGCCTTTTTTCTCTCCATTTACAGTACGCGGGGAACAAAGGGACTTCTGGTCTTTATCCACCCTCCCTCCCCTGTCTGATCACTTCATCCTCCACCCAAACCCATGCTGACTCCTCTGCACTCATCCCCCCATCCTTCCCCGCCTCTCGCTTATGTTCTTCCCTCCCCCCTCTCCAGTGTGTCCCCTAGTTTTCTGGTAGCTGTGTCTCTTTGATAATCCAAGACTCTTTGAAGACTCCAATTCCACGCTGCTTGCCTTGGAGCTATTGCACCTACAAAAACAACTGTGTGTGGGGGTGTGTGTAGTGAAAGACTGAGTGAGAGAAGAGCGCAGTAAGATGGGATGAGAATGGAGGACATAATGGCAGGACTGAAAATAAAAACAGTTCCATATGCATTTCCTTTGCGACTGCTCTAGTCTTTATGGTTTTCTGCTTGCTGCATACACTGAGAGGTGCACTTCTTCATTGTCATATTTGTTGGTGCAGCTCATTTTTTCTTGCGCCTTCAGAGGCAGCAGCTCATTGATTCCTGCATACACGCCCAAAATGCCAGAGCCAGGATGTACTCACAAATGCTGGAACTAAATGGAAATTCAAGTCTGCTCCCACACACTGGAAGTCATATCAGAGAGTTGATTTTTCTATCTAATGCCTCACTTAGAAAACATAAGATGGATATAGTACAGCAGAAAGGGGGTTTACACATTTAAGCTTTACCCATTCCGCAGGAGGGGTAGTGTTTAGAAAGTATCTTAAAAGAATCAGCCATCATCACTCCCATTCAAAGAAACACACTGTTTTATTCATCAGTTGAAAAACTAAAAACATGGTACACAGCTAAATCATCAGTGCATCTCCAACACTGCATTTTCTTTTCACACAATATCGATTTTAAATAAATCACTGTAGCTTTTATGAATTTGGACATGCTGCATCTGTAACATAGCTCTTTCAGTTTGTAACCTATCAGTAAAACTCTAATGGGCTAGCCCATGACTCTGTCTCATGTTACAAAATGAAAATGCACAAGCTAGAACAGAAAAAAACACAATATACTAACCGTTAAAATGTTTTTTATATTCAAAATCAACTATAGTAGATATCAAGACATACATAGATTTAATTTAACATGTGCTGCAACAGATGTGAGATCTCAAGAAAATATTTCATCCGGTGTCTGTCAGGCTCTTCAGAGAGTTTATTAGAGGAAATTAGCTGCCTATACTTTAAATGCCACTGTGATCAAAATTAATCATTGCCAAAGTGTTCTGTTCTGTCGCTTCGTTCACCTTTCAGTGCGTCTGGCTGCAACTCCCCCACTCTTCCCTCCATTGTTTCAGTCCAAATCTTCTAGTCTCTTCCTCCATCTTAGTCTGTAGCCCTCCCTTTTTGTCTCTGTCATTCTGCTTCTCTTTTGGCAGAGAAGCTTGCCATTGGGATTTAGAAGAAATTGAATTGAATTATGAAGGAATTTCTCTGCAGTACGATTGGCATCATTTCCTCCACACAATAGAACATCATTCTCATATCTCTCAGTGTGGGGGAATGAAAATAGGCCGTGCACCATTCTTTCTCTCATCCTTTTAAATTGAATTTTTCATATCACAGGGGCACTGAGACATCAGCCGTTTCCTTTAACATGGGCAGAAACCCATTTCATAATCTGAAAGACACATAACTGTGATTCAATGGAGAAAGTCTAGCTTGGAGTTTAAGTACACATACAATATATACCTTAACTTAAGATTGATAAACAGGACACATAGGTTCTGGCACCTTCAGAAGTTGAAGGTATTCCAGATGAGTTCACTTAAGCTGTTTGGCCTTGCTGCATCTTAAAAGCATTTCATTATGAACTAAATGAAACTGCAGCTTTTGTTCTGTCTCAATGTGAGAATAGAGCGTTCTGTATATTCACACATTCTATCACTTTGCTTTTATGGTAAAAAGTCCTTAGTGCAGACTCTAGCGTTTTCTGCAGTAGCTGTATTTTCCTGTTGCATACTGCACCCAAGACACTATAAAATGCAGTATTACCTGTGTTTATTTGGTTATTATTTCCATTGATGTGTCATCTTAGAAAGTTATAAAGCTGTGGTGCTTAGTGCTCTGCTACCTCAGCTGAATTTCTGAATAATCAGCGTTTCTCTTGCCACAGTGACTCAGTTTTAACAATGCCTTTTGAGTGTAATAAAGAATTTTCAATAAAAAAAGGCCGGGCCCAACAACAATGTTATCTATTGGACAAGTACAAGTGACATGAGACTTCACTTAAAAAGAGTTTTAGGAAACTTGATTCATTATTTAGGCTTAGGGGAAAGAACATTTTAATTCCGACAAAATTAGATCACATTTACTGTGCATTGCTTATCTATTTTCTGCAAGACGGTTGTTTGTCATCTGGAAGGAAAAAGATAACAGAATTGATTTAAAAAGGATTATTTTTATGATTAATTCATAAAAGATGATGCAATGTTTTACTTTGATCCAAATATGTTTGAGCGTGCAGTCAAAGGAGCATAAACACAGATGCAATCAGAGTGGCAGAACTGGGATATCAGGCAGTTCGGCTCCAAATTTAAGAATGAGATACTTCTTCAGACTTCTTCCACCTTTTAGTGTAGTTGCAAATGTGAGCACTTGCCTCCAAATGTGTTAGAAGCACCTTAGTCTGCTGGAACACACTAATATTTCCAGGCAGAGGAGGAGAAGACAGGAGAAGACATGGATCCCATTATTAGGTACAGGCATCTCATTCTTTCCGTCAGTAAAGGAAAAGGATTGATGCTTTTTCTTGGAAGATGAGACATTGTGTGGTCGCTTCAACAATTGTGTGTCACAAATGCAGCATGCTGTTTAGGCGTGAGTAATATTGTTATATGTGTAGGTTTTATGTTTTTTGTTCTATTTTTAGTCCATAATACTATAATTGTGTTTTGCTTGTGTAATATGTGAATTTAACTACTGCACAACAAAAAAAGTTACATTTTTCTTGCATTGTTATACTCCCCACTCCCAGCATATCTATGTTCCACTACTAAACCCCCACTAGTTTTTAAAATACAGTGCTATTCTTCCAAGTTAGTAAATGTAAATGTCCCCGAAAAGTGCAAGGCCAAAAGCATTCCAAGAAAAAAAAAAAAAAAATTGAAACTCTGCCTCGGCTCCTACTCTGCAGGAAGTCAAGCTCTAAAAGTGAAGGAGCTGCAGGAAAAGCGTTCCCATCTGCATGAGCACCAGCGGCTCCTGTGCACCAGCAATCAGTGAGGCTTGGCTGGATGACAGGACACCTGACGTTGAAGTGGTGTCAGCTACCTCCGGGGCATCCACAATGGAGCTGGAACTCAGTGGAACAACAGCACAGTCGCCTGCTGTCCCGTCAGGAATCACTGGTGAAAATCAGCAATGGCAACAAACATGCTCCTCAGTGGCCAAAAATGTTCTCCCGGAATCCCCTTTTATTAATCCATCCAGGCTTCAGGCAAATGTATTGTTTGTTCAAATCTGATCCTCAGTGTTGAGTCTACAGTGTTATTTGCAAGTGATTAGGTCTGATTTTGTTAATGTGGCATATTTGTGTGGGTTGCTGTGGTAACAACACTGTAACTATTCACAAGGTGCCGGTGCATTTTTCCCAATACAGACACAAAACGGCACGCTGCAGGCCGGGTGAATAATGGAGATGCATCCTCTCACTCTTCACACCATAGCAATATCTAGTCTGAGCGCAGAAGTCTTCCATCACGGCAGACAACATTAGTGACAGAGGTGGCTGATATATGTATTTTGCAGCAGTCACAGCTAGCTTGCAGGGCAACAGATCTCTGGAAGTGACGTCACCACTGTGTGTCGAATCGCAAGTGATGCAGAGGGCAGCTTGAAAGCCAATTTTGGAAATCAGATATCAAACCCCATATGAATGTGCTTTAAATTTGATTTGATAAATGAAATATTTATTCTGATGCCTGGGTGTGCTAAAATGTGATAGGAGCTGCCAGTCGCAGTATGACCTCGAATGCACTCGTAAGCTCGGGAGGACGACGTCTCTCTTTACATATTAACACACGGCGTCAGTGACATGGATGGTCACATATAATAATCTGCTAGTGTAAGTATTTCTAGTTGTGTATATATATGAGAAGCAGCTGTTGTTTCTGTAGATAATATGATGGTGTCCATGTGAAAGTGTATAACATCTAATACTTAAAGCCACTTTTAGCCCTAAAAATAAAAGTTGTCTTTCTTCTGATTGGTTGAAAAAGAAAATTAGTTTGCTTTCATTTGTTCATGGACAAAGAGCAGAACTGACATAAAGTTGACAGTTTTCTAAATATATTTATGTTGCATCTTTAATGTCAGCAGTGCAACTTTCTCCATTTGCTAAAGCTCTCCTAAGTGACTCTCTCATGAGAAATGCTTGTGTGAGGATCAGCTGTTGTGTGCCGACACTGCTGCATCTGTTATGCACTTGTGTTAAATTACCAATGTAATTAAACACTTAAGTAACAAGAAGTGGTGCTTTTCCTGAAAAATAGTGTAGCCAAGATGAGATGAATACTTCTGACTGAGGAGAATATTTGATGAGTATTATGTTTACACCAGGAATTATTGCTGGTCATTGGGATCATTCAGATATATTATATCTAAGGCTAAGTATTTTGACATTGCAGAACATTACATTGGGCATTCATTTTATGAACAAAGAAAGAAGAAAACTACAGTGTCCTTAAGTGTAGGTTAGGGTTGTTTGTCTAGTTTGAAGATGCAGTTAAACTAACCTGACAAGCCAGGAAGTCTGCTCCACAGTACAAGGTCTGTTCTGCTGTACCGTCTGGGAGGGCTTCCATTGAAAACAAATGGCTCTTTAAGTGAACCGCGAGCCGTTAAATTGTATTTATTTATTTTTGTAAAGTAATACAAGTCAGAATGATCTCCGTGCTATAGGTGCCTCCTGCTGTGAGTCGACTGTTGTGTAACCAGTCATGTGAGGACAGACTAGGATCATACCTTTAAGCAGAAAAGAAGAGAAGGAGCGAGGAGTGCACCAATATGAAAGGGAGTGACAGTAGGCAAAGAAGCAGCATTTAGATGCATTTTAATAACTTTGAAAACACAAAGGCAGAATTTTTTTTACTTTTGAATACTTAAGTACAAAGGATGTATTCAATATTTTAACTGATATGAGTACATATACCAGTGATTAAGTCAAAACAGCACTAAATTTGTCTGAATTATGAAAGGTATAAGTGGTATACGTTTATGTTATATTATCCCACAACAACATTAAAATAGTTAAGATTAGTGTAAATGTTTATAATAATTTATTCTATTTAGTGTCCATTTCATTCATATAATATTGGAGGCAGCCAATATGAGGATGTTCCGAACACAAACAGAAAACCCTGCACCTCAGAGCATATTTAGTCTCCTTTACTCACGCGGTTCTTAGGAGATCCATGGCTGTGCTACGCAGTGCTGTTATAGCACTGGCCATGTAACACTGCCACCCTGAAAACAGACACAATGCCCCTCGCCTCCACACGTATTTAGCCTTCTGTCTTTACTGTCAACTTCTGTCTTTAATGGCTACATGTTTAGTGCACAGGAAACACAACTTTATGACGTGCTTGACTTAGTATTGAGATATTTACTGGGTTTTCAACAGAAATACTTACTTTGGAACAGTGCGGACAAGGCGCTGGGTGTTTTTAGTCACATACAATGATAGTCAAGCGCTACATGTTTTCACATGGACCCCAATTGGGGGCCTTGTCCGCACTGTTTCAGAGACTCAGAAAATGATGGCCCTCAAATTTCCCTTCTGGGAAATCGCAAAAGTTCCCCCTTTATTTTGACACCAGAATTATTAAAATACACCTTGTAGTTGCAGAAATATAGTAAATTTACTGTGGACATGTCCTTTTCGAGCAGACACACCAAAAAATAGGCTTGGACAAGAGGGTTAAAACCTCTTATTCTGTCTGTTGCTGTTAGGGGTGGTACGATGTACGATTACATTTTTCATCATTAGGATAATTGTTCATCGAGATAATCGCCAGCTATTTGTTTTTGTCTCACCACAATGCCATTTGGACATATTTGTTAAATAAATAATCCTGTTCTTAAGATCATTGATGGCTCCACATTAACGGTTCTCAGCTTGCTCGGAACAGCCCTAGGTTTTCTCTAAATGTCCCAATTATCAAGGGTCTACTGACGTAGCCGAAGCTGACGTCTGTCCAGAGTGGGATGTTTAGATCTTAAGACTATGGTCACACTAATAATTAAGAACAAAGATTTTCCAAATGCTATGTCGCGCTGTCCGGCTCATTTTTTTGCTTTCTCAGTTGCTCTGTTGCTGTGGCCCGCTCTGTTAATGCGCGACTGAAGAGCGAAGAAGGCTTTGCTAAACTCACGCTGAAATGAAACTTCAGTCTGTGTCCAGCAGAGAACAGGGCTGTAGACTATAGTTTGTTAAATAAATAAATAAATATATATAAATAAATAAGTGTTGATTTGGAAGCAGTGCTGTCTGACAGATACACTAAACATGAGCATCATGCAGCAGGGCCGGAACAAGGAATGTATGGTCCAGGGGCACAAACTATATTAACTATACTAACTTTATTTTTCCTTGTAGCAGTTCAAGATGGATTTTTATAACTTTGTAAACTCACAAATCTCAAGAGAATCCAGCTGCACACAGGGTAACAGTTGACTTCTTTGTTGTGGTGAGATTCATTTCTTTTGTCTAGATTATTAAGCATCACTTACAGAAAAACACAGAACAGTTGTATTATCTAGTAACATGTGTTTTGTCTGTCACACTGGCCTGAATATGCTATATTCTAGAGCTGTATGAAATATTTTGGAACAGTAAAATGGTCCAGGAGCTTTAGGTATGGATGAACGCTGTTTATTGCAATACTAAAACGCTTCCTGAGGCTGAATCTTTGCGTGACTTTCCATCTGCTTTGGGATTGGGGCATAAATGAGGCCATTTTAGCCCATACCGAATAGAGGGTTATGAATTCAGATGTCACCATAAATGTCTCGTCTTTTTCGTTCTCTTGTTCCCATTGCTTCTTATTTCTACTACAATGCCCAAACAATCCGACGCTCCCGCCTCCAGTCTCCTAGAATGTAATCCTTCTGCTTGTCCCCCGCAGCCAAAGCGTTGTCCGTGTCTGCCTGACCGACTGCTCAGCCTTCCCCTTCCATCTTGCCGCAACCTCCCCTCTCCAACCCCCACCCTAGAGCCCCCCCAAGGCCTGGCAAAGGATTTGTGCTCTGACTAAAAGGGAGAATCTATTTGCCATCTCTCGCAGCCTTCGTTAGTTATCATACCCAGGAAACATGCTGACTCTCTGGAGTAGTGCCTCCAGGAGAATTTTAAGCAAGAATCCATATTTAAACAACTAAAATGCCCCTTCAGACTTAAATAGTAGGCGACCCCGGGAGATCATATTGAAAGAATGCGTCATCAAAACGTCTAACTCCTCTTTTTAGCATTGATACTTCCTAAATTTACTGTCGGGAGACAAAGTCACGCTGCTCCCTGTGGACGCAATGACACTTAACTTGAGAGAAATAGTGCTCCGTTTTGAGATGATTATGTTGTTGACAAGAAAGTCACATCGTGAGAAATGTCTTTCAAAGATCATAACCAACCGACTTATAAACATAAGTCACCTGCAATGCCATGGTTTTTAGCTTGGTGCTTTTTACTACATTGTTCTAAAATGAAAGATGTCTTACAAATCTCTACAATTATGGCGACACTCTGTCCAGTTATGTTCAGAGCAATTCTTTCATTCATCCGAAGGAGCATTTAAAAAAAGCTATTGCAGAGTAAAAATGATCTCCACCTACATTTAGTCAGTTGTGCTAAATGATTTTAAACTTGCAGTTACTCAATACTAATGTAAAACGAAGTTAAAACAGTAGGAGCGGATGCATGGGGTGACTAATGCAAAACATGTATTATAAAAGAAAGAATGCTAAGGCCACTAACTACAATGACAACCCAGAAACTGCCAAATAATTGAAAAAAACATCCATGACAAACACTCTATGGACATGCCTTTTATAAATGTTTTTAATCCCTCATTTACATTCAAAAATCGTAGCCTCTACAAACCACTTAAATGCCTTATGTAAGCAACTAAAGTACTGGCTAGAGATGAGCTAACCATTTTGTAATGTTAACTTTTGGACAATGTTGTCCATGAGGGTAAAACTCAGACTTGCATTAAAATGGTTTGTCTCGACCTATTGACTATTGTCACAATGTTTCTCTATGAAATGAAGAAAAGTAAGAAGACGAGTTTTACAAATATCTTCAATCAACATTAAAGCAAATCACATTTTATTATTACAAAAACTCTGAAAACTATGAAAACAGCATGTATAACAGAACATTAGACAAATGCCACATTAACTTTGCATTCCCCTTTTCTGTGTTGCATCATAAATAGAATGCAACCTGACTAATACATTGATTTAAGTCCGTCATTACTACCTTTTTGTAAATTGAGATGTAAAGCATGCAAAAACACTTACGGGAAGTGCATTTGGATTTATTTGTCTAAAAGACCAGAGAAATACAACTTGGTTAAAAGGGTGTGGAGATTTCTGGAGACATTTGAAAAAAAAAAAAAAGCCCTCGCTAACAACATTATGAGCACAGTGTTGATGGCACTTACCTGAGCTCAAAAAGCATTTCCTCAATATCTGGTGGTGTGTACACTAAAAGGATGATGGTTTTCAATGATTTCCAGCATGGATTTGTTTGCCAGAAAAGTGGTTGAATGGTAGAAAGTACAGAGGCGCAGTATTGATCTCTGCCTCTCCTCACTACCGCACATGAGGCCCTAGGTTTTTTATTTTTTTGCTGTCTCAGTGCTTTCCTGACTTTTACGAGAGGTGTGGAGGCAGGGGAGAGGGGGTGAGGGGGTAAGGGGGAGCCAAGCCACGGCAGAATTGCCGGTGCACTTGCTAGGTGTCATCTTTCTGTTGTGGATGGGTGGTAAGTAGCCATTAGTAAACCGATCTTTGCGAGAGGAAATTTAATGGTCTCCTAACTGTATTTACAAGACATTCAATTTGATAAAGGGTGCGATCTTAAATGATTTATTACACGCCGCCCCTACTCCTCTCTTTACTATCAAATTCTGGATTTCATCACCCTCGTACATTCCTTGATTCATCAAATTTCTCGGCCATTCATCAGATTTTATGTAACGGCCTGAGCGGGGGTTTAATAATGCGTTCTAATGCAGGCAAATGGAGACTGTCACAAACTATGTTCCCAGTGCTCCATTTTGTCTCTTTAGTTCGCTTTATTTAGCTCTGCTAAGAATTCATTCCCAGTTAAATTGCAAAAAATGAAAAATATTGTGTAGCTTTTTGCACAGTTTAACATCAAACGCAGTGGGAAAGAGAAAATATTAAAATATGGAGATTGGGGAAGTAGCACACTGGGCCATCTGATTAGCGTGCCAGTCGCTGTCATCAGAAACCATTTGACAGTGGCAGATTCAAGAAACTATAATACAACAACTTATTTCTTTCCAACAAGTTTTCATGCCATTTGGAAGCTATATATAATATATATATATATATATATATATATATATATATATATATATATATATATATATATATATATATATATATATTTTATTTTTTTTTTTTTTTCAAATGGCAAAAAATATATTTGGTCGTAATTCAAACCAATACGAGAATCTTGCAGTAAATTATTGCATTTTAAACAGAATCTATTTTTTCGTACACTCCTACATTTCAGTCTTTAGACATTCGGACACCATGTCTATGTTTGGACTGTGGCACATCTGAACCCTCTTCCTAGAATATGATCACCGCTGGCCCTATAAACTCTGTTGACGTCCATAACAACAATTTTAGATTTTTTTTGTTTTAATAAAAGACATCATAGTATGTTATCTACTATTCTCCTACTTTCTATGTTCTATAATGTCTCTTGTGGGTCGGGTGTGTTGAAAAGACCCAAGCACTTCCAGCTTGTTTGTCTTTCTTGGTACAAATGCCACATCCCACTGGAGTTCTCGATAAAGTGGACAACAAATAATGCAGATAACAGGAACCTGCGCACTGAACAAGTTTACAATCTTTGATAAGATGCCCAGATTTGAATCTTAATGTGTCAGGACGACTGCACTACAAATACGGTGGAAAACTTTGTGTACTTGCAAGAATACATACCCCGGCTCATTTTAGAATATAAAATGCAGACTTGCTTTCATTATAAACCTCCTGCATTTTAATTCATTCTTACATACACTTTAAACAAATCTCCTATATAAAAATAATTTAAATGTATGGTTGTGTTGGAGCCATATTTTCTATTCTTCACAGTTTTTATTTAATTTATTCAGTACTTGCGTTGCTAATTTGCGCTCCACATCTTATTGGAGTCACTCCTTCATTCATATACCGTTCCCACCTTATATAAGCCCCAGAATAATAATACGGCAAAGGACTATTTAATATTTAAGACTGCTTAATATTTAATACTATTTTCTGACTTTTGAAGAGCAAACTTTCAAAGGCCAGCGGAAAATTCAGACAGATGAAACGTCCATTGTGTGGCGTTCTAACAAAAACGACAAAAAGTTTCCGTGCTTCCAAGGGGGCTCAGTGGTTGTCTGTCTGTATTTTTTAGCATCCCCATCGACGAGTGACCTTCTCCACCACCAACCCTGTTCAAGACCTGCAGGATGCCTCGCAGCACAGCTACTATGACAGCGGCCTGGAAGAATCGGAAACTCCCAGCAGTAAGTCATCTTCGGGCCCTCGCATCGGACCCCTGACCCTACCCGAGGATCACTACGAGAGGACCACACCGGATGGGAGCATTGGAGAGACCGAACACCCTGAAAACGGTACAGCGACTGTCCCACTGCATGACTGTTGAATGTTAATGACTGGAATAGGTGTGTGTGTGTGTGTGTGTGTGTGTGTGTGTGTGTGTGTGTGTGTGTGTGTGTGTGTGTGTGTGTGTGTGTGTGTGTGGTGGCACTTCTGGGAGACTTGTTTGTGCTGTGGTTATTTCAGTGGAAATGTTCTAGCAGTGTCTGCTGGCTTTGTGCAGTGTTTGTCGATGGCTGCATGAACTGTTATTGGTTTTCGAGCAGATCTGGTTTCGTGTAGGGGTGTGCGCTGGTGTGTGGCATTAGGGCCGAAGTTAGCAATGTTTCCATCCTCCTCATCAGCAGGTCCTCTGTCAGACATCCTTAATGACTCTCTCACAAGTGTGCTAATTAAAAAGCCCAACTAATGAAGCATTTGCCCTCTATATAAATCTGAACCATGACATCTGTGCAGACATGGCTGTGTTTACTTGGAGCATTTCCTCTTGCTGCGTTTGGACCCAAGGTAAACTGTAAGCTTGGCTGTGCAGGAGCCATATTTCCAAGGCACAGTAATCAATCCACAGAGGTGGTCTCAGCATAGGTCTATATAAAAAGAGCCAAAGCTGGAAGTCCCATTCTGCGAACGGTGGATCATAATAGCAGTTTTGCTGCTATAAGCTGCCAAACCTAATCCATTACCTGTCTTGTAGCAAACTACAATAAGTGATTCACATGCTGCGTTTCCACTTATTATAGTACTTTAAAACCACCACCCTCTGGATTAGACACTTTTACATGGTGATAATTCACTAAACATCCTTTTAATATTATGATTAAGCTGTTTCCTTAAATGTGTTTGGAGCATCTTCTTTGGCCCATTTGTGATAAATTTAGATACGGTTATACTACTTAGTAATTTACTTACTTTCATTTCATAATATGTAAATATATTTGGATGTGTAGGTTTCTTTTAGCATTTTTTTTTTATAAATGTTTTTGAATAGCAGTGATTAGCAGGTAGTTAAGCTTCTGTAATATTCTACTAAAGATGGTAATACTAAATAACATCAAAGGCTCAAAATCATGTTTTAAAGGTTTCACAGACTCTTCTAAAGGTAGCAGCTGTGAGGTTGGTGAATGGAGACAGGAAGCTCCACTGCTAGACTTTAACAACCATGCTCTGCAAAGAATATGTATCCTGTTCACAGTGAGTCATGTGACCCATGCTCAAACTAGTTTACCTGCAGCCACACTTTTCTTTGGCAAGCTTGAAATCTCTCAGCTGTATTTTCCACATCTTTTTATAAAGTATAAGGCAAGCACAGTGTGGTAGAGCAACCATCAAAATGCTTTTGAGAACATAGATTTTTGGGCTAAAAGTTACACAGAGGGGCTTTTAACATAAAGGTGAAATACTATGCAGGTGGCACCTGAGCAATGACAAAAACAATGCAACACAGTGAAACAGTGAAGCAGAATTATCAATGACATCAGTTCAATGTGACAATCAAATGATAATACTCAGTAAAATTCATTTCAAATAAAACATCAACCAAAACTGAGTGCAGTAGTTCAAATGTAAAGTGGGAATATTTTTGTTTCCCTGGTTTCAGAGACTTGAAAGCTTAGAATTTAGCAATAAATATTCTGTCTTCATCATGCACTGATTAATATTGTGTACTGACTGTGAGAAAGGCCCTGCATACGCTCTTTTTAACTAACTGCTCTAACATTTGCAGCTTTTTAAAATGGAAAAACAATTGCTCCCAGTCACAGCACGTCGCAGGATCAGAGACTAAAATGTGTCAGTGCCGCACCTAAACTCTGTGACAAAGAGTTCAAGTTTTAATTCTGTAATGCTTTTTTTTTTTTACACTTTTTTTTGTTTGAAAGTCTCTTTAGTTAAGAAGCTTATGCAGTTGTTTTACAAAAGTTGTATTTGTTTGTGCGCGTCAGTAAGGGTTGCTATAATTTCAGAACACAAGAATGTGATAGCAATGTAGGAGGGGATGAGTTTTCTATTGCTGCCGTTCCCTGCGGCCCTTGAGAGATCTGAAAATACTAATATTCCATTTAATAGATGGATTTAGTCACCCTACATATGAACAAGCTGTCTGTTTATACCCCAGCAGGCAACAGTTGTCTATTTCCATGAGCTTCCTGCACTCTCACGCTATAATATATGCATTCTCTCTTATTTCTTTCCTATTGTTGATGCTGTTTATTGTGTTTTTTTCCATCTGCAGAACACAGGTTTTTGTCAGACAGGGCGCTCTTTGTTGTCAGCAGCAGGAGAGCAAGATTGCAAACGAAGATGGAGCAGTTAAAGAATGAAAAGATGGCACAAGATGGGGGAGACGTTAGATTATGACAGGGTGCGGGGACTAAGAGCCTCTGACAGCGAAGCAAAGCCCACTGGATGAGCATGCAGGACAGGGAGGTGTGACGCCAGAGCGCCAACCAAGGATAGACCTAATTAAAATGTGATTCCCACTTCAGGGAGATAAGAAAGCCAACATAAAATGGCAGCAAAATCAAAAGAGACAGAGGAATCCCTCCCTAGCGCCACCTGAATGATGACGTGATGCCTTTTATAAGCCTTTGAGTGAAAGACTGACAGGTTATACTTGGTGCTAAGCTTTATTCATTGCGGTAGAGATGAGTGACAGGCAAAAAATGGGGAGGTGAGCGCGACGTGTCACTCCATTTAAGTCGCATGAAACGCAATATACGGAGTCTAGCCTGTCAGCCTTTGCATCTGTGGGCCCCTGAAATATCGACATGGATGTGTTTTTGTTATACAAGTTGAACTTTGACAGCGAGGGATATACATTGTGAAAGTGTGCACACGGCTGCAGTAGAGAGCTGCGCTGTTCACATCCAATGCTTCATATTTATTTTGTTTTATATTTAAATAGGCTTTACATTCTGTGCCAGAACTTATTGTGCTGTTATGGCTTCTCTTTGTTGCGTCCATTAGCTGATTACTCATCAAGCACTTATGGCATAATTAGAATTATGGATTTTTTTGGAAGGAATTGAGCAGAGAATTAAGTGATCAGTACTGTGAAATTGGTAACTCTGTGCTTACTTAAGAATAACTGGCATTAAGAAGAACAGCGTCAAACAAGTTGTTTATCAAGATAATATAGCCTCTCTTCTAGAAACAAGGTTACAGATTGGTTTCTTGCAAAAAAAAAAAAAAAAAAATTGTTTTTACTTTCATGCAGGCCTATATTAAACATTGACACTACTGCATTAGGGTGTGTGCTTATTCATAAACTTATAGATGACAAAACAAACAAGAAACATTGGCAAAACCTAGTCATGTGTAATGTGTGTGCAGTCATGCTGAGTGGCTAAAGCTAGTTTTCCATACACATTTAAGATAGCATGCTGAGTTCTGAGGTTGACTAAGGTTCTCTCAAATAAGCCCCATCCTGCTTTTAATTAATCATAAACCGTCTGACTTAGATGGTGATTTAGAGACGCCGCCCTCTCATCGACTAACATTTGGTCAGCCTTAAAGGGGGCTGACCTACTTGGTGACATTTAATCTCCGAATAATAAATGGTCATTTGGATACGACAACATTGATTTCTCTAAGTGGAACTTAGAAAATGAGTTTTCTTGTATTGCAAGCAATGTGCTTTGTGCCATACTCGTTTGAACATTTTGACACATGCTTAAACCTTGTAATATGTCTTGTCTTTTCTCTTTTTAGTTTTTTGTTTTCGAGTGAAACATTTTGACCTTGATTTCTTTATCTGGCAAACTGAAATGATTCAACATTATCATATTTATTTGGGATTTGGGTTTGAAATATTGAGGAAAGACAGTGATAGAAGTGATTTTTTTTGCAATTATTTTGTGTTTTGGGTTTTCTATGCCTGAGCAGCTGCTGCCTCAGATTTTTTTTTCTCATTCTTATCTTCGGGCCGTGTTAGAGAGCACTCATTTCAGATTTCCCATGTGTACTCTTCACTCTAATGTTCATGAGTGTAGAGTGCGCATTGCTTAACTGTTTGTTAATTTCATCTGTAATATTTATCCCTTTGGATGCACGGGTGTATTGACGCGTACCTGCATGTAGCCATTTGTTTGCATTGTGAGGCGTTGCATCACAAACCCCCCTCTCTAAATCATTTTGACTACAGTGCTATTTTACCTTAATCGACTCTCATCATAATCACTGAGCTCTGTAATTCTCTTTAAATTGATGGCTTCAGACACCATGAAAAGTGCTTATCGTGTGTGTCTGGTTGCCGTCACGATGCATGATTTGTCATCCAGGATGAAATCAAAAGGAGAGCTGTGGATTGAGTTCTCTCTGTCCCATCTGTCCAGACCAGATTCTGAACACTGCTCATTTTCTGATAAGTGGTTAAAGCAAGTAAACGTATTTAATCTTTGCCAGTTTGGCAAACCAACTTAGCTGATTTACTGTAGCAAATGACATGTTTTCTTTTGATAGATTTGTTGCCCTGTGTGTCACACAAAACGTGACAGAATTTAACATGGCTTGTAACTTGCTTGTATGCAACTAGCTGATAACCAATAGTCTATGTGTGGACACTGCTCAGAATCAGCGTACATCCCTTTATGAGTACTCTACTGTGTCGTGGGGGGAAAAAAATCACAAAAAAACTAAATCTTCACTAAGCATGGAGCTTTTTACAGTGTATTACTTGAAACACGTTATTTCGCCTTCTGTTTCAGCTGATTCTCCTGATACACACTAAAGTACCCAAAACAACAAGCACCTTGTTTTTTGTTTGTGCTTTTCCCTGACACTACAAATTGCTTATATACAGCTGTACACTGCTTTATGAGCATGGTCATTTCTTCAGACGGTCTCCTGGTATTTGAACAAACAAGGCAATTCAAGTAAAAATATTTTTTCTTTAAAATATCTCCTTTTACTATGTTTGATGCAAACAGTAGCAAAACAACAACAATGCATTACTCTCATAGGTAAAACAAAACAGTTTACGCTGGATGCGTTCTAGTGTTACAACCGTCTTGACCGACTTGTCTTCGTAGATTATGGAATATACTTTTGTAGTGCGCTCTGTTAAATGGAAGCACATATATCAGTAGGTGGTGTGTCACACAGACATAATATTATACACACTATTTGTGTTTATTAGGGATGGACAATATCTCAGAGCTAATATAGTTATTGGCCAATATGTGTGTGTGTGTGTTTTTTTATTCTTCGGCATCGGCCCAATGAGGAAAATATGCCTTATGTGGAAAGCCAATATTCTTTTCTGTTGATTAGTTTGTTTGTGTGCCTGTGATTAAAAAATAAATAAATAATAAAATAAATATCATTATTATTATTATTAAACCCTGGTGTTTATGTCTGTTTTCTGCTGCTTTGCTAAACAAAGCTTTTTTTGACGTAAAATAATGACCTTCCTCTTGTGATTAATAGTCATCTTTAGCATCTGCAGAATCACCACGGCCATTAATCAAGCTGCTCTGGGTGTTTGTAGCAGCATTAGCCACTACACCATGTACTGCAAACTCTTTCTGATTCTGATTTCAATTCAGTTTTGTTTCCAAATTAACATTTCATTTTTCTAAAGCAGTGATCCAATTTGAAACACCTTGCGTCACAAAGTCACACAAAAACTCTCTGACTTTTTATAACCCACTCACAAATCTCTGGGGACTTCCATAAGGCCTCCCATGTTTTAGTGTGATCCAAGTTTGACCGGCAATCCCGTCATGTCCGGTCCAACCCAGCCAATAATCACTCTTGCGGGGATTGGCAGTGAGGCGTCTTGGCTGTGATATGAGGGCTTGCACCAATAAGACACTGGTGGATTGAAGACAGGTACAGGGTGAGAGCACACACGCAGAAAGTCCGTTGACCACAGATGGAGGAATTTTTACATGGCTGGCTGCCCAGCGTGAGGTCTCCCCGTGTCTTCCTCTGTGCCATATGGGCTATTGAGAAGGGTAAGATAAAGTGGAATAAATGGCATTTGCATGATAATGAGGTTCTTTAGTTATGCTGTCTGATTTCCATGCCTTAGATCTCTCAGATGATGCAGGCAGTGAGGTATATTTGTTTTTTTTTACACTACAGTCAGGATTTTTTTTAGTTTGCCTTCACTGCAATATCGGTGTTATACTGAAGACCACGGTTTTATTAATTACGGTTTTAAATTGACATGTTCCTTTGCGTATTTCTTTGATGTGTTAATAAATGAGTGAGATTGCTATGTACAGGGAAAGGTGTGGAATTAGGTTAATGGGGCTTGGTTTTACCACTGATTATAAATAAAAAATGAGGCAGAAAAACTGAATGTGCTCAGACTCATTGCCTTCTATTCAAAAACAGAAAAAACAAAGTTGTTTTTTTTTTACATTTATTATTCTGGTTTCATTTTTCTTCTTTGGACTCTCTTTCAATTGTCTGGAAATCCATCTGTAGATTATTCCGTTATACAAGAGTGAGACAAATAACATCATTGTGAATAAATGTTCATGCTGCCCCAGATGGAGACAATTGTCAGTCTCACAAACATATTTTGTAAGTTGTTGGTTTTAGCTTTATTTATTTTTTTACTGTTTTTTTTATTTTGAAGCTTAAAATAATCAGACATGAAGCCTGGGTTTGCTGATGACGGTGTAGTTTGTCTGTTTTTCATCGGCTGTTAGCATCACGAGCTACATAGGCTACCTTTAACCTGGATCTGCCTTGCCTGCCTTAATTAATTATAATCTAGTGAATTAAAGACTGTTAATATGTACTTTGGTGATATTAAACCAAAAATGTGCATGTTTAACTCTTTTACATTGATGATACTTAAATTAATTAAATATCCATCACCTGTGTACAACAGAATGAAGAGTGTCATTCAGACTTAAGGGCTACAGAGCTGTTTAGCACAAACTCCTACATTTAGGTTATTATATTTAAATTTTCTGATGTGAGGTTCTAATTATTATTATTTATAATTTATACTTTTTTGCTTGTTCTCCCCGTGCTTGGGTGTTTTTTTTCAGGATACTTCGGTTTCCTCCACCAACATCAAAAACATGCTGGGCTCCCCCTGGTGGCGGCTGCAGAAAAGGAAATTCCCCACAAGGATAATAAAAAATAAAAATAAAATAATAATAATAATGCTTATAAACGGACTCGGATGCAGCATGTGGCCTGTTATTTCAGTCACATTATATGTTTTTTTAAAAGTTTGCACAAGTCCAAATGTCTATTTGAACTAAGAGAGTATGGTGTCTAAATGAGCTGGCTATATAATATACTCAGCCCCAAACTTCGCACAGTATTTGTAAATTTGTGGCTAAATGGCCTCTCCCTGCCTCGCAACATCAAATTAGCACCTGAGGCAAAATTGAGCAGCTTAGTAGTTCTGGCCCTTATGTCTTATCTCTGCATATTAAAGATTTGGTGGAGCCCTGGGCCTAGTTATGTTTAGTGAATTCATGGTCATTCTGATGTTTCAAATTATGGCATATCTGCTTGTGAATTCTGCAGAGCCGCCTTGTGCGTGCCTGCTTGGAGCAGCACAGCGGCCTATGGCAGCTCCCGCCGGACAGGCCACCACCTGGAAGAGGACAGGTCTGAGAAGTGGCAGTTTTTTGGAAGCTGCTGTGGAAAAAGTCCTTACAAGTGGTCCCCTGGGGGGAGTTGTCATGAGTAATATACCCATAATCCCGAGCGCTTTGTTACACACACATTATGCTTGGCTCACATCAGCTGCTGCTGTTGCATTCCCCCCCTCCCAATTGTTTGGAATTTTATTTCGAAGCAAATAGGTCAGTGGAAGAGCCTAAGTGGAGCAGAATTAAAGCCTCTAACCTGGATTAGGCTTTGACACTATGGACAATGCTTGACTGTGGGCATATTTCTAATGGCTTTCTGGCACAGTGCAGCTGAATACAAAATGTCAGTGCATTACGCTTTTGATTGTGTCCAGATTTCTCTTGCCCAATTTGAAACTAAAAATTCACTTACGCTCGTGTGGCCACTAACAATGCAACATACACTCTTGTACCGCATTTAACAATGTTTGTCAAATTACTGCAGACAGGTCAGACCTTTGCACCGAGCTGTTCGGGCCCCATATCAGAGTTCACACCATTAACTCAAGCAAGCTATGGAACTGGCTTATTGTCTTTTTAGAGTGAGCTGACATATTGTTGTGTGACTGAGATTGCAGCCACACGTGAAATCAAGACGGAGGTCTGAATAGAAGTCCCATTATCCCAGTGAATCTACCCCATTGCATTTAATTTCATTTTACCTCCTTTCACAATAAATGTGATTTCTCTGTAGTTTCATCATTTTGTCCAGCTGAATAAAAGACTTGGATAATATAACAAATAATGTTTTTGACAGAATATAAAAGTTACTACGTTCCGCAGCTATTTTTTTTTTTTTTTTATACAATGACAAAGATGATAAAAACATAATAAAATAAAATAAAGTGTTCTTTTTAAATGATTGCAGTAGCAGACTCAAAAACATGTCATTTGACAAAAGTTGCATTTGGAGTATTTTTCTTTTCCCAGCTTTCTTTATATCAGTAAAGTAAATGTACAACTGCTCATGTTTTATCCACACATGTCTAACACGGATGAAAACCCAAATGACTGTTTTGAATTATGGCCCGAGAGAAAAGTACATGCATATAAGCACACATTAGGCTCCATAAATAGTGCTTTTAACGCCACGCTGCTGCAAAAAAGTCTGGTTTTAGCACTAAG
The DNA here is from genome assembly GCA_024349245.1 of Neodontobutis hainanensis. Taxonomy (NCBI): domain Eukaryota; kingdom Metazoa; phylum Chordata; class Actinopteri; order Gobiiformes; family Odontobutidae; genus Neodontobutis; species Neodontobutis hainanensis. Next base: position 4,659,572 of record JALDNG010000008.1, on the reverse strand, counting down.
CCTGTAAAATGAATGAGCGAGCCAGTATGCATAAGCCAGTATCTCTAAGCTGTAGATGTGCTCATGTATTACTCTAACAAAAGTGGATGGCTCTCTGTATTTAGGCAAAAATTGGATAGCACATTGCCGACTCTTGCCACACTAGTGAGTCTGGCCAACAGCGTGCTGAAGCAGCAGGTTTGGAGGTGGTGATGTGTGTTAAAACAAGGAACAACTTCACAAAAGTACAGAACACATACAGAGAAAATGTTTTAATTAGGTTGTGTCGCTAGTGGCTATACACAAGGCTCCTTGTAATGGAGTGTCCACTGGCAGGTCCATGGGACCTGACTGGAGGATAATTATAAAGTCGGAAATAGAAAATGGTGGTAGTATCGTGTTGCTGTCTTACCTATTCTCACACCAGACGTGAACTGCAGGTGGAGCCCCTAAACCTGGGGGGCGTCGACAGCTCGGGGCTGGACTTCACTGGTCGGGCAGCTAAAGCCGGCATCACAGAGGGTCCCCAGGGGTCATCTCTCCATCATAGTGTGATGGGGACGGAGCGCTGCTGAACTTCCCTCTAACTAGTGTTCTGCCCTTCAATGATGGATGGCACTTGGGGGACTGGAATTGTACTGTATGGGTCTGACATGCATTTCCTTATTTCCAGTGAGTCACTGAGGAATGGAGTCGCTCTTGCTTTAAGGCTTTCTTGCAGTCAGCTGAGGATATCTGAGAATTCACTGCTGTTCAAGGCCCCCACCATCTCAAATCTACTAAAAATGCTCATTCGGCCCTAAAAGGAAGATGGCATTGCATTTTCAAATGGAAATATCCACTCAGTGAACGATCAATTCGTAATTTTCAGTATTGCGTTTACATGGTGGATCATGTTGCCGATATTGCACATGCCTAAAGCAAAATAGAAATGACTTGATTTTGTTCTGCTTAACCAAAAGCATGTGGATGTTATTCATATAAAGAGCCATAACTAATCCTTTACTAGACTTTTACACAAACTCATCCAGCATTTTTATGGGGCAAGGTTTTTGATCAATTATTTTGAACTCACAAGCGGGTTTTTCCATTTGAATGTTTCACTTTTTTACATAATTGTCTAAAAAAAGAAATGCTAATTTATGCTAGGTTGCAACTGCGACTGATATATGGCTGCTAAAGAGTGCACGACAAGAGGTCGTAAGTGGGCGAATGCAACTCAGCACAAAAGTTACATTACTCTGGACCACAGGAATACATAAATTATCCTTTTACAAGATGTTTATGCCTCAGTTCTCAATCTAAAATAAAGCCTTTACTTTTACTGCAAGGCCTTTAGATTTAATTAAGGAGCCTTCTTGACATCTTTTGCTGTATCGTTTCTCTGACATGTCAATCTTGTTGCAGTTCTTTGGTCCCCGCTAGAGGACTGCGTTACCTATACCTTCCGTACCGATGTGTTTACTTTCCCTTCGGCTAACTTGCTTTCAGACGGTCATGTCGCTAGACCCCTACGCTTGTCAGTCATCTTGATGAGCTATCTCCTTTGAAACAATGTCTAGCCCGGAGATACAGTTCCCATCATATTCGCAGCCACCGCAGGCAGTGTAAACAAACAGATGGCAAGTGCAGCCACTTTTTTTAAAGCACAATTCTGATATTTACTCATGTTGTACAGTTTCTGCTGTCTCTTATTGTGCATTGTTGCTGCTTTTGACCCTGTGTGAAAATTACAGATCTAACCAGACACACTGTCGTGAGTCTATTTTATTGTATGGCAATATTGCAGAGTGCTTCAGTGTGTACATGACCTAATTTAACCACACACTTCATAAAAATTTAATGTTATTATCTCATGGTGTAGAGCACTCCCTGGTAATTTATGTTATTTTATCAAACATTTATGCCTGCTTTAATGCTTTTTCAATACACAGGGCAGTACTAAAGTCTAGGTGTGGCCATCATTCGAAGCCATCTTCCACATGTAACTGTCTTTGTTATTGCCCCGGACAATTATTTCACTTTGTGGGTTTTAACTTTCCAGTCGAACCGCATGAATATTGACCCCTGTTCAACGTAGCAGGACCTTCTAAAAGTCAATCAGAGGCAGTGAATGCGTTGGATCAGTTAGGAGCAACGGGGGAGAGGGCATCTAGCTGGCTGTAGAAGCTCACATGACGGCCCCCCGCCGCCTCTGTGCACAGCGCCTCTCTTTATGTCCATATTTAGAGCTGAAAATTTACACTCACTCCTTAATAATTACATATTTTCTCACACTCCTATTCCTTGTGACGTCTTTCTCCTTTCCCCCTAATAAAGCATTGTGACAAATGCAAGGAGAGGCTAAAGCTCCCCAGTCTTTTTCTCCTCTTTCCTCTCTGCTATACAAAAGGTAATTTTCATATTTCATCATGTAATAAATTGTCCTGCGATGCAGTCACATTGTTTTTGTAACAACTTTCCGTCTGACTGTGTTAGCGCACTCACTTTTCTAGTGGATTGTCACGTTGGAAGTCTATCTTCGGTAAACGGCCAAATGAAGCTGAAGCCTCTCCAGGGTTATTATTAGCAGCTGCATGAATTTTCAAGATCTGATTTTGGGAGATGTCTATAATTGACCCATAAATTAAGATTCTACATGACTGCATGATTATTTCAATCGGCATCTTTTCTGCTGATACATGTCTTTTGCTTGGAATGCATCCAGAATACAGCGTTGTTTCCAATCTGATTAGGAGCCTGACCACTCGGGTTCTAGTTGGAAGATATGATGTTGCGATGAACTGATAAAAGTTGTCTGCAGCAACCACTGCTGCAGGCAAAGCTATGTTGCTCACAAAACACAGCGGAGTGGTGGAAATGTATCACTAAAAAAGGGTGCCACACTCAGCTTTTCCTTTTAGTCTCATAGATGCAGGTGCGTAGGCTAATTAACCGACTAACGTTAGCACTAACCCTAACCCGGGGAAAGGGCGCTGCATGATGCAGCCTGTACCGATCAAAAGCAGAATAAGCAAAGAGATAACATTTTACATTTCAATAAGAACAATAGTAAAAATACAATGGGGCTGAGTAAAAAAAATCTTCTTTTGTTAAAAGCTGTATAAGAGTCTTATATATTTATTAGTAATGTTTATAATTTGGTGCAATTACGTGTTTTAATAAGTAGAAAAGTCCTGTAAAAATTTGAAAGCAACTTGAAGAACACTTCCATCCTTCCCCGTAGTGTAATTAAGCAAAAGCATTTTCAAGAAGAAAGCCTCTCAGAGAACGATAAGTACGGGGGCGACAAATAAAGGTAAAAGCAGTTACTGTACATATTGCAAGCTAAAAGCCCATTACTGTAAGTGTTTCTCTGCAAGTAAAAACACAGCAGATATTTAAAGCTAAATAGCTTTGTTTGCCGCAAAATGAAAAAAAAAAAAAAAAAAAAAGGTACCTGCTGGTACAAGGCCAGCGAGTCACCACTGCGGTTGAAAAGAGGCATGGAGAGCAAATGTAAAAGCCTAAAGCGGGTGGAAAGCTTCAAAGGCTGACACCAATAAAGAGACATTCAGACAAGAGAAGAAGAAAGACGCTGGGTGTGTGCGACAGGAATAGACAAGTGACTCCTCGAGTAAATGTCAGAAAGTAATCAGAGAAGGGGTGTGTGATAAAACAGGCCGTCTAATTATCATGACAGTATTTTCCATTACAAAAAAAATATATATATTTTTATGTCTCAGCTTTCAACCTCGGCGCTGTCAACACTCATTAAGTGTGAAATATTTTTTATCATCAGGGCTCCACAAAAGAGAGTCAACAGCACTGTTTAGCTTGTATTTTTGTAAACCACTGGTGTCAAACAAGAAATGATGGGCCTCATGAGTTGATAAGACAATATATTTCAGTTTTATGTTTTATGTGTTCCTTTTGTATGTATTTAGGGAATGGATAAAAAAGTTCATTGTATCTTCGAAACAAGTGAGCCGCAGTTGTATGGACTGTTTCAAACTGACGCCTAGCCTTTCCCCTTCCTCTGGCTTGACCTGTGCAGAATTTGCAATGAAGCTCAGCTAATGAAATCCCCAGCGCTATTGAGTGTCCAGTCACAACCCCACACCGAGGGGATTCAGTCTACATTTCTTTGAGCCTTTTTTTAAATTAAATTACACAGATTAGGAAATGTAAAGCCTCCCATTTCAGCTTAAGTGTGGAATGGGTATTATTAGACAAAAGATTGTTGGACATTGTAGTAACACATCATTGCTTCTAAGTTGTATTCTCACATTGTGCCACTTGACATGAATGATCTGTATAAATAATCCACCTTAAACATTAGATACGGGCACAATAAATATTTCACCATTCATTCTCATTCTTAGTGTTGGCCTAAAGAGCAAATGTAAATGACAAAATTTTGTCATCGTTGTCTAATGAATGCCTTTTAAAACCCCCGATCCACATTTAACTGTCCCCGAAGCCCTCGCTGCATGAATACGAGATTGAACTTAGCCTATAATGTTGTTTATCATCCACGCTGAGTGCTCTAATAAAAGATTTAAGTTGAATAATGTAGGCGTCATTTCCTCTCAGTGTGAAGTTATCTTGACGAACAGTGAGTCGCCTGACAATAACTCTCAAATATAATTTATAGAGAAATCTATGGAGTCTTTTGTTGTCAAATGCTTTGACTTTGAATAGAAAAGAAATAAATTAAAGAGTAGAGTTAATGCACATGCTAATGCTAACAATAAATAATTTTAGTTTGTTCTTTTTTTTTCCCGTCGGCAGCCGCTGTGGATCAATATTGGGTTGTCAGGGTTCAGAAAGCAATTTACAGTCAGTAATTGGCCTGGCAAGCAAAACATTATGTTGAGACGGTCTCTACAAAAGCGTTTCACCAACACCTCTGAGTCAGTGCACTGTGATTACAGAACTTACAAAAGCAACTGCAACATAATTCACTGAGGCTTTCATTTTCCCGTCCTCGGCTGACGTTCCAAATGCATTCTATCTGACGTTTGCCGGCGTGTGTGTGCTGTAGTTTGACAGAGCGTTGGTTGACATATCACACCGGATATCAACTTCTCAATTGGAGGAGCCGGTGCATGGCGTGATTTGTCAGCAGGTGCTAAGGCTTTGTCGAATGCAGTGATACAAAAGGTAGGCTTCAAATAAAGGAAGTCCTAGACAAAATGGTGGACTGGGAGAGAACTGACAGGAGGTATAAAATCGCCTGCTGAACCATCCGGAGTGGCTCTTCCTGACGAGGCTCTGGCCGGCGGAGCCACTCATCAGCCTGTGTCAGCAGCACACCCACCCGCTCAGGAAGCCGCGGCTGTCAGACCATACATCTGCATGCCACACGTTGACGCATGTGTCATTAACATCAATACTAATCCTTATCCTCACATCACTTTCTGTGGAAGTGAGAATTGATTACCTTAGCCTCACCAAAACAGTTAAGAGCTTACAATTAGAGACCAAGGGAGAGCTCCTCTGGATTTGGAGTCATGCATTTATTGGTTGCTATTGTTTTTCAATTGAAGAAAAGGTTTATGAAAATTGTAATCCACCTTTTAAGAAAAAAATGGAGAAAATTGGATTTTGAAATCTAATTAGATACTTAGGTTTTATAGTTTTTGGTGGACAATCCCATGTTACTATACACCCAAAATTATTTAATTAACAATTTATCACCCTCTACCGCTGAAATCTAATTACACTATGAAGTCATTTCCGATAAGTTATCAGTCCTGCAGTTAGAGCCTGTTAATAATAAAGGGTTATGAAATTAACTTGTTAAATTAATTTGGTCATTGATACATAATTGATGTAGCACGTCGATTTATAGATTATGTTAATCATTATTAGAGCCCTTTACAAAAGATATTTGAAGTGCACTGATGTCAGAAAGTAGATAAAACAATTGTAGCTATAAAAAAAGAAGCGTCCCAAAAATTGCAATTCCACAAATGACCACTTGAGGCTTTCAACAAAATTGCAGCAAGCCAAATTGACAATTTATAATGGCCATCTGTGAAGTAATATTAAACATATTACTTGTCTGCCACAAGCATGGCCTTAAAGTTCGTATTGCATGGTCCAATGGATGACGCCATTGTAACGACATAGTGTCATTCTTACACAGACTATAGAGAGCCAGAGGAAAGGATTGCAACCATTAATTAACCTTTATAATGCTGTGGGTTAAATCTTACAAACTGTTTTCGAAAGAGAGCCTTATCGGTAAGCAGTACTCTATGTTGTCTCCGCAGCTGAAGAGAGTCTGTGGATGGTACACAAAGCTTCTCTTGCAACAAGCACATTCCAATTATCTTCCGAATAAAACCACAATATTGTAAGTGAACAGTTAACGGCTGCTTTATCGCCCATGTCACTTTCTGTACCGAGTAAGTGACAAAGCCCCTAAGCCTACACATTCTAATTTTGCTTGTGAGATGTGGAAATGCATGTCTGGGGTTACAAACTCCACCATTGTTTCTTTTGTATTCCATTACAATGAGCAAGGAAAATGTGCATGTCAACACTGTGTTTGTGCGCTTGTAGCGAGTTTCCCTCTTAAAAATGCACCCCACTGGAGGACAAAAAACAGCCTGTTTTTGTTTGCTTCTGCTTACAGTGAGAAACTGTTCAGAGCACCTGAATAACAAGACTTGACATGCCACAGCTAAAGAAATACAAAACTCTGGTTTCTTGTTGTTTTTGCTTGCAGAAGATGACAATCACAGAATGCATTCACACCCAGTTATTAAACTGATAGCCAGCACAAGTCATGACTGCTCAGATGGAAGAAGTCCCCTCTTGTTCATTTTGTTGCTTGGAACTTTCTGTCTCACTTTCTCGTTATTTCCCACATAAACTATTTGCTGAGGAGGCAAAATATCATTAATATCACTCTCACTCTCCCAAATGCTGGAGTTTTTTTCCCCCGTCTATGAGCTGTGGGTCGCTCTTATTTGTCCGCCATCGATCATAGTGGTATGGCACACGCCGCCGGTGGGGAGAGGCAGCATTTGCAATCAAACAGAGAGGAGCAGTGTGAAATCTCAGGAAGAGGCAGCTTCCCCCATGCCCGTGGGCTGGGGATCAGACGATGTGGAAGCCTGCCTGAGACACTCAACACCCCCCACTGGCACCCTGATGCAAGCCGCATGCAAACCCACCCCTCACATGTCTCTGTCAGCCGCGAGGTTAAGCTCTGTGTGTACCCCGGCTCTGTTACTGCACTGTAGAGCGCGTGTTATGCTACCGCAGTGGAGCCGCTTTGAGGAGCCACGCTAAGGTTCACTTTGAGTCACCAGTGCTACCCTGGGTGGCAGCAGGTAGAAGGTGGAAACAAATTTTTTTCCTTCTTGATATTGCTTTAAGCAGGCAGATGGGACTGACCCAATATAAAAGGAGAAAAACTGCAGGTGCAATCTATCTTCAAGTCTAGTGGAAAAGAATTCTGCCGTGCACAGAAGGAAAAAAAAATGTCATTGAGTCACTGCTCTTCAAAACCAAATCACTAGCTTTCTAAATCCAGGCAGCCAGTTTCAGCCACTGGCATAATAGTCCAGCGCTTTGCCCATCTGTTCTCCATTGTCCACCTTGACTTACCACCCATGACATACAAGACTATAAAGTGGAAAGGGTTTGTTCCAAGACCCTGAGCAGATTTATTTTAGGTATTGTCGCAAGAGAAAAACATCTTGTGGGTGAGAAATACCAATTTTCCTAGAGTGCCTTTGGCCGCTCCTTCAACCTGTGGTTGACTTTTGTTCACCTTTGTGTCCACCAAATATTCAAATAATGGTCATTCCAACTCCAAAATTGTGGGAGTATGACTCTTTTGTTGCACAAAGTAAGTGGATACCACAACAAAGCCATAGGAAAACGCACAAATATAATTATCTCTTTTTTTTATTAATTGAGAGGAAAGTAGGAAGCTAACGTAAAACGTGCGCTCACAAATTATATGCCACATCTTAGTATGACAACATTTCATTATTATTACATGTTGAGGAGCTGTTGTGTGGCTCTGATTGAAAATGATATACACTGTTGATAACATGAAGCATGAACTAACCATGACAACAGTACAACATCTGATCTGATGTGTCCAATTGTCTCTAAAAACTAAACAACATGTCAAAGCAGTTTTATAAATAAAAGCATATGAAATGTTGATGAAACCCTAACAGACAAGGTAATAACCTACTTTAATAGCTGGCATCAGAGCAACCATGCTCTCTCCCCCGACGTGCACTGTGTGCTTTGGCACTGTTGGAAGAAAATGGGAGACTTTGGCAAGCGACATGTGGTATTTAGCTGTCACTGCTAATTTTCTGGCCCTTGATGATGATGAGCGTGGCGCCGAATGTGCTTTAATTCCTGTCACCGGTGCCCGCTATCATTTTACATTACATGTTTTCTTGTGGTTGGCAATGGCATCTCATTAAATAAGGCCCAGTGATGTTTTTTCTAAAAACCTGGAGTCAATTACCGACCTGACAATCAGCCGGTGCAGATGCGGTTATCAGCGGTAACCTTTGTTTGTCTTTCATCTTTTTTTGTAATGACTAAGTATAAGAGAAATTATCTTTAAACACTTGCCATATTTGGACCGCAGCTTTTTATTTTGGTCAGGCCCAGTAGTGTTGTTGTAGTGTACAGTTAAACAAAATGGAACGCATCAAGTCAAAACAGTGGTTCCATTATAAAGCAGTCACCATCAGACCCATCTGTGTTTGTTTAAAGACAAGAGCAGATTTCTTCATGGTGTCATAGCCATTTAATCTTTGCACTTTAGATGGATTCTCACGTGATATGTGAGGTTACAAACTTGCAAAACTCAAAGCTCCAAGCAAAGTATTCACAGTCCAAACCCTGGCTTTATCATTGGGACGTGGCACTAGTGACAGGTCTGGGCGTATTCTGGGTTTAAATATTGAAGAAGGCCGTTTTACCGTTAAGAACGTAAACTACATGGAAGTGCTCTAAATGGGGAACTGCAGTTGATAAATCCAATCTGGCAGAGTCAGGTTAATAGCTGTTCACATGCTCTGTTGCAGTCCTTTTCTTAGACTCCACTCACCTCCAAAAGCAGCTGAGAAACCTCTCCTGATTGCTTTTATTAAAAGGGGAAAACTGGACCAATTACATCGAACTGAAATTTAGCGATTAGCGTTACCTTAGCATTAGCTCAGATGCTACTTCAGTTTCAGAACGGCCATTATCTCTGCCTCGTTAAACATAAAAGGTTTGGATTGACAACATTTATCGCATTTTATGTTTCCTCCATTTTCTCTGTTTCTTTATTTAGGAAAAGTTTTTTTTATTTTGTTCTTCTTCTAAGGTTTACAAGAGATTTATCCCTTGTAAAGCTTAGAAGAAGAACAAAATATAAACGTAGTACAGTCTGTTTAAGCTGTAAATAATAACTCTTTCTTATGTACATTTTTGAATAATAAAATGTTTATTTTTTTATTTTGAAGAATCACCACACCTCACTTGTCACTAAAGTTGCCCACTAATATTTTATTATACGTAATGTTCCAGAGCATTCCTTAACCTGAAAAATGATGGCTACACTATGTTTGGCATTGGACAGGATTTAATTACCAGATTGATTGAGGTAGTTAGAACAGTTGAGGTTATAATAGTGCAGAAGATGGTAATAGACAATGCACTACAACTACAATATTATCCAAAAGCAGATTTTGAGTATTATACAAATTCTATACAAGTTTGTCATATGTTAGAAATGAAAAAAATAATTACAATATAATATGTAAACATGCATTACACATTAGCCCAAAGCATTCAGCTATGAATGGTGCACTTTTATAAAAAAAAATTAAAAAAAATAAAATAAAATAATAATAATAATATGGTAACAAACTGTAATAACATGCTACTACATAGTACTTACATCCCATAATCCTACCCTACCTACAAAACGTAAGTACATATAATTCCTCTATGTACTCTGTAGTTACATGTTATTACAGTTTGTTATACAAGGAGATATCAAGTGTGGTGTAAAATCAAGTGTCACCAATAATAATTATAATAAATAATTGTGGTAAATTGCAGATAAAGTGTGAAATTATAGAAAAGTGGAGCTTTAATGGTAGAGCAGCTCCGGGTAGTTTTACCACAAAATGAATAAATGAGACTTTTCTGCAGCTCCTGTGGATTTCCTAATGGCTTTTGAAATACACAAAGAGACACAGTGAGTTGTTGCATGTAAAGTGTTTTAGAAACTCTGAGAAGATACCTTTTTCCTCCCAATAGACTCGTTTCTCTTCGTGGCGTTATGCAGAATTTTACACAAGGCCGCTTTGGTGTGGCATAAACCTCCTGGAAGCTGTGGAGAGGTTTTAATCAAGTGTGAAATCCTTTTGGAGTAGATGCCTACACGACTGTGCTTGTGCTCGCAAGCGTACTCCTCGAGCCTCTCCCCAGCTCTCTTCCCTTGAACATCTTTTGTAGTGAGAGTCCATTTCGCTGCAGTGATGCATACATACAGAGTTGTTAGTGGTGCTGAGAAAATAAAAACTCCAATCGTCATGCATGAGGCGGTGTGAGTGCACTCTGTTGTCTTGGTTCTTTTCCAATCAGACATAAAAGTAGTTCATTAATTTCAAAGAATCGTCACTGACATTGGCCTAGTAAACAGAAAGAGGCATTTGCCATTTAAGCATAATGGTATAATTAGACTTGAATAAAGCAAAGCAATGCTCAATTGTTAAGTAAATGCATGTAATAGCCTAAACATCTACCAGTTTAGGATTACAGGAAAAGCGAGATTAGCACCAACAATGGCCAGGCTGTGCATTGTCTTGTAATTATTATCTAATAAACAAAAGGCCCATTGTCCAGGGATTATCCATTAGAAATAGATATTATACACACATATAACACATGTTAAGCAGTTTAAAATCTTTAGTCCAGTGCACAGACTGTTCCACATCAGCTTTGCATTGATTGAAGATTCTCCAGCCAGATCTTTTTTTTATTTTTGTTGATGTTTTTTTATTTTTGTGCCCTCTGAGGTCTGACTTTTTGTGGGATAATTATCTATCCACTGGTCACTGAGTACAATACTGATGCTACGTCTCCTAGGCTTACTGTCAAGCTGGCATTTTCTCCATTAGCTGTGAACTCTCTCTTGCTGCCTGTTTCATACGTCACACCTCGTAGTTGCATCATTCCCTTCTTACTGAACTTCACGTCTTCGCTGTGAATACATTTACTCTCCTGTGCGTCCTTTTTTGCCAGAGACTTGATAGACATGCTTTTTTATAGTGTGGACAACGTTGCGGTAATGCATTTATCACAGCAATCGAAACTTTACAAGTGGCTACTCAGTCTCAGATGTTAGTTGTCTGCCGTTCCTTTCACGCGTTCACCTCCAATCTGAAGTTATAGCTAGTGGTATTTTCATTTATTCCTATTTGTATCTTGAAATTGTCAACAGGTGGCTCGCGTGACATGTCTGTGAGCTGCCAGCTGCGCTTTCCTGCCAAACAAACACACAAGTTCTTTGGAAACTGATGGTCGGAGACAAAACTATTTCGGATCTGGTGTGTGTAAAAATGAGGTCACTATGTCGTGGACCCATTTATTTAATTAGGCGCAGTTGAATAAAAAACGGATACAAATCAAGGGCAGGGAACTCATTTCAGTACTGTCAATCAATAACTCATTCAACACTGGTTTTGCCCAAAGGGATACATGGTTCACTTTTGCACAGCCTCTTGATTGGGATGTGTTTTCTTTATCTTCGTCTCTGTGCTGTTACATATTTGAAGCATAGAATTGATATGAAATTGGGAATAGCACTTTAACAAACGCTGTGACATATTTGAAACGTACAGACCAACTGCTGTTGGATACTACTCAATCACACGCTGAATTCATCACATCAGCGAGTGGACAACTACACACAGAGTAGTGCTCATTACACAGTGCATAGCAACAGCTACATAGCAACTGCTGCCGACTGCTTAGCAACAGCTGCAAAGACCTCTAGGAGGGGGGTGGGATTCATGGGGTGTTTCAGATAACACCATTTCTGTTCACAAATGCCTTTTAAAAGATGTTGCTTCCTTTCTAATAGTTGTCTCTTTGTTGCCCGCAGATATCCGCTCCCTGCCCGACGTGGCCATGACCGGAAACTGTACGACAGAGTGCAGCGAGCTGGGCCACTCCGACGCCTGCTGGATGCCCGGTCACCCCTCCCCCATGCGCAAGACCAGGAACCCGCCCAAACTCTCCACCTTCGTGCCTTACCAGGAGAGAGGGAGCCTGGGACGCCTGGCCAACGGGAGCGCCAGGCAGGGCGGCGACGAGCACCGGCCTCGCCTGCCGCCATCCCGCAGTGCCTATTCCAGCAGCGGTGGTCAAGACCCCGGTCAAGACAGCCCGTTGGAGGAGATGGCCCTGAGCGTCGCCTCAGATTTCCCGCCCACTTCTCCCACCGTCCACACTCCCAAACGGGAAATCTACCTGTAGGGAAGCTCATCAACATGGATCTGTGCACAAGTGAAGAAGTACACCTAGTCCACGTTCGAAAAGCCAATGCCCTTTTTGTCAATAGGCTGTGACTCATCCAATCACTGGCATGAACACTTGTTTTTGTCATTCTTCTTTTTAAATTAATAATTTATTAGCATATTTATTCTCCACAAGTAATTGATTGATTTATTTATACAACTCTCAAACGGATGTAGTTCCAAAAGGAAAAAGTGCAGAGTGGTAATAATTGCGACTTTAGCGGTAACTAATTATTGTTGTAGTTAGCTGAGTCCCATTCTGTGAAGTGATCTCTCGAATATGGAAGTTGTGATCAGTGCTCTTGTGCCATTATTAGATAGTCAGCCACAAACCAGAAGACGTAATGGTTTAACAATCAAACAGAAAGGTCTTATCTTAATGTACAGTGCTGTAAATACATTTGAATGGTGTGTTCTACATATATTTTGTCTGGCATAAGCTGAAAAAAGATTGCCTCAGACTTAGCATATTTAAGCTTTTCTTTGCTGCTGCTGTTTAAACTTGATTAAACGCGTCTCCGCCAGTGGAGTTCGATCTTGTGGAAAGGCATTTATCCGCTCCACACAGTCGCACACACACACACACACGTTTGACCCCCCACAATCATTGTCGAATGGCCTTTACCTGTGCTCCCTGTAGAGCTCCGCCGCTGCTGGAGAGACGCTGTGTGGCTGCATTAAAAGTGACATAACGTTCCTTGGACTCGCAGCACTGTGACCTAGCGTTCATCACTGAAACGGCGGACTTGGCCACAGTACCCAGGAGTCACAATAGAACAAACACAGAGTACTTACAAGATGCTTTCAGATTGGCTTTTCAGTTCAAATTCCCTAAGCTTAATGGACTCATATTAGTGCCGAAGCTCTCCTCAGTGGTGACAATCAAACAGTGTAACTCACAATCCCTTTTCTCCACGCCTCAAATCTGTTTGCCTTCCCAGAAAGAGAAAATAAATCTTTGATGAGTTATTTAGAGATCAGAAAGAGCACTTGATTACTAAGAGTCTCTGTGGTTAAAAAAAGAAAGAAAAATACAGGTTAATATCACAATAGTGAGTGAGATAAGAGAGGTTGGAATCTCGTTATCTGTAAGTAACCCCGCCTCCTATAGTACATACACTGGCTCATATGGAATTCACTACCACAAATGTTTTTTCGTTAAGCAGACTAGACATAAACAAATTGATTTTGAATCTAAAGGTCAATAAACAACTCAATTTGGAAAATACATATCTTCTCTCATATCAATAATTAAAGTGCAACTTGGAAGTTTAACAGCTGCTTGACTTTACATCGAAGGAATGTAAAAGATCAAATTGAAATGCAGCTATTTGTGGTAACTTCATAACAAATCTAAATAGTATATAATAAAGACAATTGTGGTAATGCGTGTAACATACCTAACTTTAGTAAGAAATATGAGTACGAGGCTTATAATGGCCTTTAAAATGTTATATAAAACTAGTGCAAATGACTTTTTACAGCCATTGAACTGTGAGTTTAATTAGTTTTAAGGCAATAACAAGTTCATTAAAAACATGTGTTCAACAATCAAAAATGTAAATAGGAGGCCATCAGACTTAGACGTTAACACGGCTATGTTAAGAAACGAAAACATTGGTGACTTTTTAAATCAAATCAAATGTTATACCATTGTGAGCCTCCTGCTACCACAGCGCCCGAGAGAAAAACGATGAGAAAACAAACTAGGACGAGGATCACAAGTAGACAGCAGCAGGTGTCCTGTGAGTTAGCAGTTTAGCTAACACTAAGTGCACTCTTTTCACACTGTTTTTCTCACAGTACTCGTAAAAACTGTCTCTCTATTCGTGGGAAATAATATATTTTTTTTAAACAAGCCCAAACTCAGTATTGTTGCTACCCCACATTGTGTTACTCTCAAGTTGCACTTTAATCTCCCCAGAAGAGAATACTTTGCTTTAAAATAATAGAAGAGTCAATGTTCTGCATCTGCTGCCAGTAATGATTTTCCTTTTATTGAGGACAACACTCTTAATAAGTTGAAAGGCATTTTTTCCTCCTTTGGCTATTGAACAGTAAAAAATAGGCCATGCCCGTGGGCTTCATTTTTCTTTAAAAAGATTTTCCTTGTGAATCTGAAGGATATGTCTGAAGGACACTGTGTATTAGTCACTAATTGGATGTTAATGATGACTACACTAGCCTGCCTTACAACATTGTTGAGCTAGCCGGTGTCTTTGATTCAAACATTGATTTGATTAGATTTGTAGATACCTTTCACCTCTGCAGAGTATTTCCATAGTGAGATTGTGTCTCTGACTGAGGGTAGAAGAGCCAAGAATGGACGTTTCCTAATTAGGGTGAGTAATGAGTCCTGAGCTAGGCCATGTGTGAGCACACCCCCAGGACAGGGCGCCCACTGGATAATGCAAATCTACCCACAGAGCCACAATCAGTTAAAGGGGGTATTTTTATCTGCACTTACCTCATCACGCCACCATTGAAAAGCGCATTTAGAATAATTAAAGTGAAAACATATGGAAATGACTGGACATGACCATGATTAAACAAGGTGGGCGATTATCCTGCCTTGAGGGGGAGAAAGCACATTATGCCGTTTTCAAAGCCATTTAGTGACTGAAATAAAATTCAAACAACAGCCATGATACACTGTGATTAAACCCCCACAGCTCTCCCTGAGCGACTCCTCTCAGAGCTGTGGACAGCCACTGCGCGAGCCCTAAGCAGCGGGTCGCACCACTGACCTGGAATTAACCACAAGTGAGAACGACAGCGACGAGTGATAAAGCCAGCGTCACACAGCCTCAACTTTATCTATTTAAACCCATTCAGATTTGCTTACTCTTGCTGTTCTGGGGTGAAATTTTAACCTGACGCCAGCCTAAGAACCGCTTCAGTGAATCTGGAATGTATCGTAATTTTTCTGTCAATTATTTGTGCTATTTAAAAGGGTGGCTTCTGGCTCCGTTTGAAATGAGGTTTGTTTAAAAACAAGTCAGGGCCTTTTATCCTGTTTTTTTTCCTCTTGTCTCAGTGAGTCGGACTCTTTCACGCCAGCCGATAATGACCTCCTCCTTCTCCCTGGGAACAATATACCACAAGGTTTGACCTTTCTTTTGAACTCATGCTGAATGGACTGTGTTTACTCTCTCAAACGCAGAAACACTTCTTTGTTAAAATTAGGAGGACATCATGAAGCACCTAAACACTCAAAGTATGTTGAGTAATGTTTAATTTGTACTTAACATTGATTTAATGTTGAATTCACTTGAGTATCTTTTGCCTCTGTAGTGTGTATCGTATGGTGATCATTTATGTGGACAGATGGACAAAAATAGTGAAATTGGCAATGTGGGGTTTTGTTACTGATCTGACTCTTAGCGAACTGGTTGTGTGAAAAAACTAATCTCTTAGGTGGTGTTGTGTACATAGATCTCCACAGCCCTGTGTCTGCTGTCAGAGCAGGTCGGCGATTTTAGCATGAATTCCAAAGATAATTGGTAGAAGCTGTTTACTCCTTTCTTTTAACTTTCTGTTCTAAAATGTTGGTCCATATTCAAAAGGCCCTCTCTCCCAAAACAGACTGAAATTAACTGCAACATTTCATCTTTTTTCACAGTTCATATAGAACAAAGACAATTGCCTTGAAAATATGTCTTTGCAAGAGAGAATCTAGTTGTTATCCTAATTGTTGGTATATTTATATAGGATAAAATGCTTGTGATGCCATGTTTTTGTACAGTTTTATGTACATACAAGTGAAGCTTTCTAAAAGTTCTGAGAAAAGCCGATGGCATATAAAAATTGTAACATGTTTTCTTGAGATGTGCACATTTTGCCTTGGTTGGATTGACCTTTGCTGAGTCAGTGTGAATGTGGCCGTTCTATGCCTGCACTGTAGTCATTCACCGGCTCCCACCTCCTGAGGACTTAATCAGTTTTTATGTTTATCGTGAACAGTGGATTGTCTTATCTTACCAGTTTGTTCAAACTCCTGTGTTCGGCTTTGTTCTGTTTTCGCATGTTGACAAAATTCTCTTGTAATACTGTAAGTCCTCATGAACTTTGTAATAAAATCACTTCAGGGAAAAAAACACCTCAAGTTTAGTTTTTTTTTTCTTACCGTTGAGTTAAACAAGGGCTGGATTGTTACATTTTCATGAGAGGTTTTGTAGCCTCGAAGCTACATTGTGTTAAAAGTGCCTCACTCTAGGATCCAGGCTCATTAAGATGTTCTGCTATTCTTGTTATGGTGAGACCAAGTACTTCATTTCCAAGTCAGGACGCGGCAACATAAAGTGGGAGAGTCCCAGGACCTAAGTTCACTGCTTCAACGAGAAAAACAATGTGCCAGAAGTGGTCTCTTCTGTGCACTTAACATATTTCCCAAAAACACTGACAAGTTGCCCGGAGCTACACACTTACAAGCTCGCCGTCTTGTAATGTTAATTCTAGGATGTCTTTGTGCAGAGTTGAAATGGTCTCTCATTTTTTTT
Source organism: Neodontobutis hainanensis (assembly GCA_024349245.1). Lineage (NCBI taxonomy): Eukaryota > Metazoa > Chordata > Actinopteri > Gobiiformes > Odontobutidae > Neodontobutis > Neodontobutis hainanensis. Next base: position 4,642,546 of record JALDNG010000008.1, on the reverse strand, counting down.
TTTTTTTTTCACTGGACAATGAGCTACGGTTGAGAGCCTCCAATAAAAGGCAAACACGTCCCATGTCTGGATGTTCACGCTCTGTTCGTTTTTACCATGTTTGATCATTAGAACATTAGCAAAGAAGTTAATTGAGTTAATCATTTCAGCACAGATACTGTTTTATTTAATCAAGTGTGAACCACTGAAATGTAACGCAAGTGATTAAACAATTTTAAGCCTGTTTCACAAACAACATCCCAAACTAAGTCTTAGTGGTAATGTACAGTATGACGCTATATTTCTGCCACTATAACTTACTAACGCATCCATGTTCTTGGGAAGCACATGTTTCAATGGATTAGTTGAAAAACATGGGTATACCGTATAGAAGCAGACATTATTTGGTCAAATGAACAGCAGTGTGCTTGAGTGGGTTGCACTGTCACCTCGTAGTAAGGTTTTCTTTGAACCCTTAGGCCAGTGGAGTCCCTGGATATAGGGATATTCTGGTTTCCACTCATACTTCATTTACAGGCTTTGAGGACATAGGTTAATTAGATACTACAAATTGGCCTCAATGTCAGATGGGATAGGCCACAGTCTCTGACAGCCTCAATTTGTAAAAAAAGAAAAAAGAAAAATGGATTTGTGTCATGTTCAAGGATTATATTGATATTTCACAGATCCTTCCTAAATTTGGCATTAAGATTAAAGAGTACCACAGAATTAACCATGAGCAATTAAAATGTGTTGTTACATCATAGATTTATTAATGGTGCGGGATATTGCATCTTTCCTCTGATATGTTGCCAATTCTGCCAGGCGCCACTTACAATATAGGAACGGTAAATGTCTCTTAAACTACTCATAGGAAATAGTTTTACAATCTGTCAACAACCACTTGAATGGCCACAAAAATGCGTTTTACAAATTGTGCTGTGTTGTATCCGGGTGCCCAATGGTCAGAATATCCATTTGAAGTGAGAAATTGATGTTGGAAAGAAGAGGGCAAAATGCTAGTTAGCATACAAATAACATAATAGGGTGTAACTTCTCAGTTACTCCCTAGTTTAATCATGTTGTTTGAAGGTATTAATGGAAAAAAAAAAATCACATCCACATGATGCTATGCAACTGACACTGGCCACTGTTTCACTAAAGCCTCCACACTAGTGTAGTTTCTTCTTCGAATGATCAATTATCTATTGTATTATTATGTATTGTTCGTTATATAAGACTCAGTAGCCTTCACCCAAAGAAACTAATTAAAAGCTGGAGAGAAAAAAAAATCATAAACAGACTTGGCTAATCTCACATCTCAGCCATTAATCTTAGACCATTCCCCAAATCCCAGAAGATTATAATGAGTGGTGCATTATATGTAAAATATAGGGAGCTCCAGTAGTTGGCTTTACAAACTGTCCCTTCAAATGTGCAGTACCAGCTCGCCAACCTTCAGCGAGGTGTATCTAAGTGATCAAACATGTGTTGTGGGCGTCACGAGGCTGCAGAACAAGACCAGCGGCCAGCAACACTGAAGGTATTACCCACTCTGAGACGTGATAAAGGCAACAATGTCTCTTGTATAAGCCTGTTAATCTTCATTCATTAAGCTCATCGTCCTCCGTCATAGCTGCCAGTGAGCATTATGCAGTTCAATTCCACCGCTTTACAGCTTTGTTAAATAAAGATTTTCACCGTCAATAATTGTACACGTTTTTTTCACCTCACATTACCTCGACAAACACAGGCAGGAAAATGACATTTTTTATAAAAACGCTCTCGCAAACATGGCTCATCACCGTTAATTGGACCTCGCAGGTGTTAAAGATCACTTTCTTTTTGGGCTCAGTAAATTAATTCATTCCAGCTACGCAACCACATGCGGTTCAGCATTAGGTCCAGTCATTAGGAAGTAGCAGCGAAGACTCAGTACAGTCCATCACTGAATAAACGCAACATTACAATTAGCTAGTGCCTCTCAGTGGATGCTTACATTGAGAACCTACAAACCACAAGAGAATTATTCATCTTTCTGATTTCAGGTTGAAGGTCAGTGCAATACTAACAATACTGTATGGTGATCAGGATGTAAATTCAACTGTCCGCTAATTGTGTAGGTTGTCAACGCATGCAGCATTAAAGCCCCTACAGCAGGCTTAAAGGCTTGAGCGCTCATTTACACATGACCATGCAGACCCTGGCATCTCTGGAGAAAGCTAGCGGCCATTCTACTCACATGGTGCAAAGACAGAAACTTAAATTATATTATCTTTTTACATTTTTTTATTATCAATTTCTATTGTGTAAGGGCCACTTCAATTACTTAAAATCAGTGGAAAACATTCAGATAAAAACAGCCTGGGAGCTGCTGGGATAGGCTCCCAGGCCTGAGGTACACCCTGGACAGTGGCCAGTTCATCACAGAGACACTTAGGGACAGACACTGACCGACAGTCCTTCACTAACACATTCATTCACCAGGGATACTTTAGATTTCACAAGAGGCCTATACATGAATGTGTTTAGGCGATGGGAGGAAGTCAACGCAAGCCAACACGCGGAGGACATACAGACGCCTCACAGAAAGTGTTGTGATGTTTGTGACTTCTACCTTTGTAATACTACTTTAAAATGACCTTTCATTAAATACTGAGTCTGACTACTCTACACAACTCTGTTCGGATAAGGAGCAGCCGTTTGCAACACTTGCGTAGAATGGTGCATACTTATATATGGCTTTACAGGATAGCAAAATTTAGCATAACCTTGGCAGTAAAGGAGTTGAAAATGTATTCAAACATAATAGAAACCACAGCAGCAGCTCTCATAGGTCACTCCGCAGCAGACCTTCAGAGACCTAGGCACACCGCGTGTGCAGGCACTCTCTCTGTTGAGGTCCCATGACCTACTGCACACACATCAGCAAGGCAACGGAGACGTGTTTTGACAGGCCTTTATCAGCTCTGACAGCGTAATAGACCAAAAGCTGCTATAGAGAGCTTGTTTGTTGCACAGCTGTGGAGAGCTGCCGGTTTCCTTCTCTTACCTTTTCTGTGTGATCCAAGTGGACTGTCCTGGCCGTTAAAGAAGTCAAAACACTTTTAGGTGAAGTGTGGGGAAGGCCTTGTCTTTGGACCAGTTTGACAGGTATAGAACTCGGCTAGAAGAAGCTAGCAGACAGTAAAAGTTTCTCTTGTGTAAGCGAAAGGTGCTATGGCAGACTTCACTTCTCTCAATCCCAAAAATTTAATGGCATTAATGGCTTCCGCTAATGTCAAACGTCATTGAATAAATAACCATACAGCTAAAGAAAACTTTCTAGGTAAACAGCAGCCTAGTCATCTCAGGTGTATGCTCCAATAAAACACAAAGAAGAGTCAACAAACTCACCTGAAACTCTCACTATTCCTCCTTTTTATCACCCTTTGCATAAAAAAAATATTTTTTACTGGCATTTCTGTAAAGAATCATTTAAGATTCTAGAGAGCTTAAATTGTTTAAGGCTCATTACAAAGCATAGCAGATTTACAATCACTTTTTTTACACCCAAGTACCCGCTTATAGCCTGGCCAGCTGCGATCTACTCTTTTTCTATTCTATTTAAAAAAGTTAGTCTGGTACCTTGTTGCTTGCATTTGATTTCAAGGGCGTGGTTTACGTGGAATGGTAACCAATCAGAGAAAAGTCAGACGTTATGAAAAAGGCGACACTACACAGCCAGTTGTCATCAAGGAAGCTACTTTGGCGCTACTACTAGTTAACATGGCCGGCAGTAGAGCGGACACCAGAGCGGTTTTATTGTTTTTATACTTTGATGGTTATTCAAAAGCGAGGCTCTTGGTACCAGCGTCTACCATGTCACTTGTAAATGACGTGGCCAGCAAACCAAGGCTTGTATTATTAACCCATAACTACATTTATAGAATATCTGTTTCTTAGCTCTAAAATGTGGAATTTTTAATTTGTAAATAAAGAATCTGAAGGTATATAATTATATACCAAGGTCTTGGCTGTTCAGCAAATTACCGGTGCAAACTCCTTATTTTGTATTTTTTTCCAGCTCTTACTTTGTTTTTGTCACCACCGTTAGACACAATAAAGAGACAGAAAACCTGACGGTGACGTGTGACGGTGGTGACAAAAACCTACTCTTTCACATGAAATGCATAAGTCTATCTATGTTCACATTAGCCATCTTGTTTCCCCTCTGTTGCTTGCTAGTTCAGACATCTTCTTAAAAAGTATACATTTATTTCATAATCTAATCTAATATTTTTTTATACAAAAGAGACAGTGTTGATGTGTTATGGTTGTGAGCAGTATCCAAAAATATGAACAAGTTTAAGAGAAATTGGCAAACTTACAGGAGCTGAAGTGATCTTGAAGCTTGCAGTAGAACTGAAGGTTTGAAAATGGGGTGCTCAGGAATGTAGTTGATCCTGTAGTTGCCTGATTTTATTGATTTTTATAAATATCTGACGGTGGTGACGAAGATGTGGGACAAATTTTGAGGAATCACAAAATAATAGTAAATATTGTTCACAACTCACTGTCTGTAGTTTTTAATACATATTACAATGTACTCTTTCATGTGGTAAATATATTAGTCAGTTAAATTATTAATTTAGTTTTTATCTGAGGACAGCTGATTGTGTATGCAATGGGTCAGCATATAATCAATAAATTAATAAAAAATAAAAATAAACCTATAAAAGAACCTTACATATGAGCAAAGGACCCCCTGATTATAACTTTCATTTTTTTTTCTTTATGAAAATGTTATTAATTTTAAACAGAATTAGCACTTTTGTTAGTGGGACAGGTTTTGCCAAAGTTTCAAGAATCACTGTAAGGATAATGAAATGTACAGTATTAGGCTTACTGGGTATAAATTCCTGTATAAATGTGTTTATTATTTTTGCATGGAGGCTATTTATTTGTAATTGTTAGGCTACTTTTTCTTCCATCTCACTTACCCCCTGAGATCCTACAGGGGTACACATGCCCCATTTGAGAAACGCTGGTCTAAAACATGTAAACATACCAAAAGTTTAACCACACAGATACAGAGCAAGGTGAGGGGTAAATGAAAAAGTGTCAACTTACAACATAAAGTGTGTAATGGAAGCAAAGTATTGTGTAAAAACCGTTCTAATACCATATATTATCCTGAGAATAGTCTAAAGTGACTTTCCCAAAAGAGAGTGGGGTTTCTTTTACAAACTTAAAAAAAAAAAAACTTTGCATTAAAATGTTCAGCGGCAGCATCTATACATTGTATAAAATCTATCTATACATCTATAAATCTATCTATACATTGTATAAAATAGGGTCAGAACTATTACATGAGGGGGTCATCACTTGAGAAGGAGGGGTCCTGACCCCTCCGTCCCCCCTGGGAAATCTGCCCATGACTATCATTAGGATTAGTTTTGAAACAATAAAAGCTTAATTGTGGACTCTTTTAGATTCAAAGCAAAGGTTTTGATGGCTTCATTTTATTTGCAATGGAAAATTATATTTAAAAATTGATTGTAATCATAAAAAGAGTTATATCGGAAGTTACTCTTGTGCAGCTACATAAAAACAGAGGATTCACTTATTCCTAAAAAGTACTGCTAAGTTAGAAGGCTATATGAGCAGACAGGCCACTTTTAACTGAGACCTTGAAGTGTCTGAAGGACTAAAGACAAATGGAGGTGAAAGGTAGAGAAAAGAAATATCACCCAACTGGTGTCAACATTTTTGCACAATGTAGCTTATAAGTAGTTTTTTACACAGAAAGCAACTTAAAAACTAGTATAAAAAAATAAAACTCCATCAAGACACTTTATCCTAGTAAATGCAGCCGACAGATAAGTGCTTGGTCTTGGCTGGTATTGTCTGAAGAAGCTCACCTGTTTGTAATACGTCTGATTATCTGCAGAGCTGTGTGGCTGATGACAACCGTGTGTGCCAACACTTACCACTGAGGGTTACTGCTGCGATTAAAACGTTCTTCATCTTAAACGGGGATTGACTCAAAAATTTTGGTCTTGCATTTAGTTTGACAGTTTAATCAACAGCTCATTGTGTATATGTATTGTATGTATTGTGTTTGTTAAAATAACACCTTACCCTGTCTAGGCTTTATAATTAATTAATATTTTAATAGATGAGAATAATCAGCCCACAGTCGGAGTTTGTCCAATCACAGCTCGCTGCCGGGAAGAAAAGAGCGTTCCCATTGGTCGACATAGGATGTCAACAATGAAGGACCAAGGCAATAACCAAGGGTTATCTGGGTTTTTTTGTTGCAAAAAAGTCTGATTTGTAGAGCAAAACCTCTAAAAAAAATAAAAAAATAAGAGAGAAGCGAGCAGCAAATTAAACATGGATAAATACTGTAAATCCTTCAATACAATGTTTTAAAAGGCAGAGACAATTACTGGATCGCCATAGTCTGATGGTAAACTCAAAGCTAAAAGTTTAAGTTAAGTTTTAAACTTTGTTTTAATGTAATTTATTAGTATTTTGTGGTGGAAAAATTGGTCTGGTTTTACCTTTTAAAAGAAGCAGGAAATGTTACAACACTGCTGTTGGGGAATAGTGGTGGGGCTGAGAGAGGGAAGACAAAAAAAAAATAAAAATATTGAGTAGTGGAGCTTTAAGGAATAATTTCCCACAATATAAATGATTTGCATGTCAGTGTCTGTCAGTCATATCCTCTTTGTGATTGCACTACTTTGCTTGGTCAAAAGCTCTTCTCCACCAGCATTTCTAGGTAAGTAGGCTAACTTTTATCATTCACTGTTAATGTTGTTATATTATATTATTTGTATCATGCTTTTAGTAGTATTTATTATAGTAATTGTATTTTTATCCAAGACTTACTGTCATACAAACAACTGGTGTGTCTGCAGTGTGTCAGTAGTGTTTTTAGAAATGGCACTGCATTGAGGGCTTATTGCTTGTGCTGTGCCTTAATGTTTACAGCTGACCATGGCCGAGTGAGTGTAGTAAAGACATCACACACGCACAGCTCCTGACCTTGGGCTATGAGGCTTACACGAACAACTTGACTCACTGAGTGTGTTCAGTAAATTTTGGGAAATGTCATAATTAGAGAGTTATCACTGGTAAAGGCATTTCTCGGCAAAGATTAACATGTTTTACCAGCTTCTCAAATCCTCATTTAGGAACATTTAGTTTGATTTTGTAGTGTCTTTTTCCATTGTATTACAGCTTATGTTAATGCTATAGGATGGTTATTAGACTTCAGCTAACAACAGTTTCTACATTTGTGTGTAAATTGTCTAACTTTTTAGTAATCCATCATTTTTAAGCTTCACACTCTTATGTCAGTGATATTATCTTTCGGACCCTGTATTGTACTAGTTATGAATTAAATTAGCTCTGTGCAACGTGACCTCTAGCATGTTACTAAATCTAAAAATATTAAAACGCTAATAAAAAAGATGCCTCACTGATCCACTGATTTTTTTATTTTTCTTTTTGTAATCAGTATCTTTTCATAACCATACACCATAATATAAAGATTTGAGAGTTGATCAGCTCAGATGCCATGCTTAACATGCTGCTAATTTTAGTCAGCTGTGCTAGCCAGAGAGCAGAAGGAAGCCGATATTATCAATATCAAGTAACCTTAACGCTGGACGAGGGGCCATCAGCTGCGGTCACTGTCAGGAGGACAAAACTGGACATGGCCCGAGCTGTGATATTAACATTTCGGTGTATCGACTGCAGCAGTTGCTATCCCAACAGAAAGTCTGGGAATGACAGTAAATGAAAGGTGAGAAGAAGCAGGGTTCACAAAATGGAACGTGTAATGAGCTAAGTCAGCATTACAGCAATATTTTTACAACACCTACAGTCTGTGGGTTTGCTAATAGGATTACCATTCATATTGTGTGATCTCTGTGACACCGCTTAAATTGTTAGTCGGGCCTTAACACTCCAACTCTCCGATGAATTTTAACTCAGGGTGAGGGGCTCCGTTTTCTAATTTATTAGTCTATTACACTTGCTCGGGATTTCACTTCAGTGTGGTTGTGAACGATGACATAACTGGCACCTTCAAGACCCATTTGCTGCAGGAACATTCCTCCCGTGGCAGACTTCACACAACCGGAGTGTGCTGTCAGTCCATTAATTATTAATGTTGGGCTGTTGTGGAGGCCCTCTTTGTTGAAGGATGTGCTTTCCGCGCATTTGGCTATTACCGGGGTTTTGACTCATGGAGGCATTTGGCAAAGCAGAACTGGACAATAGAGAGCAGAGGACATGCGCTAATTGGGAACACAGTAACGATGAGCAGCTGGATGATGCATGGGACAATAGGGTTGTACAAATCTCACGGGCAAGCTGAAAATATCATTTTAAACATTATGTTTCCTGTATTGAAGGTAAAAGTTTCAAATAGCATACTAGACTTCCTTTTTTTTTTTTGTTTTAATTTGTTTCAGCTCAGATTTGCTGCTTTCAATGTTTTCATTCTACATTTGTGTTCTTGTACAGCGACTGTAAATCTTTTACTTTTAAAAGCAATTACTGAACATTACTATTATATATGTATGGGTTTAAAGATAAGAATATTGCATGTATTACCACCTGCCTGCTAGGTTTCAATTCTTTTCTCTGCACATGGCTCCAGGATTAACTATTCTAACAAAGCAGTGTGTGTTTATATAAGCTCATGTGCCAAAGATGAATCTGCTTAGACTTAATGCCATTTCTTTTTCTGATCAAGAGGATTTTATTTTTTATTCATACAATAATCTACTGCCCACCAGAACAGATGATTAGGTCATGTATTAGCTTCAGTCACATCAAACTATGTAAACGTTCCCAATATGCACAGTGGTGAGCCTCACAGCAGGGGCAGCTGATCTCCATGGCGTTTCTGTGTTCTCGCTCTCTGTTCTCTCTGGGTACTCCATCATGCATTTGAGACTTGAGCTATTTGACTCTAAAATATCCGCTGGAACAAATGTTAAGAGTGAATGATTATCAAAGTGTTAGTCCAACAATTAGCTGCCAGTTCCCTGGGTTTACTGGGTCCCACAGTGAGAATAGGCTCCAGTCCCTGTTACCCTTAAACATAGACAGCAGAAAGACGAAGCATGTCTACCCATCCCAATTCTTTTTCTATTCTTTACCAAGAATTAGGCTGATTTCTGTGCATTCAAGTCAGAGTGCAAAGGGTCAGAACAAATGGGCGCAGATAAAGTCAATAGACCTACAACAATTCAGCTGAGGTAAAGTGACAGCATACACTAAACTGACTCTGGGCTGAAACAATTTCAAACAAAATACGTTAATCAAGCATTAGTTCTTTTAGTTGTACTCTAATCTTCAAACCTATTCAGGTTTGTGTGTTTTTTTTAGATGCCTGTAAATATTACTTTAATCTGAATGATGCCCATGTGGCAACTGGAAAGTGCTTTTCCATGAATGTGAACATATTTTGCCATCTCTATATTTTGTAGCACCCAAACATGAGTCACTGCAATGCTAATCGCTTTAATGAAAAGTAGAAGTAATTAAAAGTTTTATGTTTTTTATATAGCTTTTGTATTGTGTTCACTATACACAAGGCTGCTCTAAAATATTTTGCTACATGGACCTTCATAAAAGGACCAGAGCATCACGTTTCTGGGTGCTATAACAGAGTAAGGATGCAAAGACTACTTACACTGTCACTTTATGATTCATACGTCGAAGCTTTAGTCAAAGTAAACACTAGATTTGAGCTATTTATTTGCAAATATTCCCCTGTAGGCTGAATATTGCTTTTCTAATGCTACATATTGTTTATGATGACAGTAAGTGCTTTCATTTCTTCCACATTACTGAACAGCTGTAAATGTAGGATGAATAAATATTGTCTTATGAATTCAGAGAGCTTTTCTGTTCCGTCTGTCTCTTGTACATTGTTATTTAAACTTCTGGAGTTGTGAGCGTAATTATAGCTCCCACAAGGTCAGAATGTTATCACAGTGGGGTTTGTTCCCCTAAAACCCTCCAGAGATTTAAAGCAAGGACCCAAAGCAAGTTTTTTGCTTTATTTCACCCATTACTGCCCATTAGGCTAATGCAACACATTGGCTACGCTGCAGCTCTCTTTATGTTTTGCTGCTGGCCATGGTGTGTCCTAGTTGGAACACATAACACTCATAAATGCAGACCAATTGTAAAACAAAGGGACTGATTTCTTAATAAATCAACATGGCAAGTAATGCAATGTGCACAAGAGCAGAGCCTGAAGATGCAGCCGGCTCCAGATCTCACATTAGTGCTGAAGACTTGGAACTTCACTGTGGAGCTTATAGCAAGCCACACATTCTGGACGCCTTCTGTCATGTGGCTCTCATCTATATGTATATAAGACTAAAGAGAGGGTATATATATAGAGACGGATGTACTGTAGAGTCGGCTTCTTAACTTTTCAACGAGATCGGCTTAGTCACAATCTATTGCCTGGCTGCAGTCATTTTGACCGGTGTGCAGGCTATTATCCAACTCACTGGTATTATGAAAAAGGTGACCACTGTCTAACGGGACATATGATGGACACAGAGAAACTAAATCAAGCAAGAAGTGCTATGTGAAAACACACATGCATGCACGCACGCACACACACACGCACACACACTTTTTCATGAAGCTAATCAGGCAGGAGACTCTAGTAACCACACTGTTGCCTAAACATATATGTTCTAGATATTATAAAACCTCAACCTAACATTACGATTCTGTGCAAATGAAAAAGACAAGTGACAAAGTTCCAGGTTTGACAATAACACCAACCTGACCAGAGGTGTAAAGAGTACCTGAAAAACAGATACCTTACTGTAAAAATTACTCCACTACAAGTTACAAGTCACCAATTTAAATACAACTTGAGTAAAAGTCTTAAAGTATCCGGTTTTAAAAGTACTTAAGTATTTTACTTGTACTGAATGTTGGCTCAAAGATGCACTAGTCCTCAACACAAAGGTCAGTGAAAAACAAGAAAGTTTATTTATGAGGTTTTACTTCCTAATATAGAAAAGAAATTGAACAGAGCATTAAAGGCAAATATCCAGTACCTTTAATAAACTGCAGAAGGCAATATCGCCTCTTACACCCAAGAAATAAGCCACGGCAGACAAAGTTGACTTGACGTGCACAAACACCATGTAGCAAGAAACGATAAGTGTCAGTTCGAATATAGTGGAATAAAGAGTACAAAAATGTAGTTAAGCGTAGAGTAAAAGTTGCTTTAAAAAATACTTAAGTACAGTAACAAAGTACATTTACTCAAGTACTTTACACCTTTGAACCTGGCTCATGCCCAGGTTGATACCAGATTTTGACCTTATATCATTATTGTCGAGAGGACTGAGTGACCAACTATCACTGTATTATAGTTTGGTTTGAAAACACTCGAGTAGCTATTGTAGTCTTCGTCTTCCAGCTTAAACAAGCACACTACTGTGACTCTTCGTGATGTATTCAAAGACATGTACGAGAAATGATGCAGTATTAATTGTAATCTAAATGCACCACTGATCTTTAGATTCCTTTGTTCGACTCTAAAAGGCATTATTTAAAGTGTTCTCCCCACAGAGCTGCTTTAATCTAGTGCACTTGTGTACTTCAGAAGTGGGCTACACAAGTCTCATTTGCCAGGTTTGGAGGATAAATGTTCCTCTGGTGGTTGGTAAACGCCTTAAGCTACAGGTTTACCTGTGGTGTTTTATTCTCCTTACTTCTGCAACATTTCCACAAATATATCTATTACTATATAGATATTCATTATAGAGCTGCAGGAAGCACTGCAGGGAAACACTGCTCCCCTGTAGCCCTTTCCTCAAGATGAAAACACTACTCGGCTACCGCTGCTGTTGCCTTGGAAACCTGGTCACTCTCACTCTTTTACCCACACTCTTCAGCACTCGCTTCATTAAGTGCATTGCTGCTGGCAATTAGAATAAAACCAGCGGCAGAGCTGGCTGTCTTGAAATGCAGTCTCCAATTAAATACTTTGAAACAGCAATGTTTCTTCAAGCTACATCTGCTCTGTATATTATAAACCATGCACCTGTGAGCCATGTTTCTAAAAAGCCTGCACTGTGCAAGCTACAGCGATGGATGACTTCACAATCCATGTCTTTCAGTCGCGTGAATACAAATGTACAGCGGGGATCAGACACTGCCTTGTTACTCTGATGCTTTTTACGCCTGCCCTGACTCAAATAAGCAAAACAGCGCTGCAGATATTGTCGTCACGGTGAGTTCACACAGGAAGAAGGAAATGCCTGAGTGATCTGTCCCAGTCCTTGTGTTCAAACACACAAAACTAAATCATTGATAAGCAGAGGCAGAAGGGAATGAAAGCACACAGATTTTTAAGTGCCGTTAACTTTCATTAAGTGGCAATGTGTTACAACATTAAAATTGATGGAGTAAATACAAGGGAATCATCATTTCAGGAGATTTGCTTTAAGTGAATGAGTACTTAAGTTTTACTCTATTGTGAGTTGAATGTTGGAGGCTTTTGGCTGAAAACAAAAGCTCCACAGACCTGGTTTATGGCTTTGCTGTGGAAGCTGCTAGTCCAACCTCACCCTTTTTTCAGCCCTGCATCGCTCATTTAACACTCTATTACCTCCCACCTGAGCACACTCTCCATCATTACTGAATTACCTACAAGCTATCCATTTGCATCGACAGAGCCTTTGTAATGGCCCTGTACTAACCCGGTTCAAATGTGACTGCTTTTGATTTCTCCTACATTTTAAGGTACACCAAACAGCACTCGAGCAAAACAAGCCATTTTATCCAAGATATTGAGACCTTTAGACCAGCTGTACTTGGCAGCATGTTCTAAAAGTGCCACACCTGATCTGCACACAGCACATACAGTCATCAAATCCAGGCATGTCTCTGAGACCTGAGCTGAAAATAGAAGGAAATACATTTCAGAGTCAATATCTTGACTTCAATAAATCATTGTCTAAATAGAGCCAGTGGCTGAGAGACTTTCAAAATTAATTCACATGATGAGGTGCACTGCTGCTGAGATTGAGGACCTCTAACAGCAGTGAGGGAAGTGGAGCACAGGGTCTAGAATTTGATGACTGGTCAAACAATGAAGAGATTTAATGAAAACAAGGTCAAAGGTCAAGCAAAGGATTTTTCAAGGTTATGCTTTCCTAACAGCAGTTAATGTGAATGTTTAGTGTAAAAGTATTAAAAGACATTTTTTTTTTTTTAACTTAAGCACCCTTCTCATATACTGTTGTTATGCATCTCCGTGAAAATAATCATGTATGGATCATGTGTCAATTTGTCAAAGAAATCCAATTCATTTGTAACACTTTCTAAAAGGCTAAGATGAAGGTCTATTACAGACTCTTTTTAACTGGTGTGTGAATGAATTGTTATTCCAAAAATCCAAGTTTGTAATTCAATTAGAAATAAAGTGGTGGCCAAAATGATTAGAACACCTTAAAGAATAACTTTTTTTGCTGCCTTTTGCCAATTTCAGACCTTTCACTCTATTTTCCTCTTTCAGTAATTGTTTCTTTGCAGGTGCTTCTTCTCCCAGTTTCTGACACACAGTTCTTGAAGACACTCTTGCACCTTTAGTCATTGTGGTGTTGATCTCATCACGCTGTTCTAGTAAGGTCTCTTGTATCACCATCAATTTTGCCACAATTACACCTGCCAATTTTTACACAAATGATCAATTCCACAAAAACAACCGAGACCTCTTAAACATGGTAAGTGTTCTAATAATTTTACCTCTCCTTATTTCCACAGGGACATGCCATTGGGTTTCGTTTTAGAAACAACATAAAGAGGTATTGCCAAAAAAAAAAAAAAAACAGAAATGAAAGCAATGCTTAGTTTGTCTTCTCAAAGCAGTTGTAGGAACAAGTGAGATGGAAATAAAATGTTTCCTTCCACTGGGTTCTATGGGGATATAAAAGTCTTCTCTCTCAAAATAAGGCAAATAAAGCAAAGAATGTTATTTTGAGGCAGTTTAATGTTTTGATCCATTTAGTTCAACTGTAGATTTTAAACTTTTAAGGCGCACTTGTGATTATTACAATTTCCCAACACCATTTCTTAAGAACTCTTAACATTGGTCTATAATGAGAAAATTATTGTAAACATGCTTTTGTGAAAATCTTTTTGGCATTTCCAAAGAATGCAATTGCGTCACTTCGTTGGCAGAGATGATCACATTAGAGGAAATGTATTGTGAATCAAGCACAGGGAGCTGTGAATTTCTGCTATAACATCAATGTAAATTTGATTAGCACAGTGTTAACAGTGTAGTCTGCTCATGTAGAAGCTCAATTAGTCTATTCCAAATGCTCCTCTTTCACACAGATGAAAAGCAAACATGTCACTGAAGGAAATGAACTGCCCAAGTCCTCCTGGTTTTGACATGATTTGAGGCTGGTCCAGCGACCCGGTGCACCTGTCGGCTCTCGGGGCGACACTGTAGCGTTAATGCAGCTCAGGTGTTGTAATTGAAGATTGCCACCAGCTGGTCGCGGCAGAGCTTGGCAGGGTATCGGCGAGCGGGGCTGGCTGTCGGACTGAACAGGTGAGCGCTGTGCACAACAAGCCCCTTGTTCCCTTGTTCACGTAGAGAGCCACTCGTGTCTCCAGGCACCACACACACATAATGACTAGGGCCACAATAAAAAGAAAAGAACGAGCGCTTCATTGAATATTAATTGAGATTTGAAGATACTCTTGAATTAAAACCAACTAACCTCATTAACATCATCTCAGTGAACATTTAAAGAGATAGGAGCCCAAATATCAACAGCAGTTCTCTGTCCAAATACATTTTGGGCTGTGTGTCCAACTAAAAATTCACTCGGCTTAATGTAAAACCACCCACGTACTCTAAAGCATGTAGCAATCCATACGGATTAAATCATCCTCAAATTGTGCTCCACTCAACACCAGCTCTGCAGCCAGAAACAGGGCTCACTTTACCATGCCTTTACATGCAGCCGTTAAGGATACTTCTAATGCTTTCCATTTACATCTGTAAACCTGATAAACATGACATTCAAGCACTAATCTAATAAGCCACCACTACAAGTCCAAATGGAATTAAAACATTTGCCTAAAACGTATTCAGCACAGTCCAATGTCTTCAGACGTCTAAACTACATTAGCAGTTTCTTCCATCTCTCATTTCCATTAGGCGCCTAAGCTGTGCATTTACAATATGTGCCGAGCTGCGATAACTAATAACAGCTCTCGACTTCAGAGGTCAGAACGTGCTTCTCATTCCTCGTCAAGTGCCCACTTGAATTTACAGTTGCATATGGAGCTGCAACTTCAGCCAGATCTTAGAAATATAAATATGTAGATGAATATGGAACCTAGTCCTCGATGCTTTTATGTGTTCAGATAAGTAGTATATATTAAGGTTAGGAAAATGTTGTGTAGGATAGAGTGAGTGCAAATCAATCTGCACTTACTTAATATAATTGACTTTTGGTGAACCAGGATTACACACCTTTAAAGTTGCAATATGTACATTTCTGAAGTATACTATTGAACAAGTTGGAACACCCTAATCAATACCTTGTTTTCAATACTGTATAACCAACACAGAACAACTCTTTGCATTTGTCTAATACATTTTTATAGAATCCATAACTTCCTGTTGACATTTGACAAACAGAGCACTGACCAAAGAGAAGCACAATTGGGTTTTCAATCACTTCCACACAATCTCACTGAAATTGTTTACAATTATTAATACATTACAATCAAAATAGATTTTGTTTCTGTTTTTAATGGTAAAATTCATTATTTCATCTATTTCTATTGAATTGTGTCAAAGACAGTAGCATGTCCTTGCAGGACAACCGTAGGTGCAAAAAGAAAGTGGCTCTATGTGCTGCTAAAAAGTACACACTCCACCTCCTATTGGTCGACACCGGCTTGTGATGTGACCTTCCAGGAAGTGTAATAGCTGCCGATAAAGTGTATTTTCAGCATTGAAAATGTCTTTTAAAGCAGAACTAAGTAACATTTATACTTTCATAAATAGTTTTATAAGTCCTTACAATGGTTAAAATGAGCAGTGTGTTTGAAGTATGCACTATCCCCATCTGGTGCATTCAAGCAAAAAACAAGTTGAGCTGCCACCGACACAACGCAAGTCTCAGGTCAATAAAAAATAAATAAAAACTATTGAATCTTGAATATTCATGTGAGAGGGACAAATTGCTTTATTCACTGAACACATAGCTACCTCCCACAGTGTGAGTTTGTGCTATCGCTAAGATCATACCAAAACGGCATTCACTTTATTTCATCATCAGTCATAGTAGAACCACCTTTGTACCTTTGTCCAAAGATGGTGAGCGCTGTTGTGCAGAGCTGCGCTACTAGTATTTATGACATGTGGTTCACTCAAGGACGCTGTATGGGAAGATTCCCAAATCGTACTTAGTTCTGCTTTAACAAAAAAACAGTTCAACAGAGAAAAATAAGGCAACGTAAAACACAGTTAAATCTTGTCAATTAAATCACATAATGTTTAACGAGGCATAGATAATTGCTGTCTTGATGCTAAAGTCGCAACTAAACTAATGCTAAGCTAATACTAAGCATTTGGTGTAATGTATTTTAATTTTTTAATAAAAGAAGCAGGTGAGTTCCCTTGTAAAAAAAAAATAAACCAGGTAGTGGAACTTTAAATGACCATCACAATTGCAAGGCTTGGCTACAATGGCTGGATTTGGACATATGCACAGAAAACCTTGCCCCAAATGAACAGCTACTCTTGCAGAATTTTGATCCATCTCAGCCCGCCTCATCCTGCAGCCCACTGGCTTTTCTTAGTGGAGTTTGCATGTTCAGTATGCCTGTGGGTAGGCTACTTTAGCTTCCTCCCACAGTCCAAAAACCTGCATTTCATTTAAAAGTGGTGAATCTTATTTACTGTTAGGTTTAAAAGTGTGAAAAGTTAAGTCCTGAGCATGCTCGACCTTAGTAATAGACTCCAGTCCCCTGCGACCCTAAAAAAGACTGTGAAACTACTACTGCTTCGTTCAAACAAAACATGTCTAGCTTTGTGAAATGCTGTAGTGACACATGTTTGATTTTTCAGTTTCTGGAGCTAGGTTTATGTTGCTGCCCGTGTTTCCTTCTACATAAAAAAAAAAAAAAAAAGAACCTCAATCGATGGTTGCATTTCCAGTCTGTGGCACTTGGGTGGGCCTAGGTACATGCCACAACCTTCTGCCTCTCACACACCACTGTGCAGAGAGACAAGTCAATAAACTGTTACTCGAGACAGTGGGCTGTTTGTCAAGTGCAATTACAGTAACAAAAAACATTTTTCAAGACTGATGTTGTCCAATATAAAGCGGGCACAGATTGGAAAGGAAAGTCAACCTAACTGATCAGGGGAATAGATTTGAGGAGGTAGTGCATTTGAAACACTTAGTACCTTGAGTTGTGCAAGCCAATGTACAAAAACAACCAGAATGGGATCTTCACAAAGACAGGGGCAGACATGGGCTATGAAATATGCATGTCTGCCCCGAACTAGATGAGGCGAGGCTTGAACACGACACCCATAATGACTAAAAATAGGTAAATGCTAAATAACACGTGTATGCTAAAGAGGCTGTAAACTTGGCAGCCCATAATAAGAGAAAATAAAAACTGTCACATCGGATTGCGTTTTTTCATTAAAGGTTCAGCGGTGAGCGAATCTGCATGACACATTCAAAGTCATGTGCAGCAGCAGAAAGAAGTCTCTCAGCAGATGAAATGTTAAAGACGAACACTGTAAGGCCTCAGGGCGTACAGTCTGTTGTTGGGAGACTGTCCTGGCTGATCATATCTTGCAGCCTGCGAGTCGGCAATTAAATATTAAGTCTAATTAGTCGACGCTTTCTTGGTGAGTGATTCGCAGTATCAGAGTGACCCCCTGCATGTAAGAATAGATTCTTAACACTACTATCATTCAATTTTAAAGGGTTTACACATGGTTTAGAATTGCGTTATTAATTTGTTTTTGTTAATAGTTAAGCTCACTATTTGGAATGCGGTCACCATTATCTTAATATACTGTATGATTTAAAAAAAAAGCCTATTAATGCCCTATTTATTACAGGATAATAATAATTAATTTAAGGAAAAGTGATAATGTAGTGTGCTTTGTGAAAAACAATGAACTAAGTAGGGTTTTTTTGTACATACTTGGCAGTTAAACATCGATTTTGTTTAGTTTTTATAGAATACAGTTGGAACCAAATGGAACAAATCGGTCAAAAGCATGTTAACAAAGGTGCAAAGTCTCACCAAAACAATTCTCTTTTTTCTGTCTTAAAAAAAACGGTTTAAGCTCCATAGCACCCAGAGGAAGTTTTTTTTTTATGTTTAGTTTATGAACTAATTTGATTTTCTTTCTGTACTTTTTGTTCTATTTCCACCCAAGTTTGTTCATAGACAGAAGCATGTCCCTCGGGGGCTACCATAAGTTCAGAAAAAAGAGTGTGACATTATATTACCAGACACCACCAATGAATACACTCTCCACGAAAGGCCAAACCTTCTTTAACAACCCATTTAAAAACCCTTATCATGGTAGATTTAAAGTGGTACCAATAGAGAAAAATAAATATACACAACACTCCTGGAAGTACTTTCTAGTTATTTGAAACATATTTCCTGAGAATATTAGTTTTCTTTCTATTAGGCCATGTGTTAGTTCTCCAAGTGCAGAGTTCACTGCCCAATCATCTGACACTTAAAACTAATCACCTGTCTCGCACAATCCCTCACCCTTTTACACGGGCCTCTGGGTGATAGAATAATTGGTTGTGCTTCACTTTCTTCTCAGATGTTGTACTTGCTTTAAGTGTGGTATAAGCTGCCTTTTCTCCCGGGTTGTTTTGGAGCTGGTTGCAACGGTGGAATCTTGTGGAAAAACAGAAACACCCAGTGACATTTTGCAGGGAGCTTTGCTGAATGGTGAGAGCCAACTGTCACTAGAGCAGATCCAAATAATTGATTGGCTCATTATCGTAGCTCCATATTTTCTCTGTGTGAGGCTTTATGTTGTTTGGTTCGAGCAGCCCATTATTTCACTGGGGGTTGTATTATGGAATTAATTTGCTCTTACCATTCTCCTAACTAGTGAAGTGTAGAGTTTAAATGCTGCTGATTTTGTGTAAATGATTTTAACTTAAGGCTACAGTGTGTTTTTGAGGGTTGGCAAATGTTTCTAAATTTAACAATTCAGCATTTTACTGACCACAACACAATACGTATCGACTTGGTCTGTGCTGAGATACTCTTTCTGTGTGGGATCAATATTAGATAGCAGCATGGTTATCCATTGTCATGGCAGATTTATTCACAAGCTTTCATGTGCTGTTTGTTTACTTACCAGTGGCTCTTAAGGGTCCCCTTACCACAACATATTGATAACATTTGCATAGTGGTGAATATACTGTATATGTTTTAAATTTAATTCAAAGTGCCACACAGCCCTTTCGTACCTACACTTAGTACTGTATCAGTGAGCCGCTTCTACGTCTACACTTGACCCGTGTTCCCCGGAGTGACAGAGTGTAACCTTTAGGAGGAACTGACCCATCTCCTCAGGGACTGCCAGTGTAGGCCGCAAACTCTGAGCGACCCAGTCTTTTAAGGGGCAGCCGAAAGGGCAGTGGCTCGTCGAACAGGGATATGCACACTGCTCACGGATGTCAAACCCTTGGAGCTTTGCCTGTTCACCGCTTGATAATTGGTCATCTATCTACTCTCCTGTGATCTCCAGTTTAGTTCCAGCTCTGTGGGCCGGTCGTTTATTTCTGGTCTCATTGCTCGCTTGTTTGCCTTCAGTTGTGTAGTCAGCTGTTTACTTCTGGTCTTATGATCAGAAATGTATTTCTGATGCTGCAGTCTGTGCTTTATGGCTGGTCTCAAGGACATTTTGGTGTGCTGTATAGCAGCAGCCGTTTTCTGCCTTGTTTTTTATTAATTGGCTTCACACCATTTTATTGCAGTGGCCACATGGTGGTTTGAAGATAAATCCTCAGACGAAGAAAAGAATGTTCTAGATATAAGGGATGTGACTGGGAAACCGTTGGCAGACACTAAAGCAGTTTCCAAAGCAGCAGAGAGACACAGATGTTTAAAATGAAAACATGGCCAAAGGCACTACAATTACAATATGGCAGACATGGATACAGTATTTAAAATGACAAAGTGGCCAATAGCAAAACAAAACTGTTACGTTAGATTTATTGATTGACGTTTTCTGGTTACAGACTGATATGAGAGCTCAAAGTTAAAGAGGGAAACTGACATACGAAGTTGTTTCCAACAGTAGTAGTACTGTAAAATAATCATGATACAGCCAACAGCTTTTGGCTTTATTAACACACTATAAGGTGGTTAATGTGGATTTAATTTCATATTTATTTCATTTTTGTTTATTTAATGCCATTCTCCTGTCAAGTTGTAGCCTGCAACTGAAATGTTTTCCAGTGTTTTTCATGCTCATGTCAACATATACTAGTTCAGTTGATGTAACAGGTGGTACTTTATATAACATGACACTGTTCACTTGAAGCCAAAAGCACGTACCTTTCTCTTTTGCAATATTGCGAGCCCCTTCAGTGCCTATGCAGTTGTGAATGACTAGTGTAAATATAATGGTGGCGTGAATAAAAATGTGTTATTACAGTGAGAGATCACAAAATGAGGTTGAGTGGGCCTACGTCGCTGCCATGAGAGTGCAGTGCGATCAAGGCGAGATGAGTCAGCTCAGTAAACGTGCACACACAGGTACGGCCGAGCAGTGAATATGGATGGCTGTGATGTCTGTAGTGAGAAAGATATGAGGTCTGTATGGCAGCATTAGCTCCAGGCCTTTTGAGAATCTGTCAGGAATACAAACCACTGGTTAATCAGTGATGGAGGTAAGGCCAGTTTTTGTAGTCGCTCAGAAAAGGCATGTGTGCTGAACACTGAGAAAGAATTATTGATCATCACTGATACTCAGTTTGAGTAAGCAACTATATTAAACCCATTGCTTCCAAATCACTATGGAAAAAGATTTCAATGTTTTATTTACACACAATGATTGGTATAACTCCGAAAATGGCGTCAAGGGAGATAAAGTCTAGCGTCATTCTTTATAAAATCATTAACCTACTCTATTGACTTCCTCCAAACTATTAAAACTCAATTTGAGAGAGAGTTCCCCAGTGTCTGGTGATAACAGTTTGGATTTCTAATTCATGATTCAGCTGTGGACTGTAGGTGTTAAATATTCATCTAGTCCTATCTGCGAGCAGCCCGTGGTTCCGCCAGCTTACATCCTCTTTACACATCTGGCTTAACAGCACTTTTGGTCAGCTGGATATTTGATAAGAGAGGAACTCACATGATCCTGGCACGGCTATGTCTTAACTACCTATAATTAACATAATGACCTATGCTTTTAACTTTATACAGGTTACATATTACATTTGTGTTTCTATATTTGCCAGTTACCATCCTTTTTTGTAGCCTGGTTCTACCAGACTCTCGTACATTTCATTTGTACAGAGAGTCTGGCCTTGCTCCATTGACAAGCGTTTACTTCCTTGTATGCGGGAACTCTGTTGAAGTTTAAAACTATTGGATCTGCCATAGCCAATCGCTAACGTCTGGTCGTGACATATGTCATGCGCCGAAACCGACCGGAAACAACAAGTCACTCCCTCTGTTCGCTGATTGGTCCTACAAAAAATTGATTTCTGGAAACCTAAGAATATACAGCGATCCCAGACTAAGTACTAAAGCGAAATGAAATTGAGCGGAAGTACGTAGGAGGGCGGAGCCAGGCTACCTTTTTTGGCATGTGCCTACATCTTTAGCTAACTAGTGTAATGTTGGATATTTTCATTCCCCTCAATTACTTTAATTAATCTGTTTTTCATACTCAGATTATTTGACATGATATTGGACCAGGATCTTTAATAAATCATGGCCGCCATTAATTGCCATTTGTTTTCTTTATGTGACTCAAAGAGCAGGCACACTGTGGTCCTCACAAACCTAGTCATGTCTGTTAGCCACCGTCACATTCCACATAACTGGTTCAGACCAATGGCTCACAATTTAGTAATGTCTAAAAACTTTTTATTTTTTTTAAGGCCAATTTGACAGGAAAAATATCCATGACATAGACAAACACAAAAAACATTCATGCCACAAAGATATAGCAAATCAACAAGCAAAAGAAGCTTGTTAGCTTTCATATCCACTATTAACCAATGTCCAGCCAATGTATGGACTATGGAGTTCTTTTGGACACAGTTCAAGCTTGTTGAGGACAGACGTGTAGATTACCATTAGGGTATCTGCAGGTTTCTGAGATTTAGATTTAAGATTTTTAAGACATTTTTAATACTATATAAATTTTAATTTAAGATCAATTTAATAGCAAAAAACTTGGAGCAGCGATGAGTGGTGCTGAGGTGTGGGCGCGACGGAACAGAATTGAGAAATGTCTGGTGTTTTCTGACAGGTTTCCGCAGCTGCATTGTGTTTTTTCACTGTGCATGTGGGTCTCCAAAGCTTTTATCCCCATTCCGAGTTTTAAAACTTTCTTGCACAATATACGGACCTTGAACATATTGACACTAACTGGTCTATACCATTGCTAATTAAGGCCTTATTTTTTACAATATATAATTTAATACCTTTTAAGACTTTTAAGGATTCGCGGATACCCTGCATTACATTATAAAAATTGCAGCCACGGACACAGTTTCTATGTACTGTTTACTAAGAAATCATGCAAATTGCATATTTAAGCCAATGGGCAATATTTTGGAATAATAAAAGCTTTAACACATTTCAGTTCTTCTTCAGTTGTATTTCTCATAGGCACGTTTAAAAACGGCCACAAACACAGCTCCTTTTATTTATGGTCACTTCTGACAAATGCTTCTAATTTAGACTTCTAAGTCTATCGTAAAGAGTACAATCTCAAAACACAGGCTCAGTTATCTTGGACTGAGACAAAACAGGCCCAAGATTTACTTAAAAGTTTGATTAATTCAATAATAACGATGTCGGTAAGTATGCAGTGTTGAGTGTACAAGAGATGTGGCTGTGCAAAACATTAGGCAAACTAATGAGAAGTGAGAAGAAACAGTGAGAAGCCAGGTAGAAAAGTGCAGCGCAGAAGTTTTATCCTGGCCCTGGTCGGGTGAGTCCAAGGTTTCCTGATTGGGCTACACCCACCTTCTTCTTGAAACAAAAGAGACAGGAACAGAAGCCAAGAAACTACAAGATAAAGGCCACGCCTGGGCCGTCACAGTAGCCACATCCATCACATGCTCAACATAGTGTCCCTCTGGGCAAAGAGCCATTCAAAAGATGTCGATGCACTTACACCCACGAGAAGATATCCTCAATCTTTTTGCTCAACTATCTATATTGTAGACATAATTTTAGTAACCAATGTAATTTATCAGCCGTTTCTGCTTGTCAGTGAATGTCCAGAAATCAGTCTGGCCGAACTTGTATGATCAATGTTCTGGTCATCGATGGATGTCCAGATTAGAGCCTGGAGCCCTCATTAATGCATCATTAAGGCTTTGGCATCGCGTTTGATTTATTACATTCAAACTGTTATCACTAGAGGGATAATAGACCATTGCTGTAAATCAAAAAGGAATATTTTGACTAACAATTACAGACTGCTAGCATGTATTTTGAGTTCTCTTTGTCATGTATTTTCTTCATTGAGTTAATCACAAATGATGCACAAACGCGGCCATTGTGTAAAGACATCCGACGATTGAGTGTAGTATAATTTCAAATGCCAAAACTGTCTATTTGTATCTACATTTTTCTTTCACTCTCTTGTGTTCAGTTCCCCACAATATCAAGAAATTACCACATTGGTATGTGTTTTACATAATGCATGGTCACAGGCCAAGCTGCATATGCCTCTGTGTACTCAGCGGCGCATCACTTCACAAGGTCATTAAAGCAGTGTGCTCAGGTACAAATTGAGGGCCTTTGTATCTCAATATTAAACTGACAAGAGATGAATGCGTTAATAAAACAGACAAAGGGACAAATGGCCTGCTATCTTGAACGTTGCCCATAGCAATTTAAAGAAAATGCACTGTCCATCTTTCCTGCTAAGTTCATGTATATAATGAAAGTCTCTCATTCTTACCATTCTCTTACTCAGACATTTCTAATTAGACTTCACAAGCTCTCACCGTCGATCCTGTCTAATTAAAGCTCTTTCATTCTTCCCCTCACCTCGTGCGCAGAGCGCTTGTCAAATAGAGGTCTTATTCTCACCCTTTTCTCTGGAAATAAATTTACTTCCTCTTTGTCTTTGCATTCACATCTTTAGCAAATGGAGTATCACTGGCTTCTTTTTTCACATTCTGTTTTCGCCTACAATGCACCTCTCACCTTAGTTCCCTGCCAACAGGGTTTTGTACTTGTTTACTTCCTCCCAGAAAACTCTAAAGCTGCTTTTGGAACAGAGCGTGTGCCGTTAGATGCTTATGATGTGCCTCTCTCAACATCTCGCCTGTTTTCCTCCATCGTAGCGCAAGCTTTTTGGTTTGTCTCTCTGGAGGCCCCTCTTTTGTTGATCTAGACATATGGGACGCAAAGCTGTTCAATGAGCGAGGCATCACATCTTATCTCCTCCATAGTTTCCCCCTGTTTTACAGTCTGCACCACGGCACAGGCAATACAAAATGTAGTGTTCCTGCAATATCTCCTGCAGCGAATTGTAACAGGGCTACGAGGGCAATGTTTAAAGTTTCTCTACCTTAGGTGTTGTTTTTGTTGTTGAGTGATCAATTATTTTAAAAGAACTTGTAAATTAAATGTTAACTCTCAAGAAATGGAAATGGGAAAAATTGCCTTTATTTGTGATTAAACTTGCATCATTCTATTACATATAAATGATGTCCCTATAACTGCAACTCTGGTGGGATAAAAGCATAAGAGGATAATGTTTTCTTTTCTCAATATAAATAAGTCTTTCAATATAAAGTGTTAGATGCAAATGATCAAAGCCACATGATGCATTTAAAAAAGAAAATCTTCCCTAAGACCAAACAAATGAGCAATCCTACGTACCTACCTTACTTTTGAACAAACTTATTTTTTGAACAAACCTACAAACTTACTTTTGAATAAACTTACAAACTTACTTTTGAACAAACTTACAAACTTACTTTTGAACAAACTTTACAAACTTACTTTTGAACAAACTTACAAACTTACTTTTGAACAAACTTACAAACTTATATTTGAACAAACTTTACAAACTTACTTTTGAACAAACTTTACAAACTTACTTTTGAACAAACTTACAAACTTACTTTTGAACAAACTTTACAAACTTATATTTGAACAAACTTTACAAACTTACTTTTGAACAAACTTTACAAACTTACTTTTGAACAAACTTACAAACTTACTTTTGAACAAACTTACAAACTTACTTTTGAACAAACTTTACAAACTTACTTTTGAACAAACTTACAAACTTACTTTTGAACAAACTTACAAACTTATATTTGAACAAACTTATAAACTTACTTTTGAACAAACTTACAAACTTACTTTTGAACAAACTTACAAACTTACTTTTGAACAAACTTACAAACTTACTTTTGAACAAACTTTACAAACTTACTTTTAAGCAAACATACCCTACTTACTTTTGAACAAACTTATTTTTTGAACAAACCTACAAACTTACTTTTGATCAAACTTACAAACTTACTTTTGAACAAACTTTTCAAACTTACTTTTGAACAAACTTACAAACTTACTTTTGAACAAACTTACAAACTTATATTTCAACAAACTTTACAAACTTACTTTTGAACTAACCTACAAATTTACTTTTGAACAACTTTACAACTTCACTTACAAACTTAAAAAACATACAGGAGAGTCCAATGTAGAAGCTGGTGTGCAAGTTTTCCACGCAATCGATGTCATTTACACAAATAATGTAATTTACTTAAATAACACAAACTATTCACGCAAAATGCGTAATTTGTCATAAATAATTTTAAATTGTCTTTCTTTTATTATCTGTTTAACAGCTCACAAGTTGTCAGTTGTCAGCTTTTATTACTGACACAAGTTGCTAAATCTAGCTAACACATATCATCTTTTTATTCTGTATTTACTTCTTTCAAATGGGGACAGAGAAGGTGTTACTGGCACACAGAGCTGGACCTACTTTTGCAAGGGCCCTAAGCAAATTGTTCATTCTACAACCCCTGCATTGAGCCATTTTACTCCAATCACAGTCACAAACAAAGTCAAATTGTACCTATAACTGTTTCTTTAGAAAGCACTATTTAAATCTTAAGAGCATGAGCTTCAGAGAAAATATTATCTGACCATAAATCATAATGTTTTTGTAGAAGTGGAAGAGAAATTCTGATCAGACTTCGCACAATCTGCTGTTCTCTCTTTTAGTCCATAACTGAGTGAAATTCAAATCTGGGTCTTTCTCTGAAAGGCAGCCTCATACGGTCAAGTTGTATACACTTTAGCAACCATGGAAGCAAAGTGTGTAACATTTGTGTTTACAGACACTTGCCTTTTTACCAAAGGGAACTAAAGTGAGTAGCACATATTCTACACCTAATAGAGTTTCAGTCAGATTATATGTTGCTGTTCATTTTTAATAGCTAGACATAGGCTATGTTTCACAAACAAGGCTCAGGCCTGTGTAAAAACTTTCAAATAAAATATTATTTATACAAAATGAGGGGGAGTATTTAGTTATATACTTATTTATAGCACTCAGTTTATAAACTATAAGATTTTTGGCTTTGCTCCTTAGTGTTTGAGTGGCCATGTTTTTAACTGTTCCTAACACCTTTTATTCCCTTATCCTGATGCTGTTTGACATTTTACATAATTTGCAAACACTTCTAAAAATAATGTTTGCACAAGGCCCAGATATAAAGAAGTTATTGCCTTAAAAATGCTCAGGGTCAGACGCTCAGGGTCAGACAGAGACAGACTTGGTTGCAGCAGAAGGACGCTAGTCTCCCGCTTCAAGCTGCTCTCCCAGCAAACTTTGTTTGGAAAACGCTTTTCCATGTTTTAGTCAATTACAAAGAACAAGCAAAAAAAATTGGGGAATGCTGTATTTAGATAACGGCGGGACTTGGGACTTTGCTGTATCTAGGCTACATGTTGACTGACAGATGACTTACTGAGACCGACTTTGAAAGAGAGAAATGCAACTACTGTAGTCCGCGTATAGAAAGGTCTGGCTCTGGTCACACCATTGTTTACACTCTTATCATCTTCTTGTCTGATTGGATATTAGTTTTATTCAATTTTATTATTTGAATTGCTTGCAATACTACGTTAAAATAAAATAAAAAATGACTGGCCATGACCGCAGTTAGCAGCGAGTCTACGCTAGAGTAACATTAGCATAACTCCATTAGCTTGATTAGCTAGTTTACAAGCCTTAAGAAGTTTGCTGATTTAGATGACTTTTTAAAATAATTGTAGGTAAAATGAAAGTGTACAGATTAGATGTCATGTAGAATTAAATGAACAAATTGCCTGTGAGTATGTGCCTGACTTCCCCGTGCGGTTAGCACTACCTGGTCCCAGCAGGGAGCAGGCGCTGGAAGTAGGGTGGATGGTCAGTAGGTAATGTTAGTCCAGAACACCAGCTCACGTCCCGGCGCCTGGCTCTCTGTCTCTCTGTCTCCCATGGATCAGCAGGTAGTTCTCAAAGTGTTTCACCCATGTGGCTGACAATAACTGCAGAAATAAAGTTAACTGCTCTCCCAGAGGACGTGTCGGAGATTGAAGACAACTTGATTTGCTGCTGACTAATGAGCACGACTTCAGTTCCTGCTCATGTATTTGGGCTGCATGTCTCACCATTGATATTGTAAAGCAAGGAAACTTTCTTGAAGCCATTGGAGGTGTTTTTAATGGTATTTCTCAAGAAGAGTTCACAAAAAAGAAAGAATTGAACAGTTGGGGACGACGCTTGCCAAAAGCCGAATGGCAGGCACTATCAGTTTTAGAAAACAGTTGATTACAAGTATTTTTGGAGATGGAAGTTCTGTCGGCTTGGTAACTTCAAAATCCGACGACTATAACTCATTACACAGACTTTAGGCGAAGCAGGAAGCAATGCTGACTGAGTTTAGATGAGATTTTAGCACAATACCTGCTGTTGTTGACTGGGATTACAGCTTTCTTGTTTTCTTTATCCCGCCTCAAAGATGGAGCAAAATGTCTTTTAAATGCAAACGCATGTGAGAGATATCTTACACAGATTTTATTTTATGGAGCAGAACTAAAACAAGTTCCTGAATTAGTTAAATGTGCATTTCATCAAGCGTTAAATCACAAAGAATACAATTTCTTTGTCATGACACTTCATTGTTCATCCTCCAAACCTCATTACAGGTCAGCTGTATTCTGCATTAATACATTTATTTCACTGGTTTGATATGTATTAAACATGCCAGAATTTAGGAGGGCACTCAAACGCATCTCTTAAAAAACTGCTGAGGAATACCTCTCATTAAAATCCCCTGTGGTCTTGTGTGTTTTATTTGTACTGAGGCATAACCACAGCCACTTGCACAGGGCCACATGAATTAGTGGCCCAAATGTATTCATTCTTACCAGCACTTACAATAATACTATAACAATAAACTATGCTAAAATAAACTTGGTGAACTAAATAAAACTACATAAATACAATGGCAAAATAAATCTCACTAAAACTAGAGAAAAAAAAAAGAAATTCTTCAATAGATCTCAATTACTTAATGTTCTATAATGATATATAATGGATATAGGCAGTTATAATATAGTCACACGATGGTAAATCTACTTGCCTCTGGTTTAAATTGTGATTTGACATGTTTGAGAAGTTGCTAAGTAGCTGTCCAAGCACTGTCCAAAGAAAAGGAAAGCACAGTTGATCTGAAATCTGAAAAAATCGAAAGCTTGTTTTTTTGTGTTGCTTTTTTCTGCTTTAAATCATAAAGGGGATGAGTGTAGCTCTCCTTTCACAGCATGTGGTCTCAGGAATGGCGTTATTTACGTTGAGAAACATGACAGTGGGATAAACCAGCGATAGACATGGACTTGCATTATGACTTGCTCTTCTGATAAGTAAGAGCACAAAGAGACAATTTTCACTGGGCACGGTCCTGCATGTCTCATGAAAGGTTGCTCAGCTATCAGTGCAAACTATATAGAACAAACAGGAAGCCAATAAACCTCAAAAATACCTTCAAAATAAGCATGCAGCTTATGAAGTCAAACTATAAGCATAATATAAAGAAAGAAATGGCATGAATTTGTTGTGTTTTAAAATAATGTGGGAACAAAGCTGTATTTTTTGTACTTTTCTCTCAGTTGCAGTACTTTTACAGTCGGTACTTAAAGCACCAGGCTGAAAACCAATGCTTATAACAGCATTTATGTTGTATTTATGTTCATCACAATAATCTTCTGGCACAGAGATGGACAAAAACACACCAAAGACAGGAGGTCATGTGGAGAGATATGCTGTTCCACAGATACAGAGTCGCACAGTTCATGTGTCGGGTATAAATCCAGGAGTTAAAAAGTACAAAACAGAAAGTGCGTTGGAACGTGTGGAACAAGTAAATGGTATGTAAGTGGTTGTCCAATTGTGTTCATGAAGGCAGAGTTGGATTTTTAAACAACAAATTGCACACATTTTAAGGTGACGCAATACAACGTCCACCTTGACCATGAAATTTAAGATTTGAAAAATTGAATTCTGAAATTGTCAATTTAGCCCTTGCCAATTTGACATATTTCACCTTCATAACGAGACATTTTTTCACACTCGACTAAACCTGAGTTCCCTCCTCTACTCTTTAAGAGGCGGAAGCTGTTTTTTTTTTTTTTTTTTCTCCCCTTCTCTTTGGCCATCGCAGTTACAGTCAGGGAGATTTGACAAGCATGGCAGGTTTCTCCTACTCAGCCTCAAAATGGATGATGAGAAAGCTGCAACTTCTGAAGCCAATTACTCAAGTTTTGCCTGCTTTCTCTCATTCTCCACCCCCCCTCGTAACAGTTCAATTCAATGAAAACACTTCCTGTTGTCTAACACGTTGTTGTCTGCATGTTTTCTATGTGCCAAGTCATCTGCACATCATTTATTCACTTTATTTTGCAGTGCATTCTAATCTTTCTAGGTTGGAAAAAAGAAAACAATACTTAGAAGATCCTTTTTGCCGTATAGCTGCTTTCTCTGCTGCTGAAGTGTGCCAACAGGGAACATTTACTCAGAGATTCTTTGCAGTGTTTAGATAAGACTTTGGATGCTGGTGACAAATCAAATGCATGTCTGTGGGAGTGTGTGCGGACAGCAGTACAGCCAATCATGCAAAACTGCACTGCTCCTCTGCCAAAATGAGATTCATATCGAAAGTGAATAGCTGCTGGCTGAAAAAGTGGCAATAGCAAAATACTTATATGTAACAGAATATACCCATGTGGAAAATAAGTGTGATCATAAGACAGTAAATAAAAATACACCCGTGTAATAACTAAGCAAAATGGTGATACTTGTCTCAGGTATATTTTAAAATACTGCAGAACAGAATACAGGTTTTGAATTAAATACAGAAAAACATACTTTACATATTTTGAATGAGACATTTTTTATGCCTTAAAACTGAAACAGTGCATCCTTTCCTTTCAAATATGTTTTAACATGGATATATAGAATATTATATTATTTGATTACAGCAGCCTTAGCTGACGGTGCTGACTGTAACAGGACTCAAAGCACAACATTTATGGTAAAATACAAACTCAACAATGTTTTAAATGCAGTATTGGTCTGTGACTTTGGAACTTTGCAGACCTTTTCCATGTTGAGAGATCTCACTCAACATGACCAATAGAAATACTGAAAAAGAAATGTTGGCACTTCAACCTCGAAAAACTTTAAATAAATAAATATTTTGTATTGTATAATAATATAGGACAGGGTCAATATATTCCAGTGATCCGAGAGAATGGACCAATGGCATAACATTATAATCATAGTATACTTGACGTTTAAATCCATTATGTGCTTTTACCTTAGAGTTTGAATAAGAATAATGATGTCTGCTGCTTTACAATGAAACACAGTGCCCCCAGGTCCTTGACTCTGTCAGAGGGCTCCAGTGAAAATGGCCTCTTTTGCATTCCTGTTGTGTTGGTGTTGTTGTTTAACTAGCCAGAGGGAAGGCAGGCGGTGGAGAGGCTGAGCGCAGTTTTGAAGTTCAGAGCAGGTTGCACATCATCCGTCTGTGTCTTCCCAGCGTTCTCTTTGGCTCTCAATCGCTCGCTGGCTTCTGTAGGGGTAGTTAAGAAAATTATAGCGCCGTCTCAAACAAATTGCTCATGTCAAAATGCTCTTGAGATAAAACTTTTTGGGCATTTTAAAGAGGAGCAGGACTTGATGTTGGCTGAGTAGAAAGTAACATTCACATGTATAAATAAAAAGGGCTGTACCATATATCACAAATTCAGCATCAAAATATCAGCATGTGCAGAATATGTATTGAAAAGGGTTACATAAGTAGTAGTTTTATAATGTTTTTTTTTGCGCTCTGGAAAATCGACAACATATTAGGTGTGCTCTTAGTGCACAAACAAGAATACCAAATATGTGTTTATGTAAATTAGCCATGTGCTTTTTCCATTTTCTTTGTTTCTCTTGACAGTTGTATAGGGATAGCATGTTTTCTGGGCCGACAGTGCTGATATTTAACATAAAAAGGTTAAGTTGCTGCCCTTTTGTTGCGTCACCAGTGGAGCATAAAAGGCACAGAAGGCTGAGATAAGACAATAGTTGGAGAAATTAATCTGAATCTAAATGAATCATGAACAAATATCATGAAATGAAGCATAAAAGGGCATTTTTTTATTGTTTGCATGTATGTTAAAGCAACACATTTTTTCCTTTCAAAATACAGAACTTGGAAATCATTCAATTAGCTTCAAATGTATTTATCTCCACTCTGAGTGTCTCTAGTGCATGAATGTGAGAGTGAATTGTTGTCTGTCAGTGTCTGTCCTGACACCTACTGGCAATCATTCAGGACGTACCCCATCTAAGGCTCAAAGTTGCTGGGATTGGCTCCATTCATCCGCAACTAACGGGACAAAGGGAAATCAAATCAATAAATTATTGACAGAACATGCTACCATCACATGAAAACAGATATTACACAAATTTACATAACTTAATTGTATTAGATATTTAATGAGAGGCTACAGTTTGCAGCAACTTTAGTTTCCTTTTATGAGCATCCACTCTGAAAAAGTGTTGCATTGACAAGTATGGGGATGGAGTAATGCATCCACCATTCCTATTCAGATGATGAACCTGTAGTGGAATTTAAATCTGAAATCTGAAAAAGCAACAGCAGTGATAAGTCAATGCAGTAGGTGTCTGTGCTATCTAAGTTATACAAGTTTTATTTACATTACATTGCACAGTATGCAGTTTGAGACGCAGCGAGTGTTTAATGTTTGGTGGTGCAGTATGTTGGCTACTGTTTGAAAGAGACACAATGCTTTGGCTTGAATTTAAAGGTTATGGTGTGGGTTCTAGCGGTTACTGCAGAAAAGTCTTTCACT
Source organism: Neodontobutis hainanensis (assembly GCA_024349245.1). Classification (NCBI taxonomy): domain Eukaryota; kingdom Metazoa; phylum Chordata; class Actinopteri; order Gobiiformes; family Odontobutidae; genus Neodontobutis; species Neodontobutis hainanensis. Next base: position 4,609,840 of record JALDNG010000008.1, on the reverse strand, counting down.
CAGTAACATAATGCTTTCCTTTCAACTTCAAATAAAAGAAGAAGAGGTAACAGGTCTCAAAGGGACTAACCTCAATGTGAAAAGAAGGGGGAAAAAAAACGAGACGTTCCCAAAGCAAAAAAAGAAAAATCAATAGCAAACACAAGGGCAAATCAACAGAACAGAATCACAATATTAAACCATGTGTCAAGTAGCAACAGTTATTGTACACAATATCTGTTTCTTTTTCATCAAGTGTTCTCATTCGGTTTTATTACCCTTTCAGTAATTATGGCTGTATTGAACTTATAAAAGTTGTCTTCAGTATTTGTGGGTTCAGAGCGAACACAGGCACATTGCAGCATGGTTTGTACTCAACAGTGACAATAGATTTAATACTGTATTTACATTACACCCTTAATGGCGTAATTTATTATATCATATCAAGCTGTCTCTCATTCTCTAAGTCCAGTTATTTTATGAGATCCTTTTGAAACAGGAAGTAAGGTGAAATTCTTAGTGTTTAAAAAAAGAATGCTACTTGACATTTAACTACTAACAAAACTATCTCTAAATGAGACTGTAGTGTTTCAAAGTCTTTGTCTGATTTTTCCTGTCAGTTTTTTCTATACCATACTGACATAAATACCACACACTGTTCAAGGCCGGAATATAAAATTACAGTGCAAACACGGAATAATAAAATCAATCAATAGTGCATTTTGATTTTGCTCCATTGCTTTTAGATTTAACATCATGTGTTGAGACCTGTGTTAATACTTTGATATCAAATCTGGATATCTTTGCTGCAGTAAAAAAAAGATTCTTAGGAGACACAAAAGCGCTTTAAAGGCGCTTTAAGCAGACACTTGATAACATATAGGTTACATAATAATGTGCTTAGATAACGTAAAACTGTATATAAACCTAAAAAAAATTCACTAAATACAATAAAACAAAGATACACATACACAATATAATCAAATATTAAAAGGTTCAGATACTGTTCCTTATGTGGCTTGTGCTAAGCAGCCAGATCCAGAGCCTTTTGTAATGTGGCTAGATCATGCTCTTAGCCATTTTATCTGGTCACACTTTATTTTACACTACACTTGATACTTTGTACTTAATACAATGTAACACACTGTGTAACAAACTGTAAAAACATGTAACTACATAGTTACTACACATGCTGTAACTCTGACCCTAATTTTATCCATTTTATCTTTATCTTTTATCTTTATCTTTTATCTTTATCTTTATATTATTTCAGATGGGCAGAAATGACTACAAGAAAAATTGGGAAGAACTTCACACAAAGCAAACCGGGGGCCATTTAGGAGCCCATTTAAAAGGCATGCACAATCAGGTGATCTGTTATGTCAGCCCTAAAAATGCAGACTTTCATAACTTAAAACCAACAGCATTGTACCTTTTATCCTTATATTTAAATGCACATATTCCTACACAATACCACACTGTTACACCATATTACAGCACCGGTTGGCTGTGCATAGGAATCTCTTAACTCAAGGTTTATTTAAACTAAAGTTAGTTGCATTTGATGTGTATTTCTATGAATGAAACAATATGCCTCTCTGGAATGATATAGTCAGTAATATTTGTTGAAGCACTTTACATTTACACTTAAATGGTTTGGTGTTTTCCACTAGCAATTAAAACCTATGTGCCTCTCTGGAATAATTGAATAACAATTGATTGGGCTGCATTGTCTTGTTTCTAAATGGAATTTGTTTGTAAATCTCAGACAAACAAAGCTAATTGACCCGCTGCTTTTGTTTATTTAATAATCTATTAACATGTGCCTGGCTTTTTGTAGCTGTTTGTTTTGGTTTCTGCCTCAGGGATTGTACTGTATTGAGTATGCGGCGTCAACTAAATGCAGAAAAATACTGGAAATGATCAAATATGTATTTCCGATCCCCATGCCGCAGAATATCCATGGTGATGTATTAAAGCCTGTTTGTGACATTTCCCTTCGGTGCAGTCATTTAGCTGCAGACTGACGGCCAGTCACTGCTCTGCCACAGCCGCTAACCTTTAGCCGAGGACGCTCACCCAATCATGTGTGTGACCTTTGCTCAGACTGACACTTGGAGCTTGGAATATTCAAGCGGATTATTCTGTCTTTACTTGTGCTCTAGTATTTCATCATTCCGATTTTTTTTTTGGGCTTGTGCCCTTCTAGTTTGACTGCAACTACCTGGCAGTGATTGCTCATCTGAAAACAGAGGTAAACATAGAAGCTGTTAGAATAACACCTAGACGCCTCAACTTGTCTGTCAGTCGGACATGTGAGGAGATTGTTGAACCTCATCACGAAAAAACAGTTGTTTACACAAATGAATGCTTCCAAACAGAGCAAGCGCAAAGGCAGCCTCAAGGCGGAGTTGTGCCATTGTGTGTGTGAGATGAAAGGGGCAGACTCTTTCGCCTCCAGAGATTCAAACTTGGCCCTCGGTGGGCTGTTCCGCTGTAATTAATTCCACTCTATGTCGGTATTTTTGGGAAAAACTCTTGCAAATGGATTTGTTAAACTTCCAAAAACTCTACTCCGGCAGCATCAAGGTCTATAACTCTCCCAAAACCTTAAATGTCTGCTCTCCTGGTTTCACTTTGGCTTTCTGACAAATTCAGCTTTGTTTGAATGGTCTTTTACCACCTCATGAATATTCATCAACCCCTGTTTGTGTCCTTCCACTTGTGCATTCGGGCATTCGCTGAAAAACTCTTGGTTACATCACCCAGAAAAGAGAAGTCGCCTCGCCTTTCATCCACCGTCTACGTCTGAAATATTTCTATTGGTGGCCATGAAACTAGCAATTTCCTCGCACACACGTCATGCAGAATCTCAGCATCACTGCGCCATGTGAATGAGATTTTCTCCCATGTTTCCCTTTGTGTCCTTGTGAGATGTTATTCTTGGTGTCTTGTTTTTGGTTGTGCATAGAGACATAAAAAGAAATGTCTCTTCATGGTCTAACACAGCATTGAAAATAGATTTTTCTCAACCCAGTCGAGGAGGATTTCTTGTTACTATTTTACATTAGAAAATATGACGGCAATATGTGACAATTTTTCTTGTTTCATTGGTTGGTGCAGTGGACAGCTACACCAATGTTTCTGCCCGAGACAAGACATTTTACTTTCCAACAGTAACCACAGAAGAGCTGCTTGGTTAGTACAGATGTTTTTTGGTGTGGAAAATTGGGAGGGGGGGAGTTAATTCCCCTTGAGAAGCATCTTCGGCCAAGCCCAAGTAAAACATAGGCCAAACTACACATGTGAATCACTTGGCTGTTGCGGTCCTAAACAGGAGCAGCCGAAAGACAAACTGGTTTTGAATGTCAGGTCAGTAACATGAGACATCAGACTGTATATGAAGCCGGCAGAGTTAATCAAATTCTCATCAAACCTTAGGACTCTAAATATTTCACTTCTTCTGAGAAATGTTTTCATTATCACAGTGGGCAATGTCATAGCTGGCAGCCACCACTAAAAAGGAGCCCAGCATATATATATATATTTTTTTTAGTTGGTGGGAGAAACAGGAGTACCTGGAAAACCCATCCACAGGAAAAACATGCAAACTCCACACAGAGTCGTTAAACTGTGGACCTTCTTGCTGTGAGGCGACAGCGCTAAGGCTACTGTGCTACCTGGTTATGGTTGTGTTACCGGAAATATTGTACCGTAAAAAAGCACTGTAAAACTAGAGGGCTGACCTTGTCTGACGTAGATACATTCACCAACATTGAAATATTAGAAGTACTTTCCTAATATTGCTAGACTTGAATGCAATTGAATACATTTCTGACGTGGTTTATAAAAAAGTATGGACACCACTTACAATAATAAGGTCTTCTTAGCAATAATAGTGTTTATTTTTTATTGGACATGAATTATTGAATACTTGTCTTTGAACGTGCTTATTAATAACAAGACTAAAAATGTCATCAGATTTCTTTTATCAGGAAGTCTCCTTTACAAGAGAGTCCTGAGTACAAGACATAAAAGGCAATTATAACAATTAGTACAATAATAAATATGAATTAAAACATCTGTAGTAAACATATATTATACTTTTTATTATACTATAATATAATTTTCCCAAAACATAAGTATTTTTAGTCCGTTTTTGGACATGCTAGACACAGCCTGTAATGAGATTTATTTTTCAGCAAAGGCAATTTCTTCATCCAAATAATGATGGCAAACCATGTTGACAATTCTGACCTTTAAGGAATGTTTATTGGCTAAATATGCCTCCCTCTGTGCATCGAATCTCCGTCACATGATCACTGCTGGCCGTGGCCGTGCTTGTATGAATAAGCAAACAGAGGGACTGGTATGAAATCCTGGCAGTGCCACGGTGCAGTACTGTAAATAAAGTGTAGACGACAGTATGACAGCTGTGCCTCTTTAGTTTGCACTGTGCAGTTCAGTGTTGTGTGTGGCACCTGGGACAAGGATTTCAACAAGATCGGCCCAAACAGACTGACAACACACACTCCACTGTATGTATGCCCTGTGCATGACGGCTCCACTACTACAGTGATGGGTTCTGTTACACTCCTCCACTACCCAGGAGAATGGGATTTTACAGCGTGTCAGCAAAACGTCAAATAATATCATATAGCATCTCAGCAAACTGCAAATTGTATCATATCAGCTTTTCGAGATATGTCACATAATACACGCTTTAGGTTTTATCCACTCGGGTTCTTGTGTATTTGTGTCAATAATCCAGAGGTTTGGGGATCGAGGGGGGAATATAAGAGTCCCACGTGTACTTAAGATGTCTACTTTTATGTGTTTTATTTGAAATGGTGTTGTAAAATGGCAAGCTTCTTTCAAATTAACACTTGCATCACATGATCTGGAATACACTGGTGGTCGAGAGATTCGATTTCCACAAGTGCAACAAATCAAAATGTAAATTTATAACTGTCGACACAACACTGGATATTCCATGTCCTACCTACACCTGCAATTTATATTAATGGATGAAATTCAGTTTATAAAGCTCAGTATATTAAACATTGTTTGGGAATGACGTAGGGGTACACACAAAGAGAGCTTGGATTAGGTTTGGAAATGCTTTCGTTGAAATTAAAGCATTTCCAGCAAGGACACATCTCAGTTGCTCACTCGGTGGGTTACAGGCAATAAACCGCTTTCAATAAAAGTCTAGGAAATGTTTTGTAAGTTTGGTCTGTGAGCAAACAGAAAGAGATGGTAATAGGTCATGGTCCATAGTATCCTTATTGTAGCAGTCTATAGAGTCCTTGAATGGATAAAACATAGCTTTTTGAGGGGAATGTGTAACTTTACATTTACCCAACACCGCTCCCAGTGGTCAGGTGAAATATGAACTAAACACAATGCACCAGAACCGAAAAATAATCAAAACCTCCAAGTGCATTGTGGCTCCAACAAGAGCAGTAAAATACTTAAAACAGCATTAGGTTTCTGCTTTAAAACCCAACAGATTGTGGACAGGCAGTGGAACATAAAGCACTAAGAAATATTTGTGTGTTTGCCGCCTATTTATCCCTACAGGCAACTTGTTTTGTATTCTTGAATACCTGTCCAATCCCACGTCCTGTCAAACAGGGTGGTTTGAATGTTGAAGTTCATACTGGGTTCACGCTTGTGTAGACAGAGATCTTTATACAACACTGCTTTAAAAGCAAAGTGGACACAACCCAATGTGCTGTTTTGAATTAAAGTTTTGATTTAAAGTACACCAGCACAATATTAAAAACATTCAGTATGATTTATTTTTTGCAATATATTTTTTAATAAAAAGGGATTTTTGAGCAGAGAATTGAAAAGCTATATTTGGAAAGAAAGTAGTCAGGCTGCCTTAGTCTTGTGGGAAAAATTGCATGGCACACCTCAAAGTACCTGCTTGTGTTTCATTCTCTGTGGCGCTGAAAGAATTCCTCACAAATGATGCAGCTTTCATTTTTACAACCAAATTTTACTTTTTAGTCAGTTCTGAACTGATTTGTCAGTTTGTATTTGAAGACGAGTGAAGAGCTTATAGCAGTCACTCACTTGAGCCAAAATGTACATCCAAGAAGAGAGCTGTGTGCTGCTAGATTAGATGTTAAATGGGGAGAGTATTTTTTTTTCTGTATCACACATCAAAATTTTGACCACTTTTAGTGCTTTTTCGCCCCGGCTCTCTCCAATCTGAAATGTTTCAGTGATCATTATGAGTCGACAACGCTGCGTCAATGACCCACTTGTCACGATGCATTACAATCCACACTCTCACAGCGACCCCGTCACAAGTGGCAACGTCCAAATGTGTCCTCAGATCTGGTCTCTCGGGACACATCAGTGTGTCCACATCTCTCCACTCGAGATCCAATCACTCAGTCCATGTGTTAATGCCAGGTCAGATCTGAGCTTGTGATAAAACAATGGTATTATAAACCAAATTCTTACCAGGTTTTCCTATATTCTACAGACCTATAGTATCTTTCCATAAATCAGAGAATAGTTTTACAGTGACCCTTCCACAAGTGATGGAATTAAAAGTGTTTATTTTAATGAGGAATCAACGTAACTACCCATTCACAAACAGCACGCAGATCTGGCAGTCCATCAGCCAAAGTTAGCTTAATAATGTAGGATTCACAATTTCTGATGGATAAACCCCTGAGCATTGGTGACAAACTATTTTGGGACACCATACTTATAACATGGTTTCAGTGACTTTTAGCACAAAGTCTTTAGCTTACGTGGGGCTAATTGTTTTTATTTGGGAAAAAAATGAATACAGCTAAATATGGAGTTAGTTACAAATGAGGCCCTGACATTTAACATGTGTAGTCAGTCCGTCCTTTGAGAAATCTTATTTATATGCAATTTGCGTTTTTGGTTGACTAACACTAATTTGTCCATTGAAAATGTAATGTGGGTACTTTTTATTCTTCAAGTGTAACTAACCGGAGCAAGCTGTCAGGGGCATCAAGGTAATTAGGGATTTCCCAATTATAAAAAATAATATTGTAAAATAAAAGTGTTTTCTCCATGACTTTTGGTGTTATAGCAAGCTGTCTCTGTGCTGTTTACGGCTCAGTGAAAGTAGCATGGCAGTGGTGGGTAAAAATCAGCCAATCTTTCATTTGGCCCTGGTCCTGTGGTCCTCAAGTCTAACTTCAGAGACTTCAGGAAGAATTGTTCACTAAAGATGGCACCAGGACACTTACAGAATAACTGAATTCTTTACTTCAATGTGCATTCAGATTTTTTTTTTAATAGTTTATTTTATGTTTCAGCACCTTATCCTTTTTCAGTCCTTGTGACTAGTCATTGTATAAATGTTTATCACGATTTGTATAAAATGACTAATGGGATAATGTCATGACTTGTAAACATATCTCTGAACCTTGTATAAGCTGTTAAAAATAAAATAAATCCTATAATAAGTTAAAAAAAAAGTTTTTTTTTTTTAATCCTGCAGTAGCATTAGTGTGGAATGTTAAAGAAGATGATTGTTGACAAAAAAAAAAAAAAAACTTTTTCATGAAGTAATATGGATCAGTTTTGTAGGCACAAGAGGATCAGGTTAGTTGTCTAAAAAAGAGAAGGCCCAAAAATTGTAATGGACACACACACCACATGTAACCAACAAGACTGCACATTTTTTGTTCGATTGTGCTTATTTATTTAAAGACCTAGCTCCTAGGCTAGATCCAAAAACGGCCTGAAGACAAGATTTAACGTTTGTATTTTGAAGTTGTCCACTGGTGTCACTTCCCAAAATTATGCACTAGCCTTTTGTCTTGACTCAGCCTTTTGTTTTGGTCTCACTCACACGACTTCAACTGTACAAAATTTCAACACTGCTGTGTGCAATGTTTTGCTGTGACTCCTCAAAATGAACATACCCTGTCACCACACTGAAGCCTGCCAGAACAGCAACACTAGGTGAATCCAATGCTAATATCTCGCTGGCGACTGTGCAGCGTCCTAATCGCCGCGGTGTTGGTTTTGGCCCAGAGGCAGCACAAACATGTTGCCGCGGAAAGAGGCTACTTCCACTGTAATGTATTTACTGTCTAATTTGTGTCTCAGCGAGAGCCCATATATCCTGTTTAGGGAGTGACACCTCTCCTCCTCCACTTTATGGAGCGGCGCAGGCATTTGATGGCAACTCCAACATGCTGCGCTGATGGATGAGCTTGTCAGCGCGGCCCCATGATGCTTTGCTCCCCGCAGAATGCACATGCTCGCTGACGCTTTATCACACGGAGAGGCATGCCACGAAACACAGTTAATATCTCATTTGTAACACCTGAAAATAATCTGCTTTAAGGGGAGAGACGCAGTCAGCTTTTAGACTTGAGCTGGAATGTGATATTTTGGAAAAAACTGCAGGTTTACCGCGTTCAATCTGACAAGTCTCGTCTTCAGCCGATAAACTTGTCTAAAACTGAGCCCGTACATATGTCAACAACAACTAGACTGTTTGTTACTTGCGCTATTTATTGCCCTGTTTAATCTGGCTGCCGGTGTACACTGCTCCACATTGTAACGTCAGCTCACTTCGCACAGCCTGATTCCCTCAGGCAGAAGTTCTCCATCGATGACAGGCGTTTCAAAGTGCTCAATTGGTGAATGTTCTAAAACAAATTCCCAAACCATGTGCTTTTATATGTCTCTTTGAGTGACTTTCGGACTATTTTTGGGTCTGTGTTATTTGTTTTAAAGAGAATAAACCTAATCAAAATCATTCATTGTTCAGATGAAGCTCAAGGCTATTCAGTATCGGTTTATTCCTCTAAGGCACTGTATATCTGTATTCATAACTTGTTGCTATAATATATTAACAATGTGCTGCGTTAACCTAAGGCAAGTGAAGGTGTGCAGCACTGCTTCTCCCAGCTGGAGGCAACAACTGAGGCAATCGTATTTTATTCACAAACCAACACCGACCCCACAACTGACTTGGCACATGGTACTTTAGCCCCAGCCCTTATCCTGAACATAACTGAAGCTGAAACTGGGTCCAAACCCAGACAACTGCAGCCATGTGAACTAGATTAGCAAGTCAAAAATACATGCGTTAAAGTGATGCCATGTTTTCCTAACCATAACCAAGTAGTTTATGACTTTAAACCCAACCATTGGCAGAAGGGTATTTACTTGGATAGCCCTCATTACATTATTCCCTAATCTTTATTTTCTAACCATGTGTTTTTGTGTTTAAATCTAGCTTTAGCCGAATCATTTAATAACCTGCTAAAGTCCAAATGAAACTTTTGATCAGTTGAGTTGATTCAGAATCAGTTCACTGATACAATTCCAGTTATAACCAGTTTTAGCTCATGTCATTTGTGTCGAGTCATAAGTTAATAACTATTAAGTTTTCATAACAGGTTTCTCCCTTACAAGAGGAGGCTGAGAAAAGCGAGCTGAGAAAATGAGTCAGACATCGCATCACTGATTGTTGCATGTCCTTCAACAAATGTTGTATTACTTTTTTAACAGAAGCTTACTGTATTGACCTCATTAGGAACTTTCTCTTAATTGTCAATACTCTTTAGTATCATAAAAAAACATTTGCGGAAACATTTTCTTTCATGTCTACACCGGAAAATCTGAGTTTTGAGTACAATAAATGAATTATTATATGTATATTTTATTCAGACATAACATAACAATCTACAGAATCAATGCTACATTAATTATTATTCACCTTTTGTGATTTAATTGTATAATCTGTTGTATTGTAAAGAAACACATTCAACATAAATTACAGTTGAGCCAAAGCTCAAGGCCGTTCTTTATCACTGCTTATATTCCACCACAACGGCATTTTATATTTGCATTCATAACTTGTTGCTAGTATACACTAACCCGAGGCAAGTGAACACAGCGCTGCACACTGGCTCCTCCCAGTCGGAGCCAATAACTGAAGCCATCAGATATTTTATTCACAAACCAGGCCTGACCCTGAAACTGAGGAAAACAAAAAACTGTATATGTCTCCGCAGAAAAAAATCTAACAAAAAAAAAACGGTACACTATTGATTTGTTTTTGCTTGTCTACCAATTAAATGCAGGTATAATTTGAAATATCAAATCATGTTCAATTTATACTTGGTCTTAACTAAATAATCACATCAGATAATTAAATATGGATTTCTATGAGCTTTTGGATGCTGAAGTATCGACCCTTGTGATATTACCAAGAATGCAGAATACAGTCTTGAATTTCCTGTAAAGATGTTGTCATGTTAATATTATTTACGGTGTGTTTAGATACCTCTTCATTGCTATGCCATTAACATCTTAACTACCAGTACCACTACCAGCACTACCAGTACCACTACCAGCACTACCAGTACCACTACCAGCACTACCAGTTCGAACAAAGGCCTCCAGTGAAAGGGCCGAGCGGCAATGCGTGTCCTGTAATGTGTCGTGTGACTCCCCACTGTAACGCTAGCCCTAATAGCTTATCGACTGACACCTTTCCGAAATTCCAAAGTGTATTAACACCACCTCAAACATAAAGCTTAATTGGTTAACACTCTTCACAAAAAAACTCAAATAAACTGTCGAACACAGAACCCCCCCGATGTGTACTGAGCCCCAACAGCTAACAGGTAAAATGTGAAATATTACACATCTCCATCAACAAGCCCTTATCCAACTCTTTCCTCCAATAACAGTGAGTAGGCAAACACACAATGTCCTGGAGGCACACCGTACAAATAACCGAGGGCATGCGCAGCAGATGTGCTCTTTATAATGCGAAGAGGAAAGGTAACGTCCTCACAGATTAGGGAATTTTGACGAGGCTATAGCCTTCACATTGGAATATTCTCGCCAGAGGCAAATCTGTAAAGTAAATATCTCAATCATTTATTGCAGCACTATGAAGTGAAATACGAGTTGTACTTTAAGAAATAATGAGGCAACAACACAAAAGTTATACTCCAGAAACATTTGATTACGGAAAAGTTATAAATTGACTGAATTTATTAATGTAATGTTTTTGGGGTTTGAGCTTAATGTTGGATGGGCCACATTTGTCATTATTACATCTTCTGTTCAGACAAACTGCTGGAGCTGAAGCACATTTGTGTTTCTTAAGTGAGCACACAATCTTGTCTGAAGGCTTAGGACATCTACGTAAATCTCTTATCCCATCTGACCTCTTTCTACTGGGTTTGTTTATAGATAAAGCATGTCCCTGAAGGGCTACCATAGATGTTTACCTACACACTCTACCTTAAAAAAAAAAAAAACTGGACCATACATGACTGTAGCTAAAATGTCCTGATTGCCGATCATCGAACAGTGCATGTTAAGTTAACTTGTATTCCATCATATACTTGGGAGGCCCGGGTTTGATTCACACTCAGGTCATTTGCCCAGTGTACTTTCCTTTTCCCTATCCTGCCTCTCTACCCCCCAAACAAAACCAAACGAGTTGTCATTTAGCCATTGGCAAATAAGTTTATTTCTTACCACAATCTTTCTGCCTGTGGTAAAAATCATCAATGATTCATCACTGATTATTATCAGACCGACAATATTGTTAATTAACATTTATGCTGGCAAAGATGATACCTCTCCCATAATTACAATCTTTGCCCAACATATTTTGTGCCAGAAATCTAATCAAATCCATTATCAACTTAATTATTCTAATTGTAATACGTAAAAACATACATAATTCATTATTTAATATCTGTTAATAAATGCAGTTTCAAGTCATTAGGAATATGTTGTGTTGTGGTAAATTTACGAACCATTAAATGTTGAGGACAAACTGTAGTTTTCCGTGTGCTGTACCTGATTTCTGCCACTGTCCACAGAATATACTGTATATACACAGTAGTTCTGTAGCTGTGTGACCCTGGAAATATGTCTGGGAGATTTTATGACACTCTCAAAAAGATTTGCCAGTTTTGCTGACTGCAGGTCATACACTGTCGGTGGTGCATAACATATTTCCCCATTCACAACTGCTAATATATACTGTCTCTACACAAACCCGTCTAGTGCAGTGTGCGCAAACAAGCTGAGGAAACAAGTGTTTGGTGGAGGAATGACACATTAGGAAACATGTTGGTGTTGGATAAGGTTAGGCATCATCCTGGCAATACAGAAATATTTCATGACAGGACATATCTGTCCTGACAAGGTGTGCTTTTCCATTGCTATGTGCCTGCTGCTGTGATAAAACTTTACAAAACACTATGAGGAGGAATCAACTTTTATAGGCAATAATTCTATAGGGTCTACCCACAGTGTCTGAGCCCAAGCAGTAGAAGGTAATTCACTGGCAAAGGTAAACTGCACCTTAAGTTTATACAAAAATACCTAAAAAGTGTCGTTTTGGTGGTAAAATGTAGGACTGCAATTCCACATCTTAAACCGCTCCTATATACAGCCTGTAAACACCTATGGCGGCCCTGGAGGGACATACTGTTATATGTAAAAACTTAGTGAAGATGGGTGGATTGTTGTTTAACATTTTAAGACAAAGGGTGACATTTTCAGGATCTAACGTGTAGGGTGACTGACGTAAAGCACATTCAAGGACTGGCACTAAGTGTAAAGAGGCTGGAAATGATGCAAAAGGGCTGAAATAATGGCTTGTTCCAGAAATATAAGCACAACAGATATCGGAGCATTAAAAATTATTTGATATCTAAATGACATGTGCGTTATTCCTGCATTTGTATTGTCACTATTTGTTTAGAAAATTAAGTCTGTACAAATGCATACATTTTACCTAACATCCTTTCCCAATGATTGTAGGCTAATGCTTTGGTACAAATCTTTATGTTGACTAAAAATGGTTGAATTATGTTGACACATCATTATTAAGATATCTATGTGACTCCTGCATGCAACACATCTGCTCACGGTTTGCAAGAGATAGACTATACCTGTACAGGCACTCGCTGCCAAATTCAAAACGACCTCACAAAGACCTCATCTGCGACGCCTTTTAAAATAGTCTGCTTGTGTAAAATAGTTATCCATCGAAGAACTGTGACCCAGACCTTTTCAACAAGTTCCATAGAACCCACTGGAATTCATCACTACATGTCCTGTTCAGACAAACTGAGCACTGTCAGAGATAAAGCACTAAAAATTAAAGCTTGGGACATCTATGTAAATCAAATAAACATTTTTTTTATTTTAAACATTAGCTCATCACCAAATAAGCAGCAGGTGTATTATTTTTCTTTTTTTTTTTATCCTAAATATTGTGGCAAAAATTGTTTTCGGCATGTTTTGTAGTTTGTGGGGGAAACTGGAGTACCCTGAGAATATGCTTATGACAGCTATATGACGCTATGACAGATATATAAAGTTTTCATTTAGTTAAACTGTCTGCTAAGATTTTTACTACTTTAATACTTTTAAACCAAACTTAAGCAGTTACTATTTGTGTAGGATAATCCAGTGAGACTGAGGGAGGCATTTTCAAACATCTTATGAAAATGTAAATAACATGTGGGTGTGGAGTTAAAGGTGTATATGAACAAAACATATTCCCAATAGAAGACATCAAATGCTAATTAAACTGTTTTGGTTGTTTAATAGTCAATAAACACTTCCATTTTATGTGTCCCACTACAATTCCCCAAGAACATTAATTCGAGGTTAAATGCATCAGTAGTCTGGCTACATTTCTTTTTAATAGAACACCAAGCTCAGATGCAGTTTTAAATCATTCATGACTGAAACTCATATTATTCTCACCAAAATGACCCTAATTTTAAAAGTGTCAAAATCACAAGAATATCAATACATTTGTCGTTTTCGTCAGCGGATGTATAAAGCATACAGTCGTATATGTATTTCAGCAAATCAAACCCGAGCTGTTTATGTTTATTGAATTAGACAGGAGTTTGACAGTTTGGCTCTCTATCATTTTCTTTTCCAACTTGTTTTATGCAGGGGTTACGGCGTCTCCAGTCAAACTCACTTGTCAGGGCATGATGTTTTTAAAGCGTTAAAGGCGGGCTCGCGCTGTCAAAGGAGTCCCACATCTTCTTAAAAAGCAAGCTGTCTGAACTTTTGGAGACTGAAGCACTCTAAAGAGGAGTTATACATTTTGTCACAGTTAGTAAGAGACACAGCTTAGATTGCATAGCTTAATCTGTGTCTTATTTTTTTGTACAAATGCTGTTACTTGACTTGGGTTCCTATTCCGACAAAACACAATCAAACCAGTGACATTTCTCATCCCAAAACCAATGGAGTAAGCCGTACAAAATGATTTTGTTTTCATCTACAAATGCAAGCCAGGGCCTTCCAAAAATTTTCCCCGTGCATTTCAATTTTAGCTTTGAGGCAATTTGCCATTCTTCCGCTCGGCTGGAGACGTCAGAATGACAAAATGTAGCGCATCAGCGTTGAAACTTGACCACATGAAACCGCATCATTCAGTCAAACGACAGAGCTCGCAAGCAACAGTTAGGGCTGAGGATAACCTGAAGGCATGGCATCCAGCCGAAAAAAACAAAGCGGCCATGATATAAGGATGTGCTTTTGGCTGCAGATAAGAGAAGTGTAAAAGGAGGTCTACGCGGCTCTGATAAGCTCCCTGCATGTGACCTTTACAAAAAGCTTTCGAGATAACCTTCTGAGAAAACTTTTAAATACCAAAAAACTTACCAGAATCAGTGTTTTACTGATGATTAATTGCTAAAGAAAATACACACCCAATCCAAAGTAACACAAAGCAAATGAACATTTGTTTTGGTTATCGACTAAATGCCACGTTGAACACTTTGAATGTTATATGAAGTTGTATGCATCCAACGGTGCGGACAAATACTTGTTACACGTATTGATGTTTTTAGTCAAAAGGGGGCATTTGGATGGGAAGCTCTGACACTTGCGTATCGATCCGGCCCTTACAACACTCCACAAGGTTCATCACTGGAAAAACACAAAGTATTCCCTCTGACATTTACACCTCAGAGCATCCTTTCAGCTGAGGTGCGTGGCTAAGAACGGCGGTGACCGGGATGAACCACAAAAACGTAAAGGTTCACAATTAGAAGACTTTTGTGGTTGTGGTAGGACTATGTTAAGCTGCTGGTTCAATATCTGAGGCACCCACAGGCAAATAAACCAAAAAGACTACTCTATAAGTTCTAAGGGAAATCCTAAGCCTAAGACAAAACCCTGGATATACTTTATACTATATGTAGTGGGCCTAAGACAGCAGTTGAGTACATTTGTAAAAGTGAAGGCTACCTTTTGAAAAACGTCAAGACTTTGTGAAGTGTAATGTAGTCCCAAACTTAACTAGTAAGACCAATAGTGAGAACAAATGGCAGGAAATGGGCAGATTCAGAAAAGGATTAGTGCAATATTTTTTAAAAAGCCAGTCGTGTATGAGAACATTCACATGGCTTTTGGAAAGTTGATTAAAAAAATATATATTATTTTACTTTGAAAATACATGGGTCTGTTGTCCCACAAGGAGTAAAGTGTATGTTGTATTTGTAAGACTGACCTTGAAGATATCAACTTCCTAACCCAGCATTCTCACTTTGTGTAAGGGTAGGAGATAGGAAGGGAGTTTTAATTTCTTCCTGACTTATCTCTTTTAGCATAAGAACCCCTGCAAGTTCCTTGCTGAAAGATGAGCTTACTGGCGTCCCACAATCCATTGCACACAAACATTTCCTGATCTGATAGAGGCCATTATTCATGTGATGAGTTAGTAATGAGTTTAATCTGTGTTCGTCCCTGCCTCCTGGACTGAAACAGTACTGGGGCCATTTTAAATATGAACTGAAGTGAGGTCATGTGGTTATAGTTGATATACTGTCACCAGTTTTAATGTGTTTCAGGTCTTATGAGGGTGTTTTTTTCTTTATGGCCTCAGTGTCTGAGTATATTTTTCTTAAAGAGGTGTCTGTTTTGTTTTGCAAAAGCCCTTCAGAGATGTGCATTTAAAATGTGCCTTGGTTATAAATGCTGTAGTACTGTATGTGATGTATTAAAATGAAGCACAAACACAATGCACAATCAAAAACACAATCTTAAAGTGTCTATTTAATTATCAGAAGTTTCTCCTGATAATGTCTGCTGCAAACTCATATGCAACCTTTAATTCTGAATACGTAATTTATTAGAATCTCATTTAAAAATGTGTGTTTACTGGCATGAGTGATATTGCTGGTCACATCGTGTCTCTTAAAGATATTTCTTTCTTCATGTCTGAGAATTATCCAATCAAACCCGAGGCTACATAGCCTTATGAGGCTATGCCATTTCAGATATATAAGTTACATAATTGTAAGAATAAATATGTTAAAATGAATGTCATTTGTTTCAAAATGTTCCATGGTTTGTGATCACATTCTGTTTTTCCATGTTGTCTAATTTAAGCTCCTACAGTACAGTGCCTTGTCCTGTTGTGATGCTGGTCTACAAGATGTTCTAAAAACTAAATCTTTTGTTAATATTTAGGCATATACATATATATATATAGATAGATTTCTGGTGTGCATGTCACGTCCCATATTCATTATTTTAATAGCCCCAAACGCACTGAGTAACTTTGACTATCACTCACATCTGTCCAGTGACCCTTTTACAAAACCCAATCGTTTCTTTCCATATCATTAGCGCTGCAGTGTCATCATCGTTTGGAAATTATACCCTCAACAAATGCACGATTTTATATGCTTCCATTCACATTTGCTAAAAGTAAAAATCATTTTGGCCAATTCCTTCCACCACTGTGCACAGAGTAAGGGGGAAAACCCTAAGCCCAAGTTGTCAGTAATTCAGCGTCTCCATTAAAGGATCATGATGTGTTGTATGATTCATGATGGCCGTGCAGGAGAGTCGTGTAATTGGAGTGTATGGAAAGTGGTGGCTCTCTTAACAAGATTCCAGCTCTGTTACCAAAGTAGGTACGGTTCTGCTGTCACCTCTTCTTCTTCTCCTTCTTCCCCTTTCTACTTGAACATCTTATACACATCAAAGTCATCTTCCAGCAGTGCACCACAGTAATGAATGCCCCATATTTCTGCTGCTTAAATTTGATGATTTCCCATTGAAGTCATTTTTTTTCTTGAGTTTTTCTTCATGTTCTAATTTAATCAGGTTCCAGATAAAATAAGGTTATTATATTGTAATCTGGGCCTTAAAGTTGTACCACAATTAGACATATTATTGCAATTTTCTGCTGATGTAAAGCACTTCTTCTGAGGAAACATAAAAGAAGTAACCAGCGTTTTTTTAAGTAGAGGTTATCATTCATTGACTTTAAGAACCCGTGTAAGAGTAAAAACATTCATTGTGAAAATTCGAGGAGTTATGTGCAGTTAGTTTCGGCGCTTAGGCTTCATGCTCATAGCCAAAATGTGAAAGGCTGCGGACCCCGCCTCACTGCAATAAAGCCCCACTCTTTCCACCTCATATACAGCAGCTATATTTGGAGGCCCATGATGAGCTGCTGTTATACATGAATTCTCTCCATACTTCCTGGGTATATTGGCATTTAGGTCATTTAGTGAAACGCTCGGGAGTCTGTGTGCATAGGCAGCGCTGCCATATTTTGGTATGAAATGTGTCCCTGTTATAGCAGGTTAAATGGTGTATCATAGAATATACAAGTCCTTAAGCAGACGGTTTAACCAAATAAACCAGCGAAATGTGTGTTCCAGATGCTCTATGGAACTTTAGAAATGGCCTCCCAGTACAACATCAACTGTAGCTGTGCACAGTTCAGACAAAAGTTGGCAAACACACTCACTTTGATATACTTGCATAGAAAATGTACAAATATATATATATATATATATATATATATATATATATATATATATATATATATATATATATATATATAACTTATTAGAGATACAGAGAGTTGGGTTGATTTTCTAGTGTGAGATTTTGACAACGGCCATTGCAATAACTTTACATTTTAAAACTGGTTTATTGTTTTCCTTACATTTCAATTGCACCTGGATTCGAACCAGGTTTAAGGTTTGGTTGTCCATAGGCTCTATGTGCAAAGTGGGCAATAAAACATGTGACAATTGGTCAAAAATTACATTAAACTAGAATAAAACAAGAATAACAAAAAGAAAGTGCCTTGAATATGCAGTCCAGTGATGTGTCTTCCAAAATGGCAGTGCCTGTATGGAGTATATAGTGACCATTACACTATTCTTAAAAACAGTTAACTCTGGAATGCACTTCTGAGTTAGGAATAGCTTCTTAGAACTATTTGAATTGTAATTTTAAAGCAACACGGTCACTGTTAACACGAAATAATAAGCTCAAAATCATTACCATATAGTCTCCAAGATATTTCTACGTTTCTCTTAAAGGCAGAATAACCTTTTTTTAGTAGTGTTTTAGGAGGTAGCCCATTCTTTACCAGCTATTTAACTTATTTAACTCTTATAAGAACAAAAACCTCACCAGAACTAAATAAATCAGCACAGATTTCCTCAAAACCTTGGAGGGGTTTTAAATAAATAAACTGCTCCCTAAATTTGAGTCACTTAATCTTTTTTTTTGGAAGACCACAACCTGTCAAGCACATTTGGACAAGGTTTAAGACCCGTTTTTAAACCAGATTTTAGACCAATCCTGTTGAAAATAAGACTGTATATCTTTGTATAATCAGATCCATACATGAGGTGTCTATCAGGGCATGTACAGTTGTAGATGGCGGCTCTGCATGTAGCCTGTCATTTCCTAATGAGGTCCCACTCTGCCCGTCTCCACCCACATGCATGATTCACACTGTCCCCCCTCGTCCCAGTAAAACCCATTGTGAGGAAACCTAAGCCAAATCACTCTCATTATTATCATTTCCCTTCTGCTACATGACGCTTCCTCTGAACTACTTTGAACTCAAACCTCTGCTACTGATCTGACGCTGCATATCCTTGGGTTTTTCTCTCTGAAGGGCATCTCCCATGGTGCAAATGTGGTCATTATTGCTTTCCCAAGTAACCTCAGTCTCTTATGGGTGGTGTTTACGTGATGAATGCTTGACAGTGGACAGGTTTGGATTCACTAAGGCCACATTTCATGCTTAACAACTACTCCTTTATCCTTCAAACTTATAGTGGATCTCACAAAAAGCATTTATGACTTGTTAAAGTCCTTGAGAATTTAAATAACATCATGGTCACTATATTTCCAAACTTAAAAAACAGGACAGTTTAATTTTACTGACAGCATCTTAACAAATAAAATATGATGTTGCAAAAAATCAGTATGTCAGTAAACAATAAAAAAAACATCAACTTAAAGCAATGATTAGCGTTTAAACTGTTTTACAAAAACCCAGCATATTCATAACCAGATACTTTTCTCAGACAGTTGTATTGTATTGTTCCCGGAGCTTGATTGTAAGTCACAACTTTCTTTTTGGCTGATGGTCAAACAATGAACACTGAAGGATAGCAATAGCCTCATGCTTAAGAACCAATCATTATTGAGCTGCAGACCTGCGGAACGCTCTTTTTCAATTGGTTAATATTGTCATTGTCAGGGTAACTGTGTGATTGATGTTCAGACAATACCGTTTGAAAGCACAAAACACTTGTTTGGCTCTAATATTGGTTAAAAATAGGGAACATTGGGAACAGAAAGAGGGCTAAACCGGAGCATTTTAGTGTTTTTGTGGATATCCACCTGGACATGGGACAGGGGGCTTAAAAACATGAACTTTCAATGCTTTTGTTACAGCAGTTTAACTCTTAAGACACAACAATCTATTCAACAGTATACTTTTTTGAGTAATTTATCAATAGTTAAATCTTTTGCTGCCCTATAGCCTTGTGTGCACATATTACTGCACTAGCGTAAAGTTAGCAGAAGTTGACCACTAGCATAGCACCGTTCTTTAGCATGCTACACCTCTCAGCTAAGTTTTGTTGCAATTAATATAGAGCTGCACATGCCTATTGTTTCCGGCATATTAGCAGGAAAGCACAACATTCTTTTTTTGTTACTAAGCCTGTATCTACATATTGATAATAGATTTGTGGTAATGTGCATCCCAAAGTAGTACACTACAGTACTACAGTAGAGTGCTAAACAGTATGCTAAAGCGGCTAATGTCTTTGCTTCCTGTGATAGGCTACGGTAAATAGTTATGAATTTAGTTAAGCAGCGGACTCCAAAACTGGCATAGTAGCTAAAAGCCGGGACAAAGCTAAAACCAAAGAAAATTGTGTGATTGGATCCCACTGTAACTGTACCAGGTAATGTGTTGTATCTATATCTTTGTATTTTACATTTTAAGACCTTTAATCCAAAATTATAGTCACCATAATTAAAAATAGCATCTTGTAAATACTGAGCTGTTATGACTAAAGGTAGTCCGCTTCAAAAATGTTACGTCACTAGCTCAGGGCTCACTTTGCTTAAGTTTACCGTAAGCAGAGTTAGCTTTCTTTTTTTTTTTTTTTTTAATCACACTTAAAACCTGGACAAAGTTTAAAAAAAGTACCCATCACATTTGCCACCTTGGGTACACCAGCTTAAGTGTGTCCTGAGGGTCTAAAGCTCTGACAATGTTGGGTTTCAAGAGCGCAAAGTGCACGGTTTCTCTCTCTACTTTCCAACTTTGAAACATCTCAACCATATTAAAATGTAAAGATGTGATCAAAAATGCTCACAGTGTGTTTTAGTCACTTAGAGCTCATGAAATATTTCCCAGAGTGCAATGAAGCGACCAAATGAGGCGAGTGGCTGACTTCTTCCAGGCCTGGCCGCAGCTCTCACATTAGACAACCCATCAACAGGCGCGTTTGCACAGGGGGGAAACACTAATGGTGTGATTAGGCTGGAGGTGAATCTCAAGGCCTCACACAGCAGTTTACATCTTGGCATCGGACGACTACAGAGCGAGTACTGTACCGCCACAGCTAGGCGCTCATTACGCCGTACTCTTTATCAAATACACAAACATCCACCAAATGTTCCAGGCCTAAAAGACATTATCCATCATTAAAAATCAGGAAAATTTACAACACAAGTCGTGAACCTCGAGCGATGAATGGAGGATATATTGCAAATCTTTTAATCCTCGACATTCTGTGCTGCAGTGTAAACTAAGGAAGAAGGGATAAGGCTTGTCCTTCCATCTGGGTTCAAAGATCCAGAACAGCTGTGAATGGAAATCCACAGTTTGTGCCAGATATTGTGCAAGTGGAACAAGAGATTAACAGCAAAGCATTAGTGTGACATGAATGCATGATTCAAGAAACTGTCCACATTATAAATAAAAAACAAGTTTTAAAATAAAATGAAAGGATTTGCATACTGAATGAAAGCTTTATTAGCCTTCTTGAAGACTTCCATTGAGGTTGAGTTGGTACATAAATATTAGAGTGGATAACTTCTTTGATTTATTTAGAGATTTTTGTAGTGTAAGAAGTGTTTATGTATAGCTACAGAAACTAAACAACGATGAAAGTTAGATAGGTAGTTCTAGGACTATTGGTGCATTCATGTGGTCTTCTGGAATTTGGAGTATCCGAGTTAGGAAGTTCTTCCAACTTTGGTGTGTTCAAGTGTGTTCAGCTCGGAAAGTTGTAACATTCAAAATCTTAAAAGAAAGAAAGGTGGACGCTAAGACAAAAATGCACTAATGTTATTTTCAAATGAATCACTGAAGGTTGAATTCCCGCTCTCCCTCACAGTTCATATTGTCGTTGTGTCCTTGGGCAAGACACTTAACCCACCTTGCCTCCAAATATATAATATATAAATAAAAAAAACAAAAAAATAAATAAAATAAAAAAATGACTAAATGTAAATGTTCTGAAGTCTGAAGCAAAAAGTGATTGATTTGCCGAGATGGAATTTGTAAATGTTTCTTATACAATAAAAACAGAAAAATGGATTCATTACAGAAAGGATTGTCAGCCTACGATGTGGTGAGTCGTGAAGTAAAGCTAATGCTTCAGTGATATGTGTGATATGTCTGTAATAGATCCGGTTCACAGCAGCTGTGGTTGTTGTAGTTGTTACACGCATGCTCAGTACACAATATACTATATTTAAATCTCTGTTTTGTCTATTCACATGTCTTTGCTGCATCTGGAGATAAAAAAAAAATATTTACTTTAAAAGGCATGTTAAAAATATCCATAATGCTGCCTGAAAAACCTGTTTACATGTGGACGAAAGGCACAAACACATAGAAAAGTATGCGTTTTATAAAAAATACCCTTGTATGTGTAGCCAGGGCTTACAATATAACTGGCATACATTTTCTGTAGGTAGGGTTACTCATTAGGAAGACACAAAGTCTCATTAAGATTATATATTTAAGCTGACTTTACTTTGTATAGTCACTACTAACCTGTGGTTTAGCTGAGAGCATTTATACTGTGGCTAATGTCAGAAAAAATATCTGTTTTTAAATAGGCAACAAATGTTTTTCTGCAAAGTTTGTATTTCCTGTTTAGTATTTTCCTTGTTAGTGTCATCCCTTACCCTCTCACACCATTGCAGACACACCATTTTTAGTCACGTAATGATGTCTGTGACTGAAACTTTCTGTGGAGTTTGTTCTTAATAAAAACTTTGCAGACTGTTATACACTCGTTTAGTTTTGTTAGAAGCAGCCAAGGTATCACAGTGAATAAAAACAATGTAACTCTGTAGTCATGGAAAACAAATGACTAAACAACAAACCATGACCTGGCAGTACCTGAATTAAGATTATAAGCATATTGTTTGATGTTTTAAGAAGCACAAATGTCAGTGAAGGGTACATGACAATATGTCAATTTGCAGTGAAATTGTCTTTGGTGATCACTTTGTCACTTTACAGGCATCACATTTTTCGATGTGCAAATGGCAGGTGAGTTGCTCATTGTTTGAAAATGCACAGTGCAGTGCAAAAGCTGTCGACAGCACTTTTGTACAATAATAGCTGCGAGGAAGAGAAGAAATGGATGTGAGGTGCCGCACATGCCTTTGTCCATTGTGCTCACTGTTCACTCCCCCACAGGCCTTCAGTGTCTGCCATGTGGCACACACAACACAACACTCACTAACGGAGTGAGGGACTCACTGGAAGAGAGTACTTTCATGAGAATCCAAATGTTCCTAGAGAGGAAATCACTTCTTTACTATTGTTTCCCAAAACATCTCCTTTTGTTTCAGAATGTATAAAGGCGGAAGTGGTGATACAGCCTACTGAGGATAAATGGAATAAAACAAGCAGAATCATAAAAGGATGCGGTCTCTGAGCAGTGCGGGTGGCAGGAGGCAATGTCGAATAATAATAAGCTTGTGTCACAAAGTGTTGCTTCTCTTGCTGTGGCAAATCTGGAAAAAAGGGGACTAACAGAGAAATGATCTTCCCTCTGTCATCAACTATTGCTGAAGTGCCCCTGAGCAAGGCATTAAACATGGCATGGTGAAAGTGTAGCAGGCGCTCTGCTGTAGTACATGCTGTAGCACTCGCTCCCAGCTATGTGTGGGTACACAAAGCCTATAACTTTTCCCCACAGCAATTGCTGCAAATAGGAATGTATTTTTAGTCAACAGGCCGTGTGAAATCAGGAATAAAAAGAGTTCTCTACCTAGCCCTGGCTCTGCAGTGACAATAAAGTCAGTCAAATCTTGCAGGTGAATGTCTCTGTGCATTCAAGACAACCTACTTTTACTCAAACACAGTTGCAAGAAACTTGTGAGTTAGCTGTGATGCTTGAAGTGGTAATTGTTTTTTTGTTGAAATCACAGAAAGTGATTATAATGACAAATAATAGCTTCTGCTTACAATCTTTCAATCTTTATAATCAGTAGTTTCTTTTATTTTTGGCACCTCAGGTTTTTTTCTCTATAAGACACCAAGAACCAATGATCATGAAATATTAAAGGCCTTCTATCTGAAATATTTAAACAATACAAACACTGATTTCGGGTCTTTTTTTACATTTGTCAGATTGGGCATGTTGAATAGACATTCCAGTATACTGTATGTAAAGGGCACTGGGCTCCAGTTTAGTCAGCGCTCTTGTAAACTTGGCATAATTGAAAGTGTCATCATCCCGACATCTTGTGCTCAGCAGGAAGTAACTGGGCTCCCCGGTGCTGGTCCTCACTCTGCATGTTGCTGTGCGCTGTAATGAATGAAGTGCTTGTGGGTTTTCCTTATGAGTTAGTTTAACTGCAGGCACATATTTGAAGAGTGGAATCCAAAAAGATGTGGGTGGAGGAGGCAGGGAAAGGAAGAGGAAACGGGCTAATTGTTTGAGAGTGTGTTATATCATCACAGGGTAATAATTGATGCAATTAGCAAGAATGCACACCCATCTCCTTCACAGAAAAACGGGGATAAATTTGACAATAGGGCAGACAGATTGTTTTGTTGCAGTGACAACTCCAGTTTGGAATCATATCAGATCTCCTCTGTATTCACGCAGCCGGAGATAAGAGTCTCTGGCGGTCCGTAATGTTTGTCTGCCGTAATTAAGTCGAGGTGAAGATTATGGGAGATTTCCACTCCAATATGTACACATCATGCACAATTCATATTCTGACCTAAGCTCAAAACAATGAGCTTCATTTAAAGCCGGTGCCGCCGCTGCTTGAGGAGCTTTGACAGCGATCAGAGAGCTCACTAATCTACCCATCTGGTATTTGTCATTGATATGTCGTTATGGCAACCGCACCGTAATGTTTAATGTACTTTTTCACGACAAGGAAGGAGATAAAAGATTTTATAGTGTTATTGCAAGAAGCAGAACAGAAGGGCTTTATGATATTGGCTGTCAATATGAAGGGAATCACAACATGTCAAGATGTCCTGTCTGTCAATATTTCATAACTGCTGACAGTGTGTAACATATTTGCGTATGTAAACTATATTGCTGTATTGAATGTGCCTTGTATATGGTGAATATTGAAGGTCCTATACATCTTCTGACATCTTTGAGAAAGCCAAGCTAATTAAATTTGCAGATATTCAGTGTTAAATCCCCTTTTGTTATATATAAAGACATCATTTAACACAATAGTCTATGCACCACCCAATAGTATGTCCTGTTGTTGTGTGGTTGTTAATCATTTCAATTAAACCCACCAGAAGTCATCAGAAAAACAAATCTGACTAGGATTTACCGAGCAGTCATGTGACGATGGAAATGGTTAAAGAATAAATGAAAAAGGTCTGGAAGCCAAATTTCCAAAAGTTTTGTTGTAAAATTTATAGACTAAATATTAGTCCGAGTGGGACTTTTGGTAGATGCACTGTTCTGCAGCTTTGGTTTAGGGAAAGTTAAACAGAACACCCATGGAGAATGTAAATTTCAAATCTCAAAATTGACAAAATAATTATATTAAAATTTATGAAAAAATTATGTATATAAGCAATAGTCTAGTATTATGTTTAGGGATAGGTCACTTATTCTCAGTTTGGGAGACAGAAGTAGACAGAAGTAATGACACAATTTTTTTCTTACACTGTATAGCTGCTGATAGCGCCATTGAAAACTGTAATAACGATTCAAAAATGTATTTGTTGTTATAGTTTTTAATAGCTACATACTATGAAACATTAGTTGAGTATTTGTAACAACTTTGGTAATCATTTACAAAGCATTAATTCTACACTAATACTCATTACTTTTTACTCTTGAACAATAAGTTCATTTATAATTACACATATAAATGCTAGCGTCTATCATTTCTTCTTTGTTTTTATAAAGTGTTACATCGTATGTTTGTATTACATAGCTCAATACATCCTATGACTGCTTTTTTTTTCATTTTTACAAAAATGTATAGCACTCCATGTTGGCATCGTAGCTTATTTCTTCATATTATCATTGATTTAATTGTTTAAAATCAACTCACTGGACCCATTTACAGCTATATATAGTTTAGTCATTGTGTTATATTCTAAACTGGGAGGTTGCTGACAACTACCTGCTGGAGGGGAAAAAATGGCTTTCCAAAAGGCTATAGTAAAATCACATTTACAAAACAATGAACCCTTTAAATTCAAAAGTGGCAAGAATAAAAAGTGTTGTCAAAGTCTGTCAGGTGTGCAATAATAAAACTGAATGCTTATGCATCTACAGTCTCTGAAAGGTAAAGGCAATACTTTTT
This sequence comes from Neodontobutis hainanensis, assembly GCA_024349245.1. Taxonomy (NCBI): domain Eukaryota; kingdom Metazoa; phylum Chordata; class Actinopteri; order Gobiiformes; family Odontobutidae; genus Neodontobutis; species Neodontobutis hainanensis. Next base: position 4,583,719 of record JALDNG010000008.1, on the reverse strand, counting down.
TCTAACCCAGAGTGAAGAAGTGAAGTGTATATATATATATGTCTTTATTTTCTTTTTTTGTGGCTTTGTTTGCAAAGATTTATTGATTCTTATTAGGTTTTATTTTTATACGTGCCTTTTTGCCATTTGGAGTGAAACATGTTCTAAGAAATGAACAAAGGCTGTCGACAGGCAGACCTGCTGCTACACCATAATCAAATGTGAAAGTACATGAGCTCTGAATGCACTCGCCACAATTAGCATTCATTAGCATATTATTCACGTAGAATAAAAGCAGTGGGGTGATTAGCGTTGCGTATGATTTTGCACACACTTAATCTTACGGTTGTGTACTTCCAAGCCAACTGTCAAAAATCAATCATAATGCACTGTAAGGGTGAGGAATATTGAGGAAGGGTCACATGCAGCTTTGATTACATCCTCAGCAGCCCATGATGTGGGAAGCTTGTTTTTTTTCGCTCTCTGTATCACGGCTATGAGATGTCCCCGCCTTCTTGCATTACTGATACGGCTAAATGAATGCCAAACATCATATACTAATAATTATAACGTCTTCAAAAGGCAAGGCTTCTGAATGTAACTATGTCTGCTGTCAGGCACTGAGAGATGCTTTCTAGAAACGAATCCAGTCAGGTTATATTTCCTGCATCTGTCAGTCCTGTACAAACTGTTCCTGCATTTCAATATGAAGAGCAAAGTTCTTTCATGATTACACATTAGTGGTTTGAAGAACAATCGTAAGCTGTATGTGCCGCTTCCCAGTTAATCCATTACACATCCATCAGGCGTCTCACAGAAGCCACCTCTCGTGCTCCATGCGCTCTGGCCAAGCCAATGAGAGCTGCTGACTGCAGAAGCTCGTGCTATTAACAGAATTAACTCCAGCCAGGAGCACAGCTCAGGGAGAACACACCAATTCCATTATCTCGGCTGGACTGAGGCCATTCTCTGACTGGCGCTCTGCAGCCAAAGTGCTGCGAGCATGGAGCCCACCAAAGCCTTTGCACAGAGACACAACATGGAGCAACTCTCAAATGCACTCCACCAAAGCCTGTCTTGCTTAAAATATTCATCAAGCTGGAAAATCACATTTAAATTTTCAAAAAAAAAAAAAAAAAAAGTACAAATATTTAATTTGTTTTCCCTTTTACAAAGTGAGAGGTGAGAACTACAGTAAAACCCACAGATGTTTGGTACACAGTAGTTCACATAAATACCTTCTCCCAAGACATCCTTAAGACATTTTAGGCTGGATACATGAAATGATGCCGGTCAATTGGCATTGTGAAAACAGAGTGCAAGCTTTTATAATTGTTCCAAAAAATGAATTTTTTTCAGACCAATTTAGCCTTGTTTCTACTGGAGTGATACAGTAACAGCAGACTCAGGACCCAAATGCACAACACCAGACTCGGACTGATATGTGTAATCTTTAATGATACAAGAAGTAGTAGTAGACAGTAGTAGACACAGGAAGTGTGGATTACTAGACGTTATTGGACCTGTAGAATGGCCGGCAACACAAGCCACGAGCTGGTACAGGAGGTGAGAACAGCAGACTCAGGGCCCAGTAACAGTTTAGCCGAAAGCAGGTAGCAGGATCAGGTAACTAGATCGGTTTAGCAGGAACAGGTAGCAAGATCAGGTTACAGGTTAGCAGGAACAGTTAGCAGGTTGCGCAGGATGTGTTAATCTGGAAGTAGTAGAACAATCTGGCAACTGGGGTTGTGTGTTGGCTTAAATATCTGCCTGATTGTCATGGCTTGCCGGTTTCCAGTCCGGGAGTGGCTGGTTGCTCAGGTGATCTAACAAGCAGCCATAACAGATACAGTACAGGGCAGCACAGTACAGCACAAGTAACCCCCAAAAGGCTTGCGTAAGCCTTGTGCTAGGTCCAAAAGAGTGCCGTCTGCTAAAAAAAAAAAGAGACGTCACACAAGTGCCAAACAGAGTGGACATTTAGACTTTGGTTGTCATTAAAAGATATAAAGATTAGAGTAAATCCTGTGTGTGGCAGTGTGAGAGCCTGGAGGCATAAATGTATGCTGCTGGCAGACTTTTGCACCAGTATCCAACATTTTAACATTTTTGGACTATTAAATGCCACAAAGCCTGTTTCTGTTTCCATGATTCTTAGAAATGAATGTAGACAATAAAGGCAATGTTTTAATTCATAAAGCAAGAATCGTACAACAGCAACTGTAACTAAAACCAGAAACAGCTGTTGGTAACAAATTAGAGGCAAATTTAGCATGTTTTCTTTTAAAATTTAACTATTTAAGAACACAAGTCTTTAATAAAAAAAAAGTTTCTCCTGTTATTTTTCCTTCTGTTATACTTTTGTCTCCTTTTTGTTCAAGTAAAGATTATGTCCTTTTAGATTCACTTTTTTATTAATTGATTTGATTGGGACAGTGCATGTTAATGAACATACAGGACACACAGTCACATAAAACATGAAACAGTAAACATGACAGATTGTAGCCTTAGGTTAATTTCCATCCGTTGTCCCAACGTTCATACACCAGAGCAACACGTCCTCACACGTTCGTTCACCATAGCGACACTTCCTCACACGTTCATACACCAGAGCGACACGTCCTCACACGTTCATTCACCAGAGCGACACATCCTCACACGTTCATACACCAGAGCGACACGTCCTCACACGTTCATTCACCAGAGCGACACTTCCTCACACGTTCATTCACCAGAGCGACACATCCTCACACGTTCATACACCAGAGCGACACTTCCTCACACGTTCATTCACCAGAGCGACACCCGTCATCACACGTTCATACACCAGAGCGACACGTCCTCACACGTTCATTCACCAGAGCGACACTTCCTCACACGTTCATTCACCAGAGCGACGCGTCCTCACACGTTCTTTCACCAGAGCGACACGTTCTCACACGTTCATACACCAGAGCGACACATCCTCACACGTTCATACACCAGAGCGACACCCGTCATCACACGTTCATTCACCAGAGCGACACGTCCTCACACGTTCATTCACCAGAGCGACACGTCCTCACATGTTCATACACCAGAGCGACACGTCCTCACACGTTCATTCACCAGAGCGACACCCGTCATCACACGTTCATTCACCAGAGCGACACGTCCTCACACGTTCATTCACCAGAGCGACACCCGTCATCACACGTTCAATCACCAAAGCGACACGTCCTCACACGTTCATTCACCAGAGCGACACTTCCTCACACGTTCATTCACCAGAGCGACACATCCTCACACGTTCATACACCAGAGCGACACTTCCTCACACGTTCATTCACCAGAGCGACACATCCTCACACGTTCATACACCAGAGCGACACTTCCTCACACGTTCATTCACCAGAGCGACACCCGTCATCACGCGTTCATACACCAGGCGACACGTCCTCACGTTCATTCACCAGGCGACACTTCCTCACACGTTCATTCACCAGAGCGACGCGTCCTCACACGTTCTTTCACCAGAGCGACACGTTCTCACACGTTCATACACCAGAGCGACACATCCTCACACGTTCATACACCAGAGCGACACCCGTCATCACACGTTCATTCACCAGAGCGACACGTCCTCACACGTTCATTCACCAGAGCGACACGTCCTCACATGTTCATACACCAGAGCGACACGTCCTCACACGTTCATTCACCAGAGCGACACCCGTCATCACACGTTCATTCACCAGAGCGACACGTCCTCACACGTTCGTTCACCATAGCGACACTTCCTCACACGTTCATACACCAGAGCGACACGTCCTCACACGTTCCTTCACCAGAGCGACACATCCTCACACGTTCATACACCAGAGCGACACGTCCTCACACGTTCATTCACCAGAGCGACACTTCCTCACACGTTCATTCACCAGAGCGACACATCCTCACACGTTCATACACCAAAGCGACACTTCCTCACACGTTCATTCACCAGAGCGACACCCGTCATCACACGTTCATTCACCAGAGCGACACTTCCTCACACGTTCATTCACCAGAGCGACACGTCCTCACATGTTCATACACCAGAGCGACACGTCCTCACACGTTCATACACCAGAGCGACACGTCCTCACACGTTCATTCACCAGAGCGACACGTCCTCACATGTTCATTCACCAGAGCGACACTTCCTCACACGTTCATTCACCAGAGCGACGCGTCCTCACACGTTCGTTCACCATAGCGACACGTCCTCACACGTTCATACACCAGAGCGACACTTCCTCACACGTTCATTCACCAGAGCGACACATCCTCACACGTTCATACACCAGAGCGACACTTCCTCACACGTTCATTCACCAGAGCGACACCCGTCATCACACGTTCATACACCAGAGCGACACGTCCTCACACGTTCATTCACCAGAGCGACACTTCCTCACACGTTCATTCACCAGAGCGACGCGTCCTCACACGTTCTTTCACCAGAGCGACACGTTCTCACACGTTCATACACCAGAGCGACACATCCTCACACGTTCATACACCAGAGCGACACATCCTCACACGTTCATACACCAGAGCGACACATCCTCACACGTTCTTTCACCAGAGCGACACCCGTCATCACACGTTCATACACCAGAGCGACACGTCCTCACACGTTCATTCACCAGAGCGACACCCGTCATCACACGTTCATTCACCAGAGCGACACATCCTCACACGTTCATACACCAGAGCGACACTTCCTCACACGTTCATTCACCAGAGCGACACCCGTCATCACACGTTCATACACCAGAGCGACACGTCCTCACACGTTCATTCACCAGAGCGACACTTCCTCACACGTTCATTCACCAGAGCGACGCGTCCTCACACGTTCTTTCACCAGAGCGACACGTTCTCACACGTTCATACACCAGAGCGACACATCCTCACACGTTCATACACCAGAGCGACACCCGTCATCACACGTTCATTCACCAGAGCGACACGTCCTCACACGTTCATTCACCAGAGCGACACGTCCTCACATGTTCATACACCAGAGCGACACGTCCTCACACGTTCATTCACCAGAGCGACACCCGTCATCACACGTTCATTCACCAGAGCGACACGTCCTCACACGTTCGTTCACCATAGCGACACTTCCTCACACGTTCATACACCAGAGCGACACGTCCTCACACGTTCATTCACCAGAGCGACACTTCCTCACACGTTCATTCACCAGAGCGACGCGTCCTCACACGTTCGTTCACCATAGCGACACGTCCTCACACGTTCATACACCAGAGCGACACTTCCTCACACGTTCATTCACCAGAGCGACACATCCTCACACGTTCATACACCAGAGCGACACTTCCTCACACGTTCATTCACCAGAGCGACACCCGTCATCACACGTTCATACACCAGAGCGACACGTCCTCACACGTTCATTCACCAGAGCGACACTTCCTCACACGTTCATTCACCAGAGCGACGCGTCCTCACACGTTCTTTCACCAGAGCGACACGTTCTCACACGTTCATACACCAGAGCGACACATCCTCACACGTTCATACACCAGAGCGACACATCCTCACACGTTCATACACCAGAGCGACACATCCTCACACGTTCTTTCACCAGAGCGACACCCGTCATCACACGTTCATACACCAGAGCGACACGTCCTCACACGTTCATTCACCAGAGCGACACCCGTCATCACACGTTCATTCACCAGAGCGACACATCCTCACACGTTCATACACCAGAGCGACACTTCCTCACACGTTCATTCACCAGAGCGACACCCGTCATCACACGTTCATACACCAGAGCGACACGTCCTCACACGTTCATTCACCAGAGCGACACGTTCATTCACCAGCGACACTTCCTCACACGCGTTCATTCACCAGAGCGACGCGTCCTCACACGCTCTTTCACCAGAGCGACACGCTCTCACACGCTCATACACCAGAGCGACACATCCTCACACGCTCATACACCAGAGCGACACCCGCCATCACACGCTCATTCACCAGAGCGACACGTCCTCACACGTTCATTCACCAGAGCGACACGTCCTCACATGTTCATACACCAGAGCGACACGTCCTCACACGCTCATTCACCAGAGCGACACCCGCCATCACACGTTCATTCACCAGAGCGACACGCCCTCACTTGTTCGCTCACCATAGCGACACTTCCTCACACGCTCATACACCAGAGCGACACGCCTCACACGTTCATTCACCAGAGCGACACATCCTCACACGTTCATACACCAGAGCGACACGTCCTCACACGTTCATTCACCAGAGCGACACTTCCTCACACGTTCATTCACCAGAGCGACACATCCTCACACGTTCATACACCAAAGCGACACTTCCTCACACGTTCATTCACCAGAGCGACACCCGCCATCACACGCTCATTCACCAGAGCGACACTTCCTCACACGTTCATTCACCAGAGCGACACGTCCTCACATGTTCATTCACCAGAGCGACACATCCTCACACGTTCATACACCAGAGCGACACGTCCTCACACGTTCATTCACCAGAGCGACACGTCCTCACATGTTCATTCACCAGAGCGACACTTCCTCACACGCTCATTCACCAGAGCGACGCGCCTCACACGCTCATTCACCATAGCGACACGTCCTCACACGTTCATACACCAGAGCGACACTTCCTCACACGTTCATTCACCAGAGCGACACCCGTCATCACACGTTCATACACCAGAGCGACACGTCCTCACACGTTCATTCACCAGAGCGACACTTCCTCACACGTTCATTCACCAGAGCGACGCGTCCTCACACGTTCATTCACCAGAGCGACACGTCCTCACACGTTCATACACCAGAGCGACACCCAACATCACACGTTCATTCACCAGAGCAACACGTCCTCACACGTTCATTCACCAGAGCGACACGTCCTCACACGTTCATTTTTCAGAGCGACACCCAACATCACACGTTCATTCACCAGAGCGACACGTCCTCACACGTTCATTCACCAGAGCGACACGTCCTCACACGTTCATTCACCAGAGCGACACCCAACATCACACGTTAATTCACCAGAGCGACACCCAACATCACACGTTCATTCACCAGAGCGACACGTCCTCACACGTTCATTCACCAGAGCGACACGTCATCACACGTTCATTCACCAGAGCGACACGTCCTCACACGTTCATTCACCAGAGCGACACGTCCTCACACGTTCATTCACCAGAGCGACAAGTCCTCACACGTTCATTCACCAGAGCGACACGTCCTCACACGTTCATACACCAGAGCGACACGCCTCACACGCTCATTCACCAGAGCGACACGCCTCACACGCTTCATTCACCAGAGCGACACGTCCTCACACGTTCATTCACCAGAGCGACACGTCCTCACACGTTCAATCACCAGAGCGACACGTCCTCACACGTTCATACACCAGAGCGATGCGTCCTCACACGTTCATTCACCAGAGCGACACGTCCTCACACGTTCAATCACCAGAGCGACACGTCCTCACACGTTCATACACCAGAGCGACACGTCCTCACACGTTCATTCACCAGAGCGACACGTCCTCACACGTTCATTCACCAGAGCGACACCCAACATCACACGTTCATTCACCAGAGCGACACGTCCTCACAAGTTCATACACCAGAGCGACACGTCCTCACACGTTCATTCACCAGAGCGACACGTCCTCACACGTTCATACACAAGAGCGACACGTCCTCACACGTTCATTCACCAGAGCAACACATCCTCACACGTTCATTCACCAGAGCGACACGTTCATTCACCAGAGCGACATTTCCTCACACGTTCATACACCAGAGCGACACGTCCTCACACGTTCATTCACCAGAGCGACAAGTCCTCACACGTTCATTCACCAGAGCGACACGTCCTCACACGTTCATTCACCAGAGCGACACGTCCTCACACGTTCATTCACCAGAGCGACACGTCCTCACACGTTCATACACCAGAGCGACACGTCCTCGCACGTTCATTCACCAGAGCGACACGTTCATTCACCAGAGCGACACATCCTCATGCGTTCATACACCAGAGCGACACGTCCTCACACGTTCATACACCAGAGCGACACGTCCTCACACGTTCATACACCAGAGCGACACGTCCTCACACGTTCATTCACCAGAGCGACACCCAACATCACACGTTCATTCACCAGAGCGACACGTCCTCACACGTTCATACACCAGAGCGACACGTCCTCACACGTTCATTCACCAGAGCGACAAGTCCTCACACGTTCATACACCAGAGCGACACGTCCTCACACGTTCATTCACCAGAGCGACACGTCCTCACGCGTTCATACACCAGAGCGACACGTCCTCACACGTTCATACACCAGAGCGACACGTCCTCACACGTTCATACAACAGAGCGACACGTCCTCACACGTTCATACACCAGAGCGACACGTCCTCACACGTTCATTCACCAGAGCGACAAGTCCTCACACGTTCATACACCAGAGCGACACGTCCTCACACGTTCATTCACCAGAGCGACACGTCCTCACGCGTTCATACACCAGAGCGACACGTCCTCACACGTTCATTCACCAGAGCGACACTTCCTCACACGTTCATACACCAGAGCGACACGTCCTCACACGTTCATACAACAGAGCGACACGTCCTCACACGTTCATTCACCAGAGCGACACCCAACATCACACGTTCATTCACCAGAGCGACACGTCCTCACATGTTCATACACCAGAGCGACACGTCCTCACACGTTCATACACCAGAGCGACACATCCTCACACGTTCATTCACCAGAGCGACACATCCTCACATGTTCATACACCAGAGCGACACGTCCTCACACGTTCATACACCAGAGCGACACATCCTCACACGTTCATTCACCAGAGCGACACATCCTCACACGTTCATACACCAGAGCGACACATCCTCACACGTTCATTCACCAGAGCGACACGTCCTCACACGTTCATTCACCAGAGCGACACGTCCTCACACGTTCATTCACGAGAGCTGCCCCAGTAACCCTTCCCTGGATAAGAGGAAGAAGATGGAAGGATGGAGGGACAGTTTGCCCCCTCTTCCTGTAAATGGGTAAATTTCCTTGAAAACTCTTTAAAATCATGCAAAGTATATTTTCTGACTTGTTCACTGTTTTCTGCATCAGCATCTACAAAATCATTAAGAGACAAAAAAAAAAAGTCTTAAAAAAAAACTCCACAAAATAAACCCCATGTGTATTTTCGGGAGATCATAAAATACTTGGCATTCTTCAAGGCATAATAAAAGGCAAATCATATTTTGGTTATTATTCAGCGATGTCACTCCTGAAGAGCCCTGCAGGAAAACAGTGCAGAGATGACTAGACTCTGCTGCTGAACTCCGAATGGAGGTGGGGTTTGTTTGTGCTCCGCAGTTTTGTTTTGTTTTTTTTTCTTTTTTTTCACTCAACCAGCTTCAAAGACGAAAGCACAACACAGACAGCCGAGAGTGTAATTATTTTGATTACTACTTCAGACAGGTTGTGCTGTTTATGGCAAAAGGTTTTTCCTGATAGAGATGATAATTGAATGTGTTGACTGATTCCCAATGCTGTAGGGTTTTGTCTCGGCGGGATTTGTTTAGCGGAGATTTTGTTCTAATTAGTTTCACATTTTAATCTAAACATCCAGTACTTCCTGATTTTGATTGGCTCTCAGTAACCTGTCCCCATCAAAGCTCTGTAATCAACAACTTCTATAGGATTTGAGGAAAGTAAAGTCATCATGGGGGGGCCAGTACTTTTGAACATTTATAGTTCCAGACTCACACCAAGATGATCCAGAGTTCAACTCCCAGGTACTCCAGTTTCCCCCTCCAACTTCGAAACATGCTATAGTTTCTGGTTAATGACATTGCCTGGGTACCTGTGCCCCCCCGGTGGCTGTTGCCGACAGTCAATTTCCCTACGGGGATAATAAAGGGATAAAAAAATAAAATTGAAAGAATGACACACCCAAATTGAGTAACTTTGCCAACAACATCAAATAATTATATTTGAAGATACATTGTGTACCTCCGAGGCTTTTCTTTTACTGAATAACTCTTGTTAGAATTGTTCTGATGTTTGCTGAAAGCTTCACCCACTGCATTGTTTATTGTTGCTATGGTGACAAGAGACATGGTGCTGCATTATTAAACACATTGATTCTGTGTCAAACCATTGATTAGAAAAACATCACTTTGATTAAACCCAGCAACACATTCGTCTTACAAAGAGCTGACAGTATAATGGCATATTGTCAATATTATAAACATTTAGTTTGCTCAATGTAATTCCCTTTCATTTCACTCAAAAACATAGGAAATCTACAAAGCATCAACATGCTTTTTTTAAATAAATATCACTGTTTTTCTTTCTAAAATTGGTTTGAGACATTACTGTTTTTATAATATAATCCAAAATGTTGATACATGCTGTTCGGGTTGAACCAATCAAAATTAACAATTCAACATAGTAAGAAAGGAACAAAATCAATATGCCACTAGTTGAATGGGCCTATTGTACAAGGTTTTAGGTGATAAAATGAATAGCCCCTTGGGGCTTGGTTAAATATTGCGTCATTTATTTATATCTGTAATTATGGTTGGGCTCTATGTTACAGAAGCCAGTCTATTGTGGGCCGGACAAAACATTCTGTAGTGTGATCATTCATTTTATAATAAATATCACATACTTTTTATTACACAACCCTGGATAGATTACAATACTGTATCATCGATTCTGATTATCATCCCCATTTTGTTTTGTTTTTTCTCAGTGAGGGATGTGTGACAAAATGTAAATGTCCCCAGTGCTTTCTACTTCTAAACCTTTTTATAAACTGGTAGTAACAATTCACACTGAGCTCATTCACAGATGCATTAGAATAAACTTTGGAACAACAGTTGCTTGAGCTACATATTAACAGCACAGTCTAAAGCTCGAGCCTCCAATGAACTTTTTTCTAGTGACTTTTCACTCCTGTCACCTTCAGCAGAAAAAGGTCTTTTCCACCAAGTCCAAACATCATCATGTTAATAATAGTTTATGAAGGTCTTTTACCTAGGGTTGCCCTGCTAATGGAATCCACCAAGCTCTTAAAAGTAAGCTATTTGTCTGACAAATAGCTTGCCTTGCACTATACATAACTAGTCTATTGTGTCCTTTGTGCTGCGCTACAGACCATTAGCATACTTTAATAAGTAATATTTATGTTCAATTTTAATGTGGAAGTCATAACAAATAAAGAGGTGTTTTCTTTTTGCGGCTATAGCTGATGTTAATGGTGGATCACAAAGAGATGGGAAGAGTGTTAAAGCCCTGAGGCAAGGCAGCCGGGAAGCAGAGAGGAAACCTGGTGAGAAATGTGAGCCGGGCATATAATATAGTATTATCACATAGAATCTGTCATTAGTATTTTGGCGATTTGCCCCGTGGCTATACAGGCTTCACACTGGAAGATTGTGTAGCTGCTTCCCATAACATGGTATTCTCAAACCACTCATACAAGAATATTTCCTCTGGTATTGCTATTTCAGACACTGGGGAAAGAAAGCCAAATGCTGACTTGTTTACAATATTCCATACTTGATACAAATTAGGTAGCGGTTTGTTTGACGCTGAGACACTGATGCAGCGTGAAAAGCGGAAGAATGGCTCCGGAAAGTCTATACTTCTTTCCAAGCGGCAAAAAAAACAAACAAATTTGTGTGTCTCGGTGTTTGTCAATGGCATCAAAGAAAAGCAATGTGAGGAAAGAGCGGCTCCAGACTTCACACTGCGAACTGCATTGTTATTTCACACATAGAGCACTCCTGTGACATTTTCTGCTACATACATGGGTAATTCATAACAAGAGCCAGATCAAAACAATAAAGTAAATTGTCGGAGGATTGCATCGGGCTTGTCAAAGTGAACGTCCCGCGGGAGGCACAGGAAGAGACACACAGAGGCACAGCGCAGAGCTTTGTACACAAAGTAAGTGACCAGGTAGCTTATAATATCAAACGGCAGCAGTGGAGGGGCTTCACACGGCTTTTACTGGTGGACTGGAAGGAAGTAGAGCCTCAAATACAGTCACAAGAAGAGGTCCTGTTTAAATCCTTTATATATAGTTTGTTATATATTGATGGGCATCATAACCCACCACAGCCTTCTCGTACTCTACTCTCGTACTATAGCTCGACAAGTATAATGCAAGTTAGTATTTCTCCTAAAGAACACAAACATAGAGCAAATGTCACTTTTTTCTGCTCAAAAAGAGCTGAGAAATCAACATGCTCAAAAATGAGTCAATGATAAGTACTACTTCTAAATGCAATCTGAAAAAAGTAGTAGTGCAACAGCCTTGTTTCAAATCATAATCATAATCATAATCATGTGCAGGTTGACATTGGGTCAATATAATGCAACACTCTAACAAACCGTGTTAAATAAACCCTTCTTTAAAGTGAAAAAGGTCCTGACCTTAAGCACAATACCACTGATAGAAATCCTTTCCAGTTCCAGAGTGGTTTCATGTTTTTCAAATTGCACTGCTCCAGAGGTAGTTTATTCTGCATAAATTAATAAAACAGCTGTATTATGTGTGGTTTAACTGTAAATGTATATAGCAGTAGTAATTAACTGGTCTTATAATAGAGCCAAATCTTTTACCTGATTATTTAGCCACTATTTTTAAACCATTTAAAAATGGCTTGATATTCTATGAAAGTAAATCCATATTTAGCATGTTAATAGGTTATATTTAATTTGATTCTTAATCTTAAATTGCTGTTATGTTACCAATATATAAAAAAAGTCAACACACTCCACAAACCACTAAGAATATAGTGGTGCTTGCAATCTACTTTTTAAAAACTAAATGTTTGTATAGATCAGTTCTCTTGAGCTGTTTTGTGCATGAAAATTAATTCCACGGCCGATTTTAAAATGTAACTCTGATGTAATGCATTTGGTTTAACTTTTCGGGTTGGTCTATTTGACCCGTGTGAACCAAAATCATGACATTGTACGCTGCAATTAATGTCTAATAGAAGCATCAACAGCAGCGGCAGCGAAAGCTAAAACATTATTTAATGAGGCGTACCTTGCAGTGATTCTCAAGGTCCAACAGTCTGCACATTGCAATTTGCCCTTAAAATGTTTTCAAATCAATGAAAATGTTTTTTGTAGTGTTGCACCAGCAATAATGAAAACCAGCTCTCTCATAGGCCGCTGAGTAAAGGATTCCTGCTTAAGATAAATTGTTGTAGTACACTGCATATAGACGAGAGTATACAGTATACATTACATGATTAAATTACCCTTGGAAATAAGCATATGAGTAAACATCAGACCCACGTGAAAAAAAACTGGACACACATCTACATTTACTTTGTGCATAGTATATAAATTAATGATGATGATGAAAGCTGCCTTTTACTTGACCCAGTAACTGGAATTAAATCCGGAAGATGGTTCTCCTAATTCTTGCAAGCTGTCCAACCTCGCTGAATACATCAAGCACTGGCTCATTTGATTCATGATTAATTCCTGTGAATGTGGCTGATCAACCACATTTTTTGGAGGGCAGCCAGGCAGAACAGAAGTAATTCCCAAAGGTAGGCAGAAAATAATTGTGTTTGTCCCGAATGCTCGTTTTGTGTTAGAGAAGTTGTCGACAGACTTCTGTGTAACGAGTAGACCGCTCTATACAGCCAGACATTGATCTATTTGCACTTTCAGCTCAGTGGAGTTCACCATTCAAAGTAATGTATTACGCTAGTTAGTGATTTAGTGCTGTTAATTTAATTAAAATGTGACGGGTTACTTTGCTGTTGATGGCAATTAGCATGCAAACTCTATACGAAAGTAAACTGACCAAAAAAAAACGTGACAAGCCTAATCGTTTCGAATATGTAGCTGTGAGATATGAGTCATTGAATGTCGTAATGTGTAAGGCTTAAGTGCAGCTCGCTTGACGTTACTGTGTGATTGTGATTAAAGCAGAAAAGCTGGTAATTTTTTGGCAGTGTGCTCTGGCGTGTAAGTACACTGATGTGTCTCACAGGGACGTCCGGCCACAAGGTCAAAGTCTCAACCATGGTAAATGCCACACTTTGATTTTGTTAAAAGCAGGAGTGGAGATTGTGCACTGTTTTTAGGCAATACAAACATTCAAATACCAGCGTTTGGTCTATGGCTACCTTGTTCTTTTATTATGCTGAAGGAAACTTTTAGCCACTTATTGATTCAACATTATTAGAAGTCAGTGTGAACCCACTCAGATCACAATTGGATGTTGAAGTGTGTGAATGAATTTCTCCCTGTGGGGAAATTCATTGTTGACAGCAACTACCAGGGTGCATTCAGGTGCCCCTGTCATGTCACGGAAACTGTAGCATTTTTTTTATGTTGGTGGGAGTACCCAGAGAAAACCCACCCAAACACAGGAAGAACATGCTCTGGGAGTCAAACTCTGGACCTTCTTGGTATGAGGCAACAGTGCAGGTGAATGGAACATAATACCCAAGACTTTTTTTTATTACAGAGACCAGAACTTGCATCTACCAGTTTAACTGTTTGAAGTTACATACTTCCTTGCTTTTCTTGACCAGAATCTAGCACCATGTCCTTCTTATAATCTGACAATAAAATGTGTAATATTTTTAAGGCTAAAAAAGAAATGCTTGGTCACATTCATTAAAATACATTATTGCATTTGAGAAAACATGGTTTATTTTTAATATTAATCAAATGAGTCACCTGGTCAACTTAAATCAGATTTTTTTTTTGTTCTCTGTTATTTTTTCCTAACTTTGTTTTTCACAGTTTGTTTTACCCATACATACCCGTAAAATACATGTTAGAATGGATTTGCAATATAGAGCTTTACTCCCACACCCAAATGTTCCTCCACTGTCTAACACAGACATAATGAAGTGCATTGTTTCTGTTGTGCACCACGCACATATTGGAAAACCATTTAGAGAAACCTTTGTGACTATAAGGTTGGGCTTTTATTTTTTTGTAAGAAAGCTGGGGAAAGAAATATATATTTTTCTTAGTAAACACCATTTTACACTTTTTGTCTTCTAAACGACTTTTCTCTGCAAATGCTCATTTCCTCACAGTGCTTTTCCAATCACCAGATGTCATTCCAACTCCACACATTTTTGTTTTCTTTTTTTCATAACAACGACAACCATAACAGTTGTCCAATGCGTTGCATGTAACAAATGGTGAATGGTTAGAAAATGTTCCTTCTGCTATACAACATTTGGTGAAAGTAGATCTTGGCATTGAAAGTATTGTGAAAAGTTGTGTTGCATTAGCGTTGAGCTGCTGATACAATATCACCATTCATTCCATGTTCTTATTTAGTATTTGAAATGATTGCCATTTCTTGGATATATGAGGCCTCGTTACTGTTAATGCTAATCTTTGTGTAAAATTGGAAAGTGCAGTGTGCAGTTTTTTTAGGGCGTATCTTCAGTGTATACACGCTCTTTAAATGAGCCCTCCGAGATCCAAGTCTATGATCTGTGATGTCACATTGATGTACTGCCTGCAGCACTTCTACTACTTCAATGGATGGGGAAACTGACTCGGTGCATTTTTAACCATTATTTATCGAGCAAAAGCTGCCTGAGAGTACATTGTACGCTGTGATTGTCTGCTATTTTCCCAGCTGTCTACTGCAACCAGAATGTCATATTGTAATGTGCCACTGATCCATTAATATCAGCATTTAAACGCAGTCATGTTTGGAGGGCATACTTTATCTTACCACAAACATTTCCACTAAACTAAAGATGAAAAGACACCTTGTTGATGTGATAATAGGTTAGAAAACTTGAAACTGTAATACTGTTTCCACAATAGGTTTATATAAACTAAAAGTAAAATCTTTTCATTACTCCATTTACAAATATAAGGTTTATTTTAGTGTATCTAATTATTATATAATTATAATCAGTTATAAGAAGTTGAACTGTTGGCATCCCTAGCGAACGCCAGCTTCAGGCTAATGTTAGCATTGAGCATACTAGCATTACACTCAGCATGGTCGAGCATGCTAATCATTGAAGGTTACTGATAGGGTGTCTGGATTAAGTTTTTGTCACCACTTTGCGTTCATGGGTGTAGCAGGCACAATTTTTTATCCCTTTTTATCTCTGTGGGGAAATTAATTGTCAGCAGCCGCCACCAGGGGGCGCCCAGCATGTTTTTGATTAATGAGGAATGTCTGGATTAGCAGGCTAATGCTAATGTATAATGCTAATGTGTAATGCTAATGTCGTTGTATCAAAACGGTTTCAAAATTATAGATACTTTGCTGATTGATATAAGCATTTATGGATCTTCATATGTACATTTACAAACGGCTGTAGCGTGTTTTTAAACATTTGTGTCCAGATAGGCAAAATCAGCAGGAGAACAGATAAAAACAAAATAATGGCTGTATCACTGTGGAAATATTACTATAATTTTCCTGGACAAAACACTTGAAATGGACATACAAAAAGTTGTGCAAATCCTGTGAAACTTTTGCAAGAGCAAAACATACAGTAATTGCCAGGTTAGCTAATGGTTAATGCTAATGGTTAATGCTAATGGTTAATGCTAATGGTGTAACAAAGCCGTTTCAAAAGTTTAGATACTTTGCTGAATTAATAAGCACATATGTATTCTACTTCAGTCCCAATAGAGCAGCCAGTTGTCAATGTAATTACATCACTGCTTTAAAAATAGAGTTATTAAAAACTATTTGTGGCAGGCACTAAGTTGTGAAACAGCTGAGATTTATTTTTATTTTTTTAAAGTAATAAAACAAAAAAGAGTCCAAGCTAACTCTAATCAGTCCAGCCCTATTTACTGTAAACCAGAGATAGACTTATGTAATATTCATATGTATTAACAATTTAAACAACTCAAAAATTCATCAAAAAAACACAGCCAGAATTTTGAATGTTACCCTTGTGACTTTAAAAGGCCACACTATGTTACTGGTCTGCTCTCCTGTCAAAAGACTGAGCCATTAAGAATTACCTGAGTCAAATCACTTCAAACCAGTAAACTGTGCCCTCAGAACTTCAAACAAACGTCTGCTTATGTCACAGTTTCCATTTTTGTCCGTTTCCAAATCAATTATGTATCAGTGTGCTGTCACTGATTTGGGACAGAAACAAACCACACTCTGTCCTTTATTTTTCAGGGCTGACCGACAGAAAGAGCCTGCAGTCACTGTCCACCAAAGCTGAATAAACCACCCAAGGGCAAAGGGACGGCTAGTCACAATTCACAGGTGTTCCCGTGAAGGCACCAAATTTATTTAAATTTCCCGGCTTGAAGCTACATTCAGGCTGTTAGATAGGCTTCTGCAGTCAATACGGCCGAGCTGATTTACCTATAAAAGCTCTGAAATTATCTGTCCAAAGTGGGGGGGTGAAGCCATATGCAAGTTAAATGTCACAGAACGATTTTTTGCTCTTATGTGGACCAAAAGGTTAAAGCCTTTTCATCCAAGAGGAAAAATGCTTCCCCATGCATTTATTTATACTGTGGCTGTTATGGCTTTTTCAAGTGTCCCTACAGGGCTGTGTGCACTCGCACCACCTCGCCACTCTGACGCACCTCCCCTCGTGGGGCAGCGCTGCACTGGTGAGCGTGTAGTGCTCGTCTCGGAGCACTCTTCCTCCTGCCTGGGGAACGACACCCTCAGAAAACACCTACATGGAAATGCAATTAAAAGCTTCTGTCTCTGAATAGTGCAGGCCTGTTTTTTTTAGAGGGGTAGTAGCAGGAAATGTAGCGCGAGAGAAATGCCGAGCGGGACGGGTGGACTGAGGGAGACGAGGGGAGACTGCGGTGCAGAGGGGGAGCTCTCAGTCGAAGCCACTCATCTTCGTTCATCAGTGCAGCACTCTGTCTTAATCTAAGTGTTTGTCTCAGATGAATCCCACTCACAAATGCACACACATGACTATTTATAGGGAGATGGCACAATACAATTGGGATTTGACACTAAATGAAGACATATTTAATTAATTTGGCCTTATCTTTGTATCCATAAGGATGAAGTGACAGATTTTCCCTCTTTAGTTGTTAAAAAGGATTCTTGGTGCTCTGAATATGATGTGTTAGATGATTTTTGTGACTCCTGTATGCTAGCACTTACATTTCAGTAGAAGGCTATTATGGTATATTACTCATGCAGCTGTCACTTACAGGCCAGTTACTCATCTAACACTGAAACAAGACTGCAATCAATAAACATTCTTTACAATTAAAACAAATACAGACAGAGCAATTCATCTTTATGAGGTAAGAACAGGCATAAAAGTAAAACTTATTTATTGTGCATTATGCAAATTCTTCATAAACCTAACCAGATAATTTTGATGCTGCATAATGTTGTGACAATTAGGGTTGATGGCTTAATGATAGAATTTAGAAGCATAGATTATACTGTATACAGGGCCAGACTTTCACCAGCTACAGTGGAAGACACCTGGCACACAGTTTAAAGCTTTAGGAATGATTGGCAGTTCTGATCAGCTTGTGACAGAAGTAAAAGCTCAGAGCAGATTCCAGATTATTTTAACGTCTGTTTACACAGTGAACACAAAGAGAATACAAGATGCCAAACAGTGTTTAATTGTGGCATTCACAGCCACTTGTTTGTCTGCAAGGATAATTCCTTGTCACTGATGTGCGTCATGTCTGGAAAACGAGCAATGTAAAGACAGCTTAAAAAGAACATAAACAAAGGAGATGCAGATTCTTAATGCATGTCTTTTTTATATCTTATTTTTATCAGCTAAACCCAGACATTTCCACAATTGACATTTTCAAGTTAAAAAATGAGCACTGATCCCTAGAATTAATGAATCTCATAGAGACTCTCATAGATTGTAAATATTTTCTTTTTCTTTATTAGAAGGACAGTGCATATTAACCAACAGTACTACTGTATAATATGCCAGAGTTAGTCAAGAGTAGTCTTTTGCCAGATGTACAAAGAGCACCCTGAGAAAAAAAGGATAATTACACAAAAATAAAATCACAAAGTTTAAATAACTGGTTAATGCAGCAAGTAAGACTTTAACATACAATAGCTAAAAGTGAGTAATATTAGTCCATGTGGGTTAGTGTAGAGCTGCACAAAGACGCCCATGCCTGTAGCAGTATAAGCCACATACAACACACCCTGTGTTTGCAATGGACATGTTCTTCTTCTGCTTGTGTTTGGAGCTCATGAAGTGACAACACCAGGGCCAGTGAGTGACCACCATGCTCTGTTCTGCTGACTGCATTCATTGAGCTGAATACACTTACAAGATTGCACCCACAGTATTTTGCTAAAATATTCTCAATATACAATTCAGGCTCCTGCCTCACAGCAAGAAGGTCGTGAGTTCAAACCCCGGCTGACTCAAACATCCTCGGCCAACTCTGGCCTTTCTGTGAGGAGTCTGCATGTCCTACTTGTGTTACCGTGGTTTCTCTTCAGGTACTCCAGCTTCCTCCCACTGCCCAAAAACAAGCATGTAAAGGTTAATTGGCAAATCTGAAAAAGTAGCCCTTGTGAATGAATGTGAGAGTGAATGATTGTCTGTCACTGTCTGTGTCTAAGTGTCAGCTCTGCCACAACTCAGAGTTACTGGGATAGGCTCATGTCACCTCGACCCCTAATGGGACTAAACAGAATAAAATGAATGAAAATATATATTTATACATATCTCACAAATAGATAATTCTGATGGTCATGACTTTAATTAGATTGCAAAAGAGTAAAAATTCCTTCACTGCCAAAAATGTTATCAAGTACTTTCCATCTTTTCATTATTTTCTATCATGTTAGGCTTCAGTGTTTTAAATGAGACAGCACAAAGTGTTCCCAACGCATATCTGATGCTGCAAACAAACGCGTTCAACTGGAGTGTGACAGACTGAACCATTAACACCTCCAATTATAGTGCAGACCCTTCTCACCCGCCGCCCACCCCCACCCTCCCACCGCGTTCCACTTGTCTGCGTCGTCTTGCTAAAACATACACTTTCCATTTGCCAGATTGTCACAAACAAGCTTTGCCAACTCAATCTGGTTGTGCCTTTTTGGGATTGTCACACAAAAATGTTTATTCTGTTTTGAGAGAGCCTACAAAAAGTGGCCTGCTTGCTCTTTTTAGTTTTTATACCGCGCGATAATAATAAGTAAATGTGTAACTTTTCCCTCACCACAACATAGAGTCAAAGATTGAATGTGTTTTCTGTCATATGCAAAGTAAGGCAACATGCTTTAGATGTGTGTACAGAATACGATATACGAGCAAACTGAGAGCATGAAAAGTTGAGTCCAAGAACAACAGGAGGTGGTTCATGGCCAGTCTGTTGAAGTTTTAAAAGTCTGATGGCTGTGGGAAGAAAGCGGCCTTGGCTGCTGTTTTTTCAAAAATACATGAAACAAATCCTTGCTTTAAACGTCTAGCTGTTCAGTTTGTAGAGCCACAATTATTTCACATTTATGAATGTGTATACAGTAACCAACGCTGGAAGAGTCCCTTTCTCAGTAGGACATTTTGTCAACCCTTGTAGACCAATCAACAATGGGGAGTGTGTGAGTGCTGTCACAAGCTGAAAAATATCATCTAGTAAGCGTCATAAGAAAGGTTTTGTTTTTTTGCCAGATTTTTCTAATTGTAATATTTTTTTATTTCCTACCTAGCTCCATTACTTCCTGTTCCTGATTTGTAACAGAAAATCTTACATGACGGCTTGGGACATTCACCGACTAAATTGATTTTGTTTCTGCATTACAGCCTGATCTTTTTTGTTGCTGTTGTAATATTTAGACTGTAGTTGTTTTGTATATGGTTACAGAGAGATTATTTTCCACAGAAATGGTCTTTACTACCTTTGAGAACCTTCATCGCGTGAAGAGCGCCAAGGGAACAGCCAGAATGTGAGCCAAAAATTTAATTGCACAAATGTTTCTGTTAAGGATTAGATGCTCTCTTAAGAATTCTTGGAAGGACATTTCAACCGTGTGTGTTTTCAACCTGTGCTGCAGCACTAGCTTTTATTAGCTGTTCTCCCGGGTATAATATCACATATATTAACAACATATCTCCATTTAATCCTGATTTTTGAGAACGTGTCCAATTACCGAATCTCACAGCTATCAACCCCAAAGCCTCCCATAAGTAAAGACAATTATTGAGTTGCTTCCCATCTTTGTAATGCCCACTGAGCTTGTCTGTAATTAGCAATGAGAAAAATCTAATCTCCTAAAATAAAAAAGTCAGTCATTCATTCATTCCCGGATACCCTTTGTTATGATGCATTGAAACGTGAAATACCTTTATGACATTTGGAACTGTCCTTGTGGCGAAATGCAGCCGTTATGGAAAGAATTGTACTGGCCTTTTATATCAGCCACGAGCACGTCCAGAAGGAATCCTTGATGGGCACTAAACGGCACACACACTCACCCACAAGGCGAGCCTCAGATGTTATGGTCAGAGTGCCGGGCCTGTTGTCCTTTGTGTGCGCCACATGTTACAAAGAATTCAATAATAAAAGGAATTGCATCTCCCCTTGACCTAAGTCGGATGTTTAACAGCGAGACATTAAAGTCTGGAGCCATATGGAATTTTCCCTTTTTCTTTATTTTATTGGGTACATGAGGTTTTATCTAAACTAATCAATTTTCAGTTTATGTATGATATTAAGCCATGTCCACATTAGCATGAAGTGGATGATCTTAATTTAAAGAGGATCACTAGTGTTTGAATATCTGTAGTTTCTGTTGTTTTCTACAAAAATTCTGTCCAAAAACACTGGTGTGGAGTGTTTGATAAAATGGGAAAATCCAATCATCCATGTTCTTCCTTCTCACCAGTCACTTCCTCTAGTCTGAGGCTTTCCCAAATATACTAGACTGGACACATTGTAGCAGTAAATCAGTAAATATGACACATTGTGAATTTGTAAACAATCACAGCCTCAGACAAAGAATATCAACACATAAAAACAACAACAATCCAAATGCAATCATTCATAAATAAAAACAAGGACTGTGGTGTAATTTATTATTTACCTAAAAATATTACATACATAGTACAGATAAAATTATGTGCTTTTTTAAAACTGTGCTTTACTTCTGTTTGCATTAATTATAGATTCTTTAAGTGTGTGTGACATAGGCTACCTAAAATCCTCATTCAGATCTTGCATTGCTGGCCAAAAAACAACTCCAGGCCTGGCAAAAGTCGTATGATCTAACTGTGCCTGTACATTGTTTTATTTTTACAACCATTCATACTGAAGGATTTTAACTGTGTGAAAATGAAGGTCTGACATGAGAGGCCTCTCTACATAGAGCTTTAAACCAGTGACATAGCGCAATATCCTTCTGCACAGTGGCTACCGAAGAACTGGGGCCATGCCTTTATCTGTACCGTGCTTAACCCTATCAGCTCGAGTAAAGGATTATTGAATTATAACAATCATCTAGGGCCCAAGATCAAGTAAAAGGGTAAAGAAACACTGATTGAGACTTTTGCAAAACATGCCATGGAGGTTGAAGGTGTGTCACATAATTTATAAAAAGATGTTTATGAGATATTTAGATACTGGCCTACAGTAGGTAGAATCGTAACATTGCATCATTGCTTCAGGCTTCTGGGACGCTGTGGAAAATGATTCAGTCTCCAATATTTGTATCTGGCTTGAACATCTGAATCCAAGCCTCTAGTCACACCTCAACCCCAACTAAACATTTACTGTAAATTCCTAAATCTGTACATCACATTGATATGAGGGATTTCTGCCCATTCCTTCCTCCAGAATGGATTACGCTCAGAGATATATGTTGACCCTGGCAGACACTGCACTTGTATTGCATTAATGTTTGGTGCTTGAGCTAACCATCATAACACTGAATACCTACAGCTTTTACTGAAGAGCAAGAAATTGCGTTCATAAAAAAGGTAGTGTCTCCAATACTCTACATTTCAGCCTTGACTTCCACTCCTATTGATTGAATATTAGATTGAATACGTTGCTGTAATGTATATAAACTGATAATCCTGCTTTAAGTATATTTTGCCAACACAAATATTAATGGCTTTATACATAAATATGGAAGTGTATTGTATTTTAAAGGTCAAAGGGATATTGATGTTTAGTGTAAGCAGACATCATAGCTCTCTTACAGTAATGTTGTAGTCATTTATCAGTAAGGCATGTACTTTTTAATGCAAAGCCATCCATAAAGCATTGTCTAAGCACTGTTTTGTCTCCTTGTGTCATAGTTGTTAGATGTGGGAGGTTTATTGTTTGCTTGAAATCTTTTTTTGTTTATACTATACCACTTTACGAGTCAAATGTAATCAGCACTCACAAATTTGGATATCATTTTAAATGTCATCAGAATATGCTTGCACACACTCTCAAAATGAGTGGCAGAACAATGGCAACATGGCTGATTTCAGAAAAAGAAACTGTACACAATTTGTAATACAGTTGATTTTTCTGTTTAATTTAAAAGCAGGACATTTAACGAAGGTAATCCTAAAAAATATTCATACACAAAAACAGCTTATAAAATAATAACATACATTTTATCATAATAACTATTCTTTTTCTCATTGTGCAAAGACCTGCATGTATAGGTATGTACGAACTCTGGTGCTGTTGCTCCGTTAGTGCGAGCTAAATTAAGTGAACTACAAGTGTAAACACACATTACAGGTGCTTTTACATCTGACACGTTTGGAAAAGAACTCAAGCTCTGGTGTTCTAACAAAGCGTAGAGATTCTGGAAAAGTGGGTCTTGGTCTGCTTCCAAGTGAATTCCAGTACAGTTTGTCTGTGGGGAGAAAACAAACCTATCTCGGTCCGACCCAAAAGCATAAACAAATCTGAGTTATTTTTTTCTGCAGAAATTTGGGGAAAAAAGTGTTAAACTGTTTTTTAAGTTGTTAGTTGTGATTATAGGAACAAAATGATAAAATAATAATGAGCCTGTTGTGGCTTTGTGTCATTGTGTTCATTCATTTATCCTTATTATTTAAAAAGCAAAGCGTGGCATGCGCAGACGGGTAAAATAGCTTATCTTCGTCAAAACACAAATCAAAGAGCAGTGTGTTTGTTCTTTGTCCTTTGCAGGTAAATTTAGTAGACTGACACAGAAATTATTCAATTCAATTAAGTTATTACCACAAACATTTTTATTATTATTGTGCACATGTTCTGGTATAATAATAGAAAATAAATCCATTTTTATCAAATTGATTTAAATTAATAAATAAATTAATAAATTAATATAATAATTTGTTATTTATTTTAAATATTTAAAATAAATAAGAAATAATTTTAATTGTTCTCTTAACAAATTACTAATCTAGTAACTTATTTATAATTTTTTTACAACCACAGTTTTATCGAAGTACAAAAGCCATGATTCATTATGCCACAGCCACGACAGTGCATGGCTAAAAATATACACTTTATGATTGAGGTGAAGAAAGTGTAAATATTTTTCTTTAAAGAAGGGGAAAGCGGGGATTTAGAAGCAGAATACTTGAAACCCACTGGGACACAGACTGATCAGAAGCTTGGATCTGTGGTTTACAGCATCGCAAAACTCATTGGTGCTGCTAAGATCCATATCTTCATCTCTGCAGGGCCTGGACCGAGTCCTGACTGGTGCGACCCCTGTCTGCTCCACCGTCTTTGCACTGAAAATAAGGAAAAGTAGATTTAGACAAGCCCCTCAATGAGCTTCCGTCTTTGCCATAGCCCTACATTTTGATCGGGAAGATACGACCCTATGTAAAAAGTGTTAGTCCTGCGATTGACATCTGTTTTCAATAAATACAAAGAAACAATGTCTGAATATTTTAGTAGTTTACAAATTTAACTTAAAGTCTGGGCACAGAGTGGTGACCACAAATACATGTTGAATAACGTTGAGTTGTTTCAGTGAAATACCGCAATTAATTTTGTTCCCCTGACTTTAGCTTTACCTGTCTATAAAACGGTGCCTTTTCTGTATCGCAAAACAATTTTAGATGCAGATTATAGCTTTCAACAAAACGCTGGCACAAAACAAGCAAATAATTTATTTAATTATTATTAAAATGTGTAACCCTAATTGGCTATCAAATAAAAACTACACAGAAAGCTGTTTAGGACGTCCAGCTGTGTAGGGCCTTCTTTGTGTATACCCCACATACAATGAATACATTTGCATCCCAAGTCAGTTATGAGCTTTTCAGTCTGTAACATAAAATAAAATTACGAGCAATGTGTTTCCTTGCTTTTATTTCCTGCTCTCTGTTTGCATATTTGTTTTTGGCAGTAATTGGTAGAAAGAAATGTCTAATAGGCATGGTATGTGGACTACTCGGGGTACTCAGCGCCGGTTTAAATGAAGGTTAAATTCACTCTAAAACCCATTATTTTCCCATAGCAACATCAAAGAAAATGAAAACCGGTAATGAGCAATAAATCAATAGTGTGATAGACTCAGAAAAACTGATTTCTGTCACACCACTCTGTGTCATTTACCACACCTCCCTATTAGGCACTAACAAGAAACAGGCACTAAAAAATACCTTTGCATAAATATTATTTCTTACCCATCTTTTCTTTGCCACAAATGAGACTGCTGTGTTTTTTGTTGGATGTTTGCTCTTTTGATGCAAGTCCTCTGCTGCACACTGTGTTTTAACCTCAGGTTCAGATTTACTGTGCTGAAAATTACCATGGGTTCTTTCTCCACTCTAATTGCTTAAGATGCTAATTGGACTGTGGAAACAACCCCCTGAACTTCATAGGGGATTTCCACAATCTGAATAAAAAAATAAAAAAATAAGAGGCAAAAAGGTTTTCCAATTGCCAGTAGACATCTGGATGGCCTTGCCCTGAAAGCATATTCATAATTAATACCCAAAGTCTGGTGGAAGGTGCCTCTTTTTGATTGAACGGTCTTTCTGCATTACCCCTGCTAAATATGAAAAGATGTAAACTTGGCATGCAAGCATATGACATTTGAATAAAAGCATGCCAGCCTCATTAAATTTAAAGCAAAAAGGCTTGATGGGTTTTCTGAGTCCACTTTGAGGCTATAATGTAAGGCCTGAGTGCTCTATATAACTAGGGTGACCAGATTTTCAAACCTCAAAACAGGGACACTTTAATTTTGAAAACGCAAATCAAAGGACAGCACCTTAACGGAAATTCCTTAATGGAAAATGCTGCAGAAAATCAATATACAACCAGTAAACACAAATTAAACATTTACTGATTGTATTGAGTAACATTTTTTTTTATTATATTAACAAACAAAATTGCTTTCTTAAAAAACAATCAATTGTATTGTTCCTTCATCTCGTTAGTAAATGGCAATTTTCTACTTTCTTTTTGGCAAGATGACTGAAACTGTGAAGGCTGGAGGAGGGACGCTCTGCAATAGCCTCACGCTAGTGCATGTAAATGGACCAATCAGTGTTGAGTTACAGACATGTGGAACACTGACTACAACTCTGTGACTGACACACAGACAGTCTACAGACAAAATGATGGCCTAAAAATTACAGCTAATTACAGAAAGAAATTGCTGTTCAGTGAAACTATGTTGTAAGTGTCTAGTTCAAGTTAAACAGGGTAGCATGCTCATACACACAAGTCATTTTTTTTCTCCTTCAGAAAGAAAAGATGAGGTATATTTGCTACAAACTCAGATAATGGGATAGTTAACATTTGAGCTAGACCAACAAGTCAGGCTAACTAGCTTGTGGGTTAACCAGGCCTTATACCAATACAATACTGGACTTGGGCTTGACATCGGTCCTTTATAAATTTATTGTTTTATCTCAATTTCTCTTACTTAGTCTTGTTTCTGTTTTCAAATTTAGAAATCTGAATTTTAAATGTCCAAGACCACAACTGGTTACTTAGTCCACATTAATAGTATTTGAATAAAAAAAATCTGAATGAATGCATCTGTTGCATTGTATAGTAAGCACACATACAAAGAAATTAGCTTTATTTTCTAACATGGCTCTAGACATAGCCTTGACCAAAGTTCCCTCTCTTAACCATTTTTGGGGACTTTTGATTTTATCTTTCTCCACTCTCATTAAATGGAAAATATGGGATTGAGAAGAGACAATAGACATAGACAAAATGACCTGAGGCAGGAATCGAATGTTCTCTGCCAGGTGACCCACTGAAACTACTTCACATTGAACTCTCTACCAAAGTAGCCTCTATTAAGCAGAGCTGTGGGGACAATTCTGTGTAGAGCCGGCCGTCTTCAGTAGAGAGCTACTGTAGAAATCTGGCATGTATAGGCCTTTAGGTTGTTTGTGCTCATGTGATTTTGATAACGCAAGAAAATTAAATGGAGGTCAAGAACTAAGCTACAGCAGCTATAGCAAAGACAAGAGCTGGTAATGTGCTATAGATTAATTAGACGCTGTTTCAAGAGAAAGAAACAAACATCACAAGATTTTTCTTCTTTTTCAACTGAACTGAAGGATCTAACTGTTATTGAGGCAGTGAATATGTAGTTGTCTTGTATTCTCAACATTCATTAAACAAGCCTGCAAAAATATGACATGATGTTATTACTTACGGTTGTGTCCACAAACCCGGTCCCGGTAGCTAGACAGCTGCATTTTAGTTTACTCTATGGTGATCTTGTGCATTAGCTAATATTATTCCTTAAAGCAACACTGTGTAACTTTTAGTAAGTAGCATTGGGTGAATGTTTAAATTCCAAAAATATACATTCTTGTGTTGATTTCAGGATTCTCAGACACACGATTGGTAGACTCATACCTATTTCGCTGACACAGTTCCATCACCTGGTATACAAGACCGTTTTCTTTTTTTCAAAAGCAGAAAGGCCCGGCCCCTCTCTCACAGTGAATCCCTTCTCTCTGCAATTTTGCGGACGGACCAATCACAAGCCATTTGTCTGCAGCAGGGTGTGGTTTGCAGGCCACGTCATACACAAGTGACTTGGCTTGCGCGGATAGTCTACATGCTTCTAAAGAGAAGTCATTTATTTTGGCTCTCACCTCGGTTTTGGATAACCAGCAAAGAATAAAAACAATAAAGCCGCTCTGGTGTCCGCTCCAATGCTGGCTGCTTTACTGCTGGCCATGTTAACTAGTGGCACTCACATGGCTTCCTTGTTGACAACCGGCTGTGTAGTGTCGCCTTTTTTACATCACGTTTGACGCTTCTCGAATTGGTTAATAGTACGCCCGTAAACCCCACCCATGAAATTGAATGCAACAGGGTACCAGTTCTTTGTATAGAATAGGAAAAGTGTTAGTTGCAGCTGGCCAGGCTAACAGTACTCTCACCTGGACAGAAAACCCGGATGCCTGGGAGCAGAAATAGGCCATTACACTAGACCCTATCAGAGTTGTATTAGTTTAGCATCCACTAAAATGACCCTACCGTTTCAGAAGTCATTGTTTTGAATAGTTTCCTCTCAAAAACAAACAGCACAATCAGTCAGTAGACTAGAGGGATATGCACCCCTGGTGGCTAAAAGTTACATAGTGTCCCTTTAATGTCATCAATTGCTTTAACTTTATTGCTTTGCAGTCCCGCGTAACTATAAGCTAACGTTAAAACTAATGTCAGAGTTAAGCTAATGTTAGTACACACACAGGTGACTACTGAGCTAGTTTAATAGATAGTAGATAGACAAGAATCAGGAAAAGGTACAAGGCTTCGTTTAGCTCAGAAACTATCAAATGAAGTAACTAGCATACACTATGGGTTAATGTAAAATATATGGTGTCTGAGAGCTCATTGGTTTGTAACAACCAATCACAGCAGACCACTCGTCCGACCCATGCCTTCTAGCATCAGCCAACCGTAAATCTCCTAAATCACCCGGCTTATTCACCCTTTACCAGGTGCCTTCTTTCTGACTGCCTTCTATTTGATTTTGCACCACAGTGTTCCCAGGAATTTACGTCAAGTGCAAACAAGCTATTTGATTCTCAGGCAGAAATACAGGACTAGGTTTAAAGCTTACCAGCAGGGGTTCTTTCTTGTTTGGTGTAAGATAGATTCATTACAGTTCATATTAGCCTTTCTGAGTATGGCCTGTAGCAACTCTGAAACCAAGCAATTCAAATGAACCCTTTAAGCCCAACTATCTTCAGCTCTTTCACAGTAGGTTTTAATGCCCTATTAGCCACAACATCTCAGGAAACCATAAAAACAAAACAAGGCCAAGATCAAAGAATAAAACAATGGGAGTACATATGTGGGTTCTTTATAGTGTCAAATATAAATGTCATACAGCGCTGTGTCGTGCTTGTCAGATGTGCTGTAATGTGAAAGTGATGGCTGCTTTGAATGAGTATGTTACAGAAAGACAGAGCAGCTAATGGAGACAAGCGCTTTCCATTACAGCACCATCTGTTCCACTGAACACTTGCGCTGGCAGCTGCACACATGTTGGAACGCGCCCTAGAAAGCAAGCAGAAAGGTCTGAATCCCCCTGCACTGTGAAGACCTCATACCGCCAATTATTGTGCGACAAAGATTAAATTGGCTGCACTGATCAGTATACTGTATGGTGTTTTGAATTAACTGCTTTAAGTGTTTTTGAAAATGTTATGTAAAAAACCCAATCCAATTACCAGTATAATAGTCCTTTTATCCTTTCATATGAATGTTCATAAGGACACTAATACATGTGTAGGCAATACGAACACTCATTGTACATTCATTAAACTACTACTTCAGAAAGAGAATGATTATTAAAGAGAATGAACGTTTAAGTGACTTTGGCATTAACACAAAAATGTAAAGCAGTAGATCATTTAGAGAAGTAATAAAATCAACCAATGACAATATCATTTATGTAAGCGAACAAACTATGTTCTAAATGAGGCGCAGTGGCTAGAGCGGTCATCCTATAGCCGGAAAGATGGCAGTTTGATTCCCACGCTCCCCAGTTCACACAGTTTATACTGCCTCAAGTGTCTGGTGGCATAAATACAGGCACTGGTGTATGAATGTGTGAGAATGTTTGGAGGTTGGACAGTCAAGCACAAAATGGCTGCCAGGTGACTACCACCAGTGTGTGACTGTGGAGTGAATGAATAATGGACTCTGTAAACTGCTTTGAGAGCCTTGAAAAGCAAATCCATTATTATTATTATTATGTAAAATCAGTTTGCTATTTTAAGCTGAGGTCTAATTTATAAAGCTTGTACGCAAAGAAATGAGAGCTGAAACTTGCTTGTGTCACTTTCCACACCAAACTGTGTGTAGCTCAACATCAACTTTGACAGTAGCCTATTGAACTATACATGTGTTTGTAAGTATATATGAAAGTAATAAAAATAACAATGGATTGGATTTATACAGTACCTTTTTTAAAAACACTCAAAGCACTTCACAGAGGCCATTGTTCATTTACTCAACGGTCTGGCCAACTCAAACGTCCTTGTCCAGCTAACTCAGCCTTACTGTGAGGAGTCTGCATGTCCTCCCCATGTTACCATGGGTTCTCTCCATGTAATCCGGCCTCCTCCCACCACGCAAAGACTTGCATGTATAGGTCAATTGGTGAATCTAAATTGCCCCTTGTGAAAGAATGTGAGAGTGAATGGTTGTCTGTGTCTGTGTCAGTCCTGCGACGAACTGGCCACTGTCCAGGGTGTACCCCCGCCTAAGGCCCAAAGCTGCCGGCATAGTCTCTAGTCACCCGCGATCCGTAACGGGAATAAGCAAAAGAAAATGAATAAACATTATTGAATTCACTTTAACCCACAAATATATGCAAGGAGCTGGAGTTCACTTAAGAGTAAACCTTAGTTTGAAATTGAGTCACTTTCACTAAATGATGTCAGGGCCAGGTTTGTTTACAAACTTGTTTTAATACTTTTCATGGAATCTCTGAATAGTATGCCTTTAAAGACGTTATACAACAGTTAACATTAACCATTAGAATGGCTTCAGGAAGAGTTGTTAGTAGCATATGTTATTCTGTAGACCTGGGGTTTAAGTTTATGTATTGGTTAATTGCAGCAGTAAAAGGTTTGCAACTGTTATCTGTAACTATAGTGGCTGCAAATGTTTAATCATGCAGTAATGGCTTTAATGGCAAAAATTTATTTTTTATTCTGCAGTCGGTTTCAGAGGGGCAGTTGCAGAAAAAAAGATTACAGGCCCCTTGGAAACTAATAGAGACTGCTGGTTCAACTATAGGTATTAGTTTGGAGCAAGGGTCTCTAACCTTTTTTTCTCAGAGACCTACTTTTATAAAAATGAAAATGGCAGAGAGCTACTCGTGTTTGCAAAATGTATTATTATTATTATGTATTATGTCTTAGCTTATTTCAGTGCAATCAAAAATAAATTTTGTTTTGCCAGAACATTAACCCTGAACTTTTACAAAATATTGGTGTTTGCAACTCACATTTTGCAAAAAAAAAATAACAAAAAAACATTGAATTTATCTGCATGTGTATTTTGAATATGTACTGTATATGCATTTCCTGTGTATCCCCCACTATTAAATGAAAACATAAATGCTGTTAAAACTAAACAATGCAATGTCAGTCTGGTTCTGAACTTTGATTTCATGACATTCATGTCAGAAAAGGCTGACTCACAAAGATATGTAGACTCAAACAAAGGAAACATTTTCACAGCTGCATGGTGAAGATTCTTAAAGGTATATAGCTATCCAAAATCCCAGAAATGCAGAGAATGTTATTTAGACTTTAACTGCACATTTTAAAGGTTTGCCATCTCAATTTCCATTTCTACAGAATCAACACTGAAAGTTCAGCCATCTGTCCTGAAATCTCACTTATGTCCACATCCACGAAACGGGTTGGCCATAACAACTTTAACAACACTAACTCGTATCAGATATGTTTGCCTCCTAGCCTTATGTTCAGGTGATTCCTTTTATTCTCTTCCATCTTGTCTAAAAAAGTATTCATTTCAGCCAGCAATGAAAGAAAGCACTGTAGTATCTGACGTCAGCGTGGAGGAGGAGGTCCCGTACTCCGCGTGTAGGCTAGCTTGTTGTTAATAAATAATGCAATGAGTGATGATCTATCAATACCGGGGCGATCCGTCAGTTGTTACCTGCAGGAAAGTCCCGTGATAGGTTGCTGTGGACCTTGCTGAAGTGGTGCTCTACGTAACATTTTTCTCTGAGTTGATAAAACCAAGCAAATCCAAACTGGGTAACTTTGGGTTCATCTGTTCCATGACGCTGGTTAACAACTTTCACTCTTAACTCAGGTTTAAACCCTAAACCAATGATCAGTGGGCGTGTCTGTGCAGTGAACAGCCAAAAGAATAAAGAAATAAATAAAGAAAATAATACTCAAAAATATGAAGTAATGAATCAAAAACAATTTACACATTTTGTAGTAAAACTTAGGTGTGACCCAAATTCATTCAAAAATCTTTCAAAGTGTAACTGATGTCCTCTACATTGTTTTGTGCATAGTTTGGAGACTCTGCTTAAAGAACTGGAGAAATGGACACATAACAGGATAGATGCTGAACTTAGAACAACATAGACCATCCCCTGCACTTGGCTTTTGAACAACAGTGAACACCACAAGAATTATTTTTTCCTGAAAAAAGAAAAAAACGACTGTACAATAAGTCTATGGCAGTTGAAGTCTGAATCAATTCATTTGCTTCTTAATTCATTTAAAGTGACCCAACAATTGAATTTCCCCTTGGAGATATGATAAAGTTAAATTGAATTTATATTGTCTCTTGTCATCAGCAGGACAAGCTAACAGTTGAAGCTTTTTTTCTCATAATCCCCATCATGCAGTTGAAGTTTTTAAGCGTTAGGCTTTTGCTTATGCAAATGGACCGACAGGAAAGGTTTATAGTGCGTGTTTAAACCTAAAAAAAAGAATTTAAAGGTTATATATCACGCAGGGACACACTATGGCCAATGAACAAACAGTGTAAATTTACTTAATTTGAAACAAAGTTAGTTAAGTTCAGAGAAGACTTCATAAAAAATTGTATGCACAAAAACGTTTGTGCAGTTCTAGGAACAGGTCGTACTGGACTAATGCTGCTTCCACTTTAGTTCTCTGTGGTTATAATGGTCTCTGTAGACAAGTATTCTGAGCCAATTATACACTTTTGAAAACATCATTATTTCACTCATGTGCTCCAGGACCCAATGCATTGTACAAAATATAGATACATTTGATGACTTTTAAAATGTATTTTTTGCAACAAAGCTATAATATTTAAACAAATTGGATTCTGAAAAATAAATGCAATATATTTTAGTCTAGATTCAATGATTTATATTATATAAATAACTGAATGGTATGTTTTAATGATTAATTAATACATACCAGGTTTGCTGAATAATTCTATTCATGATCACTTTGATTGTTTCCCAGAATGTGTACATCTTTGCTTTGATCACTGCAGTTATATTCTGTCGATACCACAAAACAAATGAAACCAATAATACGTAGCTGCTGATTTGTCCAAAGACCTTCACGTAAAGCCATCCTTCTCTATGAAACATTTATTCCTCCTAATTCTCCTTGCAGAACCTTTGAGTGGTAATAACACGTTTCTTTCCGCTTGGCCGTGCCAGACGAGCGACAGGAAGACTGTAGGCCATAATTATCCTGTTTGTTCAGAGGCCCAGTGCTTTTTATTATTTAAATCTCCCAGGGCTGACGAAGTGCTGAGAGGCGATTCTTCCTCCCGTTTTTCGTCGTGCCATGTTCGTCAGTGTTAATGCTCTTCTGTAATTTTTTGATGTTCTATTTGCTCTGTGTTCATCAGGAATGTGAACGACAGCTTAACCAAGAAAAAGGAAATGGCATGACAGCGTAAACAAATCACTGGAAACGAATGGCTTTATAGACATGCGTAAGTACTGCTGATGAAAGAGGCGTGTTATTGTGAGCATTGGAGTTGAATTCTGGCTGTACAGTGAGCCGCTGCACAGTGGAGCTCTGCAGAGGTGGCTGCGTTTTCCTGCCGACCTCCACATCATCAATCAATGTGACTGCCCTGGTGCAATATTTATGATATTTTATGACCTAATAGACTGTAGCCACCTGTCAGTTAAATGATTTCATAACACAGCATAATGCAACGCTACCATGCGCGGGACAAATGCATCTTTGTTGTTTTAGTAGATCAGATTCAGTCGGATCAGATTGTGTGAATATAGAGTCAGGTGCATTTACTGTCAGATTGTTGATCTATATTATTGTTCTTTTGCTCCTGAGGAACGATTAGGGACCAACATGGTATGAATATAGTATAAAATAAAGTCAGATCAAAACAATGAATATCAACTCTGAGTAGACTCCAAGGAGTCTTCTCACAACAATTACCACCTTTAGATGCTTCCAACTCTGTCACTGGACTTGAGCACTTGTGCACCAGTGGTGCTTTTGCATGATTTCCAACGTGTTTTATCTTGGCTGCAAGTTTTTTGGGGAAACCAATTTCACATTACTCAGGTACAAGACTATAGAACATGGAGAAAGGTTAATCTGTTTAGTTTCAGTCCGTGCAAGGGCTGTGTAACATGTTTTTAATGGCAGCAAATAAAGGTCACCAAAGTGTGGCAGACCAAAAACAAAATGACCAGGCCAGTGTAGGTGTTGGGTGTGCAGACATACAGCAGTCTCTGTGGAACAATATTTGCGACACACCTAATCTTTAACCTGTAGACTTTCTAAGAATGAATTGAGGGCCGACAGTGGGCAGTCACTCTCAGCACACACTGACACCACACCATTGTAGGCAGCGAAATTATAAGAGAAGGATGCCAGTGCCCTGGAGACATGATATATTTTAGCAAAAGGGAAGAAGACACCGTGTTGTGTGCTCCGACTGAGACCCCAGCGAGCAGCAGCGTGTTGTGCGTTTAACTCTTCACTCTGCTTTCTTTCAGGGGCTGGCGTCACTGTTGAATTCTACTTGCCATTCTTCACTGGCTCTGGGGCGAGAGCTTTGAGCTGCAACAGTTCACTTCCTGACTTTTTTTTTATTGCCCTACAAACCCAAAGTGCAGTAACTATTACTGAGGTTTGGCTTCGGGCTTCTTCTTTTTCATCTGTACTCCCTTCCCTCTCCTTTCCCTTTTATTTCTCTGTTTCTTTATTCGTTTATTAGATATAGGAAGTGCCAGATTTTAAAAAAGGAAAGGAGGTGATTAAAACAAGTGTTACACGGTGCATTTGAAGTTACTGTCAGTCTGTTCGTGTTTTTTCTGTTAAAACAGTAAAGACCAGTCAACAAAACCAATCAGAAGTGGTGACCACACTCTAACTGATGATGACAGGATTCACGGTGACTTTGTTGTGTCTCAGTTTGTTCAACACGCTGCACCACAGCACCATTGTTTTTAATATGTGCATGCTCGTTGCACTAAACAACAGTGAGCATGAAGCGAGGAAAAGCTCAGTTTTATCTCTGGACACATATCGACAGTAAACACAGTTTTTAAAAAGTCTTCACCTTGAAAGTATAAAGTCTGTTTTCTTTGACCTAAAACTGTTTGTCTGTTTACAAAAGGCCAAAATAAAAAGCTGTGTTTTCAAAGATGCCTGCCTGCATGTGAATAGAGCATAAGTCTAGATCTACGTCATGCTCCTTTTTTAAATACAGTCTATTTTACCCACTTCATTTAACTGAACAGTGCTCATAGGTTTTCCCTTATTCTTGCTGTTGCTGTGGAAACATATGAGCAATAAACCTGCTGCGTGGTCAGCCTTTGCATAGGATTTCGAGACACCTGTGCAAAGGCAAACTTTGGAAGGATGTTTGATTTACTTTATTGAAACAGGTGAATTTACAGTTTTGGGCTGTAAAAGATTCCGCTGACAGTGCCATCTAGTTGTAGCCGGCCACAGCGCATTAACAATATTTCACAGGGCTGTCACAAGCGGATGTGGTCAGCAGCAGTAGAGCAAATGTGATATTAGATGAAGTATCACTCTGGCTCTCACACTGATGTAGTTGTGTGTGTGTTTAGCTGCCTGCTTCCACCCAGCATTTCTCCCTCTTTCTTTGTCAAGTTCAAAAATAAAATTAGCGAAACAAATGCAGAAAAAATTGGACTTCTAAACAAAGGATGTCTTTCCGTTTGCTTAACCCTTGTGGCTCAGTCGGTGGAGCTGTCTCCAAAATGATCCCACTGTGAAAATGTACTGCTCTTAAAAGCCATTTGACAGTCGGCTGGAAATTTATTAGACATGTTTATAAGCAGCACATGCCCATATCAGCCAATGTCTGGCCACATGCGTCAAAGGCAGCATGAGACAAAAGGAAGAAATAAAGATGTGGGAATAAAAATGTACTGTTAGAAGAATAAAGCCCAGCACAAATGTCAAAATCTTTCAGTATCTAGAGCACATGACAGTGTACAGAGTATGGTCCATGTTGTAATCCAAAAGATGTATCTTTTATCTAAAATCATTTTCATTTTAAAAAGATACCAAATCACTTTGCCAAGGATTCTGCAACTGTGCTGCACCTAACCCACATTGTACAGTTACATTTTAATGTGTATCTTGTATTTATGAGAGCCACAGAAAGCTGTGTTTGTTGCTGTGTCTTTTGATAAGTTCTCTAAAGTCTAAGAGAGTCTAGAGTTAGATTGTGGAGTATCTGGAAAACTGAAACAGAAGTTATTCTTTGTTCAAGGGTGCCTCAAAAAGTTTGCACTGGAGCATTAGCGTATGGTTTCCATTGACAAAAGGGGTCATCCAAAAAGCATATTAGACAACTTTGGGTCCCTCCAGCCTTCTGCAGTCCACTTCAAATAAGATTCATATAGAAGCACAGATTTGACGTCATTTGTGTACTGACACTGATTATGTAGCAGACATCCAGACCCAGCAGTGGAAACGAAAGCCTCTTAGGCAGGGTTACAAAGTGGTGTTTCAATGTTGATTTCATTTTTCTTAGTATATTT
This sequence comes from Neodontobutis hainanensis, assembly GCA_024349245.1. Taxonomy (NCBI): domain Eukaryota; kingdom Metazoa; phylum Chordata; class Actinopteri; order Gobiiformes; family Odontobutidae; genus Neodontobutis; species Neodontobutis hainanensis. The sequence continues at coordinate 4,546,663 of JALDNG010000008.1, read as the reverse complement.
TCATGTTAATAAAAAATAAAGCCACGAAGAACAGCTAAATTGGCAATTAGGTAACACAGCTGACCTCACAGAAACATTTAACTACACTCATCTCTTAAAGGCTTAATGGTATTTGGGATCAATGTACGACGTGCTTTAATCTTCGGGACCCATCATGAAAACTTCGCTCATCACTACAAGCCCCAACCCACATCACAGTTTTGAAAAAAAAAATGGGTCTCATAGCCATGTGGGAGTAGATCGGAGCTCGTGGCTGAAAGGGTAGACAGTGACAGTGCAGGGCTAACTTACAGTATGACATTAAAGTGAAGACCTGGAGGGGACTGCTGTCCTTTGATGAATGCTGAGAAGGCACAACCAGCATTCCCTTCCACTCTGGTGCCAGTTGTTTACAGTAGGCTGACAAACACAGTCCACAATTTATGTCCGGTTTGTGGTATGATTGAGCACCAAGACATCAAAATGTCAGCGTGTTTGTCAGATGGTTCGTGACCTGGAAAATGTAGCACTAGTTACAAAGTGGAGTGGGTGGAAGGACCGGTTCACTCATCAACAATATGCATGCTGCAGTTATTGATCTGCCATATATTTGAATGTGATTAAACGTTCTGCAAGCTTCAGGTGTGGGCAAAGTGAGTGTCGCTCTGCATCAGGCCATGCTTCACAAGCTAAAGTTGGGGAGGTTCAATTATTAAAGAAAGTGGTAAATCAGTTTCATAGGCTAAATGCCAAAGGCCTGTCTGTGTTATTTGAGCTTTTCAATAATGTATAGAAGTCAAATTCATAATTAGTATATTAAGTTATTGTACAGTGAAAAAAAATCAATGATAATAGTCATTCCATTGAATTGTATTGACTGACTGTCAATGCTTGATTTATTACAAACCTAAAAAAACAATTTCAGTTGTTGCTGTTCTAAATAGGGACTGGTGCATTACCTGAGGACAGTGTGTTCTGCCTTCTCACATGTCATTATCTCATTACGTTTTATGATTTCAAAACCAACGGACGCTATTTAAAAGTGTGTTTATGGCTGAAAGCAGATATTATGTGATATTGGTGGTAAAAACTACACATAAACTTAATTTAAATGAACTAAAGATTGCAAAAACATCACTTACAGTGTTAGGAAACATGAGAGCTGTTTTCAAATAATGTTAGCTTCTCACAAAAAAAAACAAAACATGACATTAGAAATGAAACTACATTTAATGAGCCTTTGACACATAATAATAATAATTCCCATGATTACTTGTGCTTTACATTAGCACTGCTTGTATTGGCAACGCAGCACTCTCTTCAAGCCACTATATAAACCATTCGATTTATTTAATCATATTCTTCCAGATGCTGCGTCTTAAAGGAAATATTTAATTTCATCAAATGTAGTGCGCTTGTTGTGTTTGCAGCAGTGAACATTTGAAGAAAACACACTGAATTGATAATTTCATGATTTCAGTGTGCTGAAACAAATCCTCATTGTTCTATTGGCATGGTGTCTAGTGGTTAAGCTGAAAACTTCAAGGAAACAATCTTTTTAATATATAATTTTTTAATATTCCTCATATTTGGTATTTTATCCTTGTTTCCTGTTGCAGATTTTCTTGACAACTTTGACATCATGGAGACAAAAAACAATACAGATGCTCAATCTTGCTTTTTGACCATTTTTGGCTAAGTTTATGTCCACAAATAAACAGCATGCCGGTCTGGACCATGGCTCACTGTAAACACCAATGAGAACACCTAAAAAGAAGTGCTTTCATTCTAAACACAAAATCTTAAATAAAGACACAATCTCTTATGAGTGTGTGCAGACGCTTGTCAGAGGATGAAACCGTTTTATCTTCTGGTCTAACCTTGCGCACTGTGTTATTGCAAGACCATTTTAATAGGGCAGTAGTTTCAGTTGTCACTTTCAATTGCTTCTCTCTTGCCCTCTCATCCTTTCATTTCAGCCAATTACCTTGTGTGGCCCACATGGGTCTAAAGGCAATTAGACGTCAAGAAATGTACACAAAAACACTCAAGCCCCTAGTTATGAGCACTGTCTCTTCACTGTTTCTCCTGGTTGTGTACTTTTATCAAACCTGTCTCTTGAAGTGACACAGCATAAAATGATATGAAAAGATCCAAGATCCGTGGAAAGGTCAAGGCTTTATGATTGAGTATAATAAGAGTAAGAGTCTTAAGCTGTGCTTGTGCTCTATAGAGACTACAACGTTCATTACATGGCAGAGAATTTTGGTGGAACAAACAACATCGATTTGGATGCTTTTTTCTGTCGTTCCTGTGCTGTCTTCAGATGATAAGGCCTGTGAATGTGCTCCCTGCTGGTTTAGGCACTAATTCAACCAAACAGCTCATGCTGATCCTCCAAAGCGCAGATTTATCTTCAGTATATACTGTTAAAGTTAGGCTGCACTAGACATAATACGGATATTAATTTCAGTCTGTTTGCAAAGTCAAAATGACAATTTTAAGAATGTTTATGGACCGCTATTAAACTGGGACACAATGTCAGCAGCAAGAAGTAAAATCTGCAGGCTGCAGTTGTGGAAAGAAAGAAACATGTGGAAAACCAAAGCATGAATAGCCGCAGGGTTTGTCTTAATTCAGCACTGTAAAATGTCACGCCATTCTTTTTCACATGTTAAATAAAATAATTTAGTATTCAATCACCGTATACCTGCTTCAGATATTTTAGTATGCTGCAGTATATTTTACGCTTTGTTGAGCCAAACTAATTTTTAAATCTTAGTCTATTAATTGTGTGCCACTATGGATATCTGGTTACATTAAAGATAAACCATTACAATAAAAATGTCTAATATCCTGCAATATAAATGTTCTTCCGTAATGAGAACTAAAATATGAGAAGAAATTAGAATAATTTTAGGTCCACAGTAATTATAGACAGTCATCTGATTTTCAAATTTAAACATGTGACAGTCTGTCTAAGCCATGAAAGAAAAGCTAAAGAGCCAAATGCGACTGACCACAGCTTGAACTGTTTAATGAGTTGACTTTAGAAAGCTAATGATTGTCATATGTAATAACACTATGTTGCCACCAGATGGGAGCAGACATTAACTCCATCCATTTCTTGTTCTGTGGGTGTGTGTGGCCATGTCTTTGTGTTATCTACCTCTAACTGTAGCAGTACATTATCCCATTCACACACAGAGGGTCTATGTTTCATTTCTAGCATTCATCTAACAACATGAGTAAACAAGTCTTGCGTTGGGATATGCTAGCAGCAGTTTTAGTCTTTACAGTTAATTGTCACCATCTGCTACAGTATCTTAACTGGGTTCTCTCTCACTGCCAAAACTATAAAAATGCAAATAAAGTCTGCTTTCCTCAACAGACACTACAACCTTTACTGCATATAAAGCAAATGCTCAACTGCTACTTCTACGAAAACACATGCTGATGGAGAATGACATTTCTGGAGATTTAAGAAAATGAACCAACTGTTTGTTATAGATATTGTTTGGTCTAGACAGCAAGTGACAGTTTTCCACCACTTGATGGCAGTACAGCTGAAGACATCAGCACCAGGCTTTGATGGCAGGGCTGAAGCTATATATACTATTAATGGGCTGTAGTCTGTTATTGTATGTATTCTATAAAGGATAAAAGACCGTAATAATAGCACTATACATCACTATTAAACACAGGTATGTGCTACAGCTTGTTTCATAGCAGTACAAAGCCAAAAATAGAATATGAATAAAACTGTTCTAAAGAAATCTAAATAGGCTACATGCAAATCTTACAGTATATTATAACACAGGTGTTTATTCAGCAGACGGATTTGTTGGAAAAGGTAAACAGCTTTACCATCCTCCTCCTTACTTTGTTCCAGACAAGAGTCGGCCTGCTGCTCAGGTCTAATGTCAGATGAAGGGCTGTGTACTGCCATGTTAAGATGAATATTTCATTGTTAATGTCAGCACACACAGAGAGATGACCCCGGCTCAGTATAAAGTGACTAGTGTCCTGCAAAGCTACAGCTAGTGTTTGCGCTGCCATTTAGCAGGTATAATTAGATTATGTCAGACTGTTGTATGTCTAGACTGATACAAGACATGTGCCTGGTCTAGAATTCAAGATGGGTTATTATTGTAAGCCTTAGTGCTAAGTTAAAATTAATTTTTTAGACTCCCAGTTTGTCCCAGTTTATATTATATATAATATAATATATATATAAACATTTTTGAACGCCAGAATCAAATTACTATCTTTTTTAAATTAAATCATGTTAAAAGATTAATTAACATACTTTTATAATAACTCCACCAACCCTTTTTATAACCTTGCCCTGCAGCTGCATTCACGCAAGATTTGTTTACAAACTCACACAAATCCATCTTGAACTGCTCCAAGCAGTTTAGTCCAAATCCTGGCCAGACCGGTTTGTTGTGTCCAATGACGTGGCAGCACTGACAGGTCTTGGCGAGTTTTAGGTTTGAGGATGTAGCTCCAGTTTTATAGTTACCTGCTCTGATTGGATAAACTGTGATTGATAAATCCAATCATCGACCAGGTATTCATTAAAAGTACCCGCTCTTTTGCAAACGCTATGAAACAGACTATGTACTGTGAAGCAGTTCTATCTGGCAGAATCAGGTTACCTTTTTTATCCAGTAATAGGCTTTTTACAAAGGGAAAAGGATCCACGACTATATCAAACTATTACAGTTGTATCATTAGAGACATGTTTTACAAATTACACGAAACTAAAATTTAAACACTCTTTTTTGGCTCCCATTTTTCATAGGCTGAACTCAAAGATCTACAACTTTTTCACAAAACACATACACAAAAAAATATGTACACAGAAGGCCTATTTCTCTCAAATCTGTTCAAATCTGTGTTAGTGAGCACTTTTCCTTTGCCACGATAATCCATCCACCTCACAGCTGTGACATTTCAAGATGCTGATTAGAGAGCATGATTATACAGTCCCTTATGGTATAATGTAAAAGTAACAATCTTTTCATTTGCCACCAGGTGCCACCAAAAACTACACACAGCACCTTTAATTAAACAAAAACTTAAATAATAATTATCTAAATGTTATCTGTCATGTTGCCAGGAACATACTTCGGCCACTGTTCAGTGGTTTGGTTCGAATTAAACTGGTTTCAACGCAGCCTGCTCTACAAGTAAACACCAAAGCTGTGAGTCTTTTCAAAATAAAAAAAGATAAATAAAAGACCTAACCTGAACCAGCACTAACCTAGGCTGGCGTGAAAGCACCAGTCCCTTCTGTCAGAATTATCAAGAAAAAGCATTTACAAAGGGCCACTTTTGCCTGCAGTGTAAATGCAACCTGACCACTCCTAACCTACACCAGGCACTGAGGTGTGTATTATTCGATAATTCAATATACTATAATGATGCATAAAGAGTTTTGCTGCTGTCAAAATTATCTTCAAATGAACTTTTCCCCAGCCCTGTGTGTCAGCTCCAGTTAGTCTGTGTGGCTGTCATTCAGCGGGGAACGGAGGCAAGTTTTACAAGGTGTGTCAGCGAGATACAGCGCAGTCAAAAGCCCGGGGCCATTGCGTGTATTACAGTTAATTTGAACTGATTAGATTAAGCAGTGGGGATGTTGCTGTGGGGGGCCGGAGAGAGCGCTGCACTGTGTGTGGTGTGTCCTTCCGTGAAGAATTTATATCAGGGAAGTGGGCTTGCATGGGTGCTACTTCGTGCTTAGGGATAGGAGGGTCGTCCGAGTTCAGTTCTGATAGCAAATCCAGCAGCTTGTCACGCTTGATGGCAAAGTCAAATTGGCAGAGTGTGGAACAAGAGAGGCTCTCTGGAGATGGCTGCCGCTTTTTATTAATAGTACAATCCGCTCTTGTATTTCCTTATTACTGTTGTGCATTATGTTTAATATATTGCATTCTACTTATTTTCTGTCTTTCCAGTGGCTTTTCCATTATGTCCATCATCCCAGGTGTGCTTATGTCTTTTTTCTGCCATTTTAAAATGAGAAACCTCCATTTCTACTCAGCACACTCTGCCTCATCTACAGTATATATGCTCTTTCTTATGTACTGCACATCTTTATCCTTTCTCTGATCATTAATTATATAAGTCCATTTTCAAAAGCAACCTCCCTTATACAATCTTTGCATTGTTTTGCCCTGCATCAATATAACCACAGCTCAACATTTAAACACTTAAGATATATGAACTATGGTGGAGAATGTGACTTCCTGGGACTGTATGTTTGTGTGTTATTACAGACTTTACTATTTCTTTGCTCTTATCTGCTGAGAGACTTTACGAGGGGCTTGGTCGTTGGAGCTGACAGGCCTTTAGTCTGGCAGTGCTCTTGTGGAGATATGCAGATTCACCGGCATTAAGGATGTGACAAAACTCTGCGAGCTCGCCTCAATCAAAGCGCGTAAACAGCTGGTACTGGATAAAGAAGCGGCAATTAGGAGACGTCCGGGTTTTTTTTGACACATTAGCATGCTTCTAAATGCTGATGTTTCTGACAGATAGTGTTTAAGCTGGTTGGTTTTTCAAAATGGAATTACAAAAGTGCATAATTATTCTTTTGTGAGCAGTCATAACTGATTATTAATGTTGCTGCTATTTTGATAAATGACAAAGTGGTTCATTCAATGACATTCAAGTCATAGGCAAGACTGCGCTGTGACTAATGCATGCAGGATGACGAAAATATGTTGCTTCAAATCCCTCCTAAATAATATCAAAACAGTGAATTTATCTAAAACAGGTTTATAGGGAATTGAAACAGTTACATTAAAAAGAAAACAGTCAGAGTATATGCTTATAGCAAAGGACTTTGAGTATATACAGTTTAATCATTTAAATAGAGTATTTTGGCAGAATTTGTGATCAAATTTGTGAAGCTATTGTCAAACAACTGTTTATTCTTTTAAAATCATAATAACAGAAACAAACCAAAATACCCTGATCAAAAGTTTACGTACTCCAGTTCTTAATGTCCTACTCTCACCATGGTGACTCGGGCATCTGTTTCGGATGCCTCCTGGACGCCTCCCTAGGGAGGTGTTCCGGGCATGTCCCACCGGGAGGAGACCTCGGGGAAGACCTAGGACACGCTGGAGGGACTATGTCTCTCGGTTGGCCTGGGAACGCCTCGGTATCCCCCCGGAAGAGCTGGAGGAAGTGTCTGGGGAGCGGGAAGTCTGGGCTTCTCTGCTTAGACTGCTGCCCCCGTGACCCGGCCCCGGATAAGCGGTAGAAGATGGATGGATGGATGGACAGTTCTTAATACTGTGTATTGCCACATTTAACATCAATGACAGCTTGAAGACTTTTGTGGCAGTTGTTGATGAAGCTCTTGATTTTCTCAGATGGTAAAGCTGCCTATTCTTTCTTTCAATAAGTTTCTGTAAACTCTCAGGCTGTCTTGCATGAACTGCATGTTTGACCTCTCCCCAAAGTGGCTCAATGATACTGAGATGGTCCGTTCAGAGCCTTCACTTTATGCTGCTGTAGCCAATGACAGGTTGGCTTGGCCTTGTGCTTTGGATCGTTGTGTGCATGTGTAGCTTCCAGGCTGATAAGTGTAAATTTTCCTCCAGTATTTTCTGATAACAAGCTGCATTCATCTTTTCCTGTGCCTTTGTAGCTCACACATGCCTAAACGATCACAATCCACCTTCATGTTTTACAGTAGGAATGTGTACCTTTCATCATAAATCTTGTTGACTCCTTGTGGCCAAAAAATTAAATTTTGGTCTCATTACTCCAAATGACTTTGTTCCGGAAGTTTTGAGGCTTGTCTCTGTGCTGTTTGGCGTACTGGCTTAATGCTTTTTGGCATTTGTGTAGTAATGGCTTTCTTCTTGCGACTCGACCATGCAGCCCATTTTTCTTCAAATGCCTGCTTCCCCATGACTCAGAAAACAGAAACATCAGAGAAGCACTGGATGAAAGATGCAAGGGTCTGTCAGGAGCCCAGAAACTCACTGACCTTTTATTTAAACACAAGCAAACAGATCACAGGTGAGGATATTACCTTCAGTAGCCATTCAAACTTGTTTGTGTCAACTTATGAGCATGTTATCAGGCCAAAATCACTGGGGTATGTAAACTTTGATCAGGATCATTTGGGTGGTTTCTGTTGTCATTATGATTTAAAAAGAGTAAACACAGTTGTTGTCACAATAGATGGCTTTAACCAACCACTGACTATGAGTGAGAAAATAATGTGTTATTATTTGTATTCTCTGAAAAATGACCAAACAATCACAAATTCTGCCAGGGTAAGAGCACAACTGAGTATATTCCTTCCTGGTGTTTTCCAGTGCAGAGCTGATTAACCCTGAAGCATTCAATACAATATATTTAAATGTTGCTATTGTTGTTTTACTTTCTGTATGTTGCCAGAATCAGATGCCATTTTCACAGTTTAGAAACAATAACACATTCTCATCCAGTTTATTGTGGAGCAAAAACGCTGCCCAGACCAGAAATGTCTAAAATGCCTCTCTGGCTTCTCAGTAACACCAGAGCTACAAACACTGCAATACCACCCTTAACCTCCCTGGGATCATTTCTACATATTGTCACAATATTTGGTGATATTCTTTCTTTCAAGCTGGTGCAAGTTGTAGATTTACCAATATATATATTATTGTCAGATTGGATAACTGAATTAAGTTAGGCTATTTGTGTTGTAGACTATTTACATTTACATTTAGTCATTTAGCAGATGCTTTTATCCAAAGCAATGTAATGTCAACAACACAAGGTAACAAAAAAGCATAAGTGCACAGAAAACTAGTCAGTTAAAACCTAGCACAGCATAAAAAGCTATGGATAAGAAGTTTTTTTTGTTTTTTTTTTAAAAGGAATCGATAGAAAGGAAGTAGAATTCAGTGTTTGTCAGTCAGGTGTTGACGGAAGACATGTGTTTTCAAGCGTTTTTTAAAGATGGCTACTGAATCTGCTGATCTTGTAGCAGCAGTAGATCATTCCACCAATGTGGAACAGATCCACAGAAAGTGCGTTAGAGGGATTTTTTTCCTTTTTGGGATGGTACCACCAGACGTTGTTCATTAGCAGATCGCAGGGATCTGGTAGGAACATAGGTCTGTGTTAGTGAGTGAAGATATGAGGGGGCGGAGCCAGTGGAGGTCTTGTAGGGCAAGAGCATAGCTTTGAACTTAATGCGGGCGTCAACCAGGAGCCAGTGTAACCTAATGAAGAGAGGAGTTACGTGCGCTCTCTTTGGTTCTTTAAAAAACACTCTTGAAGCTGCAGAGGTTTGGTTGTGCAGGCAGGGAGTCCAGCCAGTAGAGCATCGCAATAATCCTTTCTAGAAAAACACACCATTACACTGTCTTCAACTCAATTATAACCACAGTTTTTATAGTGAAATAGTGAAAGTATTTTAAGTTGTATTTACAAAATGCAAAGGCATTTTAAATGACTCTTTGGGGGCTTAGTTATGAATATTTTCCGCTGTATGTGACTAATGATTGTGGCAGATTACTAGGTTAACATATCTTTATTTCTCATTAAACAACAATATAGCACCAGTAAACTTGTCAGTGATGCAGCCAAAGACATGGGATGCATGTAGTAGCTGTTGGTCTGCTAAGATAAATGCATTTAAGCTTTAAAAACTAATCTTACACCAAAATAGCTTTTAAAACTATAATGAAGCAGATACATTGATCATAGCTTCTACAAACTGTGTAATTCTTTCTGCCAACCAAAAATCCAAAAATATATCACCAAGAGAAAATTAAATCTCCCCAAGACGTGGCTGGATATGGACGGTACAGTTGAATTAATGTTAACATTGAGTAATATTACAGCAGTTGGAAATAAAGCTCCCTTTACCGCACATTAAATCCTCAACTTAAGCTACAGGCAGCCGCGGATGCATTTCAACAGACTTTCGTTCATTCACTGTGGCATACGGTATATGTAAAGAATTTACTAAGCACTCCCCAAACGAATTTTGGCATGGAAAGGGGGTGCAAACAAACTGCAGCCAAATTGAGACTCTTGATGTCTAAGCTGCTTTAAGCCCACTGACTGCTTAGCTTTCTTCATATTGATGCATATCCACAAGACTATAATTTCGACTCCTTGCCACCTAATCATTAGTTTAAGTACATGCACTGATCATTTTAAGCTGCACTTCGTTAAGAGTGATAAGCACAGAGATTGGTGTGTACAAGTGGTGGAGATGTTATTGATTGCTATTTACTCCAGAACGTGTTAAAAATGCATATGCTGCCTGCAGATGTGATTTGGGGAATTTGAAGGTGAGGTGGTGCTCAAGAGTACACTATAATAATAATAATATACAAGAGGCATCTTTTTTTTCTGAATAATCTCAAATCTAAGAATAGGTTGATTTCTCCGGGTAGATGTGCAGTGAGTGAGCAGCTCCTCTCCTGGGGATGAATGCAAATCCGCTGGAAATATTCCTTTGTATGTCTGCAGTCTTGAGACTGCCATCTTTTGTATATGATGTATCCGCTTTTCTTTCGTCTGTTTGACACTCCAAACAACGCCGCTGAATGAACAAGTGTCAAGGGGCTTGCTTGAGACAGTCAAGGCGTCTGTCATTTTGACTTGTGGACATTGTTTGGAATTGAATAGTTGGTTTTATGTAAATGTGAAAAACTGTCTTGAATATTTAATACTGAACTTGGTATATTTTAAATATAAAGGGTCAAAGGTATTGTGTGGCCTCTTGTATATTTTTGCACTTGACACATTCCTTGTCAGTATTTCTCTGCTTACTATGCAGCACTGTGTACCACAGTCTGAAACTAGGGGGCAGCATTGCAATGTAACCTGCTGTTATTAATTGCTGCATTGAAAAGATTATCAACCCAGCAAAAACAGAACACACAGACCCTGGTGACAATGTTTTTTTTTTTAAAAATGGTTGTCATTATGCGCAGCCAAAATTTATAAAAGTGAATGTGGAACACAGATAAGCAAAACCTTGCTGCAGAAAACCAATTGATGATAAAGTAAATATAATTCCTATTGAATAGCAATGGTGTATCAAACTGTTACATGCACTTGTATTCTCTTTGCTTCCTGGTTGGAGACAACAGAACAACATTGAGTATCTATATAAACTTGTACTGCTGCATCAACATGGCTCATTGGTTCAAGAGTTCAAGCCACACAGAAAGGCATCTGATCCTGTTTTTTATTATTTATTAATCTTTATTTTAGTACAATTTGGCAAATACTGTCTTTAGTTTCTTTCAAATAAACATTCATTTTACTCCACTAGGGATACTCTGCATTATGACCCCAAATACTAAACTTACATTCTCATGTACCACACACTGTCAGTCTATGTTTTTAAAATTCTAGGGTCACAAAGAGGCAGACAGGAGGTTTGTAATTCTTAAAATCATAGAGTGTGCCTGAGGGGAAAATGAAATCTTTTCCCACTTTACATCTCCTCCACGTTTCTCACAAATCAAATATCTGAGCAGCCGATTCCACAGACAGTTTCCCAGTCTGCCTTAAAGGCATGTGTATGGATAGAGGCTTTATTGAAGTTGGCTTGTCCCAACACAAGTGGGTTTACCACATTATCTTTGAGTGTGGTAAACGCTTCTTGACCTTGAGAAACTGCAATAATCCTTTTCTTTTCGTCTTTAAGGCATGAGGCATGTCACTCTCAGAATAATGAAAACCAAAACCAGACTGTCCAGAAAACCCAGTCAACTTTATGAGCCCTTTATTATTACAACTTTATCAATATGACCATCAAAGTCAAACATTGTTATTAGTGATATTTCAACAAACCATCTGCATAGCCAAGCCAGACAAACATAGAGTTCAAAATAATTTAAACTTTACCTTGGTGAACAGTCTGTGATGGAGAGGATTTATTAAGAGAGGTAAAGGTAATTAGCTAGCTAGCATAGAGCTGTAGTCCATTCACATTTAAGCTAGAATGGTATAAAAAAAACATTACTACAGTACAATTGACGCAAGAAAAGAAAAACGTAAAACAGACACCTCTCCTCAACAACTATTTTGTAAGTTGAAAAAAAAACTTAACAGTAGCCTACTCCGAGAAATCTAGCTAACGTTAGCTCTATGTAACGTTAGCATCATGATAGTTAGCAACAGGAAGACAATACAAATGAGTAACCCATTCTTTTTTTCCTGGTATTCACAGATATCAAAGCAATCCTGTGGACTGGACCCAAAGCTACCAGGAAAATTTGCCTGAAAATGAAGGCTAAAAGCAGGTAAGCTAGGTTAAGCTTGTGCTAAACGGATTGCTACTGTCTTTATATGGGTCATATCATTTGTTTATATTTATTATACTGCAGTTTTACAAAGTAGCTGGCCAGTGTGAAATAAATTGTATTACTTTTAATGCACATAAGCTTAGCTAGCCCCCAATTATGAATGAGATACACAGGTTTCATAGAATTCACATTCAAGTATAAGGCTTGTGTTGTTATTGACATGCAGGCTATATCATTTATCTGCTGCTGACAACATGAGTCGACATCAGAAATACATCACCACCTACTTTGCCCTCTCCAAAAACAATCTTTAAAATAGTGTACCACTAAATCAGTTGACCTAACAGTGAAGTTGTATCTGAATTACATACTCTATTTAAAAAGTCTAACTGTTTTTTTAATACCATGGTCAAATCTGGCTTTTTTTTACTCTCACATCAATATAATGTAAAAACTAAAGTTCAAACATAATGCAGTGCAGTGACAGCTGTGGCCATCACACAACAGTCTACTACTTGAGTTGATAAATTGGTTGAGCTGTGTAGAACTAGCCTTCAGATTTCCGATAACAACTGACACCCCCATTGTCCCTGTTTCTACATTTATTTCTGCTCTTCACTGTTTTACCAGCCACTAATCTGGCAGTCCAGGTTTATAACCTGATTTAGTTGCATTAATGAGTTTCTCCTCAGACATTGATCTTTTTAATGAAGATCTACCAAGAGCTGTCTAATCCCCTCATCCGCCCACTTTTCTTTTTTTCTGACCACCACTCGAAAGCTGTATTTGAATCACCACAAGTACCAGGGACGTGCTTTATGCCTGCACTCCTTCACCCAGGTGAATGTGATGGCACAGTATGGCCCTTTGTAGATGTTTTATCTTGCCCTAAAAGTATGTGTTTTACCCAAGTAAAGAAAAAAAAGTGAAAAAACTAAATGTGTGAAAAGAAAATATTTTTTTCTGGAATGTTTTAAAAATCCATAAAGTGTTAAGTGATTTATAAGTGTAGTATCTTTAATCAGGTTTAACTAGTGCCACCACTCTTCTCTCAGTTACCAACAGGACATGCTGTCTCCTGTTCATTAGAGAACCAGGTTTTGGAAAGGTTTTGGAGTCAGGAGTATTGAATCTTTTACAGCAAGTGTGTGTCACCTGCAAGCCAACCTTCATCTCGTTTCTCTGTTGCAGTCCTCACTAGGGACAGTGATTGATGTAGTGCAATGCTTCAAGTACAGTTCTGACAAGATTTAGCGAATATGTTACAGCAGGAGTCTCTGGGAAGAAACTCTGCAGACTCAAAAAGTTATTGGGAGAAATATATTAGAACCACAAATCTTTGACAAGACGTTTACAGAGAACATGAATCATAGGGCTAATATATCTTACTTTGACACAAATATCAGCTAATTTTGTAACTAAACATGAGATAATTAGCCCTAATACATTGGAATTTCCCTGTGCTTTTTGAACCCCATTTTGTTTAGCATTGTTTACATGTAAAAAAGTATTGTTTAGGGATAGATATATTCTTTTCCAGTAGAAGCAATAAAATACTGCAAAGATAGCTTTCTTTTTTATTGGAAGAGTAAATATGTTCTCTTCATTTCCCAGTGGATTTGTAGAAGTCCAAAATGAAGCTCCTGGGAGGCAGCCTGAACTACCCTGGCAGATTTTCTAAATGTGAAGGAGCAGCCATGAGTCGAAGGTCTTTCTGGATCACCAAACTCTTAACCCCGTCAAGAAAAGTAATGCCCCAGGTCGTGAGTATCTACAGTTCTTACGGTCACTACTTCACATGAAAACCACATGACTTTAGGTCAGGGCCAGATGAGAGAAGAATAAAGAGCTTTTCCTAAAGACATAGCTGTTTTCTATCATTTGAAATGGTCAGAAACACCATTGTTGCAACTAATATACTTGCTTCTTGGCATACATAAACCTTCTGCTTGGGTAGTGTGCCCCATTAACATTATATAAAATAGATAGCAGCACCATCCTTAAATGTTTTTTTCTTACTGATATGCAAATCCATCTGACAGCTCCCTGAAACATAATCGAATTATCTGCTACAGAAATTGGAATGGCAAGATCCGATGGACTCCTGTCGTGTAAGTATTAGGCTTGTAAAAATGTACTGGCGAGACTGTGTTAGACTGATGGCATAATCACGACATGAAGATGCCTACTGTTTAACAATGAGAGCTTTTGTCTTATGAATTCACAAACTGGAATAATTCATGGTGATTTTTATTGATAAGCAAAACAAATTCTACCCAGAGACAGTGAATTATGGATCAAGACTTCTGGAGCTCTGAAGACCTCTGACTGTTATGATTGACAGCTTGCTTACGTCCACAAGCTTTAAGGGTGTTCTTATTTAAGCATAAGAACGATGATATTGGACTACTCTACCATGACTGAGGTTAAGATGACCGTCATGCTTCATGCCTCTCAATCTCCATAAACTGAATGTTGACTTCCTTAGGTCCATTGGTCCATTATTTTTCTCTATATGAAATAACTGACCTAAACATCACACACAAGACCTTTCATTTATGAATTTGTTAAGTTTTACTATTGGAAAAAAATTGCAATGACAATAACATTACCTTTTGTAAATTACAATGCTGCAAGCAGATACAATTTTCATCCTTTGTGTCACTGTTACTACATATAATTTACTTTTTCAGCAGGTTTGTCTCTAAATAAACCCTTATTTGAAGATAGTAAAGTAGTTGCTTTACTGTTGCAAAGTACCAATACAATATGTCAAAATGTAATGACAATAAAAATAATGTTTAGCTAAAAATGGACTCACTTGTTTACATGTTTGGGACATATTTGTGTATCTTTTAACAAATCTTAGCTCACATGGAAAATAAAAAATACATCATATACTAGTTCACTTAAAAGCCAGAGTATACCTGAATTTAACTTTTATTTACTAATGAAAACTTAAGAGTGTGGTAGAAGGACCCAAATTGGTTTACAAACATTCACATAAAATCTTGCTTAGTCTGCCTTCAACTATTTTGTCTATTTCATTTCAGGAAATGGGTGCAGTTTTGAAAACACCTAACGCGATTAAGAGGTGAGTGCCACATGAGCCTCTCACCCATGACTACCCGTTTGAGACACCAAAAGAGCCCATTTCTATGGAAATGCAATGTTTACACGCATGGGAGAAGTCTATTATCAGCCATTTTGAAAATGTTAAGAGCACAACACTTCCCATGGCTTCGCCCTCATCACTCTCTCAGCATTTTCTTGCTTATTTTTCAATTTTTCCTGTGTGCATCCGGAGGAAAAAAAACAAATGGTGTAAATGTCCTTGCACCTGATTAAGCACAAGCTTTTGCTTCGAGCTTCACATATACAGAGAGAGATATCTCACTAGTGTCCCCCAAAGTACCTCTTCCACAGGCAGAATGGGCCCTTTTTCACCTTGAAAGCATTTAAATGGAGACTGTAGAACAGGGTCCTTCTCTTTCCACTTTAGCAAGGTGTGTCAGGAGTTCAATGGTGTTTTGTGGAGCGTGAAGGTATACAGAGGAAGCAATGTGTCCACTGCAAGAGAATAAAGTGATTGCAAAGCTTTGACAACAGCACTCATCTGAAAGAAAGAAATGCACATCTCTTGAGATTGGGAATGTGCATCTTGTAGCTTTGATTTTAAGAGCCCTTTACTTACTTCAGAAATGCCCTGAGGGAGATAATACAATTAGATTTGGAAAAAACATCTAATACGTCCATTAAAAGAACTATTCCAATCTCTTAACTGAATGAAACAGACTAAACACTGCCATTTAATAAAACACAATGGTTCTGAAACACGTAGTCTCTTAGAAAACAAACTGTGATTTCCAAACAAAACTAACCTTTTATACAGACACAGCAGAATGTAGGTTGACTTCCTTTGATACAAGAAGCCAGCAAGGCAATATCATTAAATGGCATCCTGAGCTTTACAATTGACCACATGGTTGTTAGTGCAGATTGCCTGAGCGTTCAGGTATTGATTTAAACCCCTGTAGCTTCCAGATGACACCTTCTGCTATTTTGTGCTTGAATGCTAGACAATTGTGTGACCAGAAGAGTGGGCAGGTGGACCATCTCAAAGACCAGGGTCTTTTCCACACAGTAGGGAACAAATATTTGACCATGGTATGTAATTGCGTGTTTTTTTTTTTAACTGTGTATGTATTTTTATTTTGTTATATTATGTACAAATGTGTCTAGAGGAGATGTCATTATTTCCCAGTAGAGGATAGGTCCCACTGAAAACAATCTAAGTTCATTTGGATGCTAGGACTTTATAGAACCCTACTTGAATGCTCCCTTCAAACCAAAAGTAGTAGCAAGATGTGTTTTTGTTTTCCTCTTTGATCATGTTAGAGCAGATGTGGACGCTTGATTCTTTTTTTTTAAAGTCAAGTGCTATCTTCTGGCAGGAGACTGGCTGTGTCACCAAGTTAGTTCTTTTACAGAGAACAAAATGGTTCTCTGATTATGTTGGTCATTTTACAAAATTCTTATTGTGCTTTTATTTTAGATTTTGGGGAACTTTATTGGCCTATGTTACCCCAACACCACCCTAAAACAAAGTAGACTATTCAAATCAATATGAACTAAAAAGTGAATATTCAGTATTTATTTATTTTTTTTTTATTTTTATTTAAATTACTTAAGCAAATGTAACTAATTACTTATCAGAGGAGGTGTTGTTTACAAGTGAGGGACGAATGGAACAGGAATTTGACGGATAGGTGACACAGAGAGTGCAACAATATGGTCAATGTCTGGTCTGTTGTGGTAAAGGAGCAGCAAGGCAGCGCTTTTGTTTCACTGTTCTTTCTATGTTCCTACTTTCTGTTGGTTATGACGAAAAGGACAATATCTTGGATCCACGCAGGATACAGAGATGAGTTTCCTCTGCACTGTCACCTCACAATAAGAATGTGCTGCTAGTGATACTAATAATAGTTACCAATACATAAAATTAAGCAAAAGTACTTTAATTAAGTATACTTTAAACAAGTTATCATTTTGTTGACTACTTCTACTTATATTAAAATAAATATTGTTTGAACAGTATTGTATTTGAGTATATTCTACAGATTGGTATTGTATGACAGAGGTGCGTTACTTGCATGCAGATAGATGTGGGCTCACTGGTCAGGACACATGTCTACTCTCTATCCTCTCACTGAGGCTGTGCATGCCTGGTGTCAAACACACTGTCACACACACCATCTGTTACCTCCTGCGTTCCTGGCTTGGACAAACACGCTTATGAGTAGGTAATGGTGCGGACAAAACTTGTGACCTTGACACTGTCTCCTCCGTGTGATCAACACAGGGAGAGAGGGTGAGATTGATGAGAGCCACCGGCCCTTTTGATTTGGGTTTGTGCAAGGAACGGCAGAATCCCATGTTGCCTGGAAACATGCCTGTCTCTGTGTGTCTCTGCTTTACGCTGCATCCCTTATCCTATTCAACTTCAAAGATAAACATCCAATCACCTTTATCTTTAAAATATCGCTTTTTTGATCCTATTTCAGCCAACAAAAGCATTTCGACAATTATTTATACAACTTGCTATTTCCCCTTTTTCATCTCGTAGCCATAATAAAGTATAGGTGCAGGTAGATTAGTCATTTTACATTAGTGCATGCTGGGAGTAAGTGAACTATTGTGGACTTGAATGACACTGTTTCTTTTTAACTGACCCATTTAGCTTCAGCAGTGTATCATTAAACAAAAACTCTGCTGTACAAGAAAAGCAAGACAAGAAGTCAGTAAAGTACAATGCAATCTGTCATTATACTGACAACATTTTAACATCACATGTAACAAAAATGCAGTGTGAATACCATCTAGTTAGATTTAGTGAATCAACTCAGTCAGACCCTGAGGGATTTAGCTTCAAAGACAGAAGGTGCTATTGTTTAAGTTTTATAAATTCTTGCATTCTATATAGTGACTAAATAAAAAGCATATACAAATTATTGTTGTTAAAAATGCCTCTTTTTTACTGTGCTTCATACTGAGGATTTACACTTCTGTCTTCTAAAAAAATACACACAGGCCAGCGCCATGAACCTGGCAGCTAACATACAAACAATCAGACAAAAAAAAACATTCCATTCACACGTCGCCCTCTGATGGATGAGATCCATTCAATTTGAATGATTGTGTTCACTTTACACCTCTTCATACAGACTCAATTTAGCCATCGCCTGCAATTATGATTCGATCTACTGCTGTGAACACTGCGCCAAAAATGGTTTAATTTCACTCTCTTGATCAATAACACCTGATACAGTCCATCTCACTCTGATCTCACGGCGAGACACAGCATTTATAATGTTATTGATGGTATTGAGCCGTATTGATGCGGCGGCAGGAAAAGCACCTCAGGCTCTGGGCAGGAATGAGTCTGTACAGCTGCACACCTTTGTAATAGCTTTTTCTACCACGGACATGAACGCACCATAAGGAAAACCATTTGTTTAAAGGGCTTTAACTTGAACCGTGGAACCTTTGGCAGCCAAGCGTAGGCTCCATGTACCCGGAGGATAATAATACATCCACTTCTTGCAAATTTGTTTGGTTTTGATCAAGGCCATTGATATTAACTCCAGAAAGAGAGGGCAAAATTTGAAGTATGTTATTTTTCCTTGAACCTTAGCTATCATCACAAAACAGAGAAAACTTAACATTTCAAAGTAGTTTTAAGCAACACTACAACTTTTTAACCCAATATACAGAGTCTAAAAATCATCACATCAACAATAGTGTTACTTTTATTTGCTTGGTTTGAAACATTCTCCACTATGTAACTATAATATAATATATACTACTAATAATAATAATGAATTGCCAGGACAAATGCAACTAGCCAGAACATTTACACAAATTACATTACAATACAACTTGGATATTCATAGAATAATTATGAACAGTTATCAGATTTTGTCCCCTTTAGTCCTTTTTGTGGCTACACAGCCTGAAAGGAAACATCGCTTTTTTGTGTGCTCTTCTTCCAGCAAGAAAAATGCAACATAACTCAATCCATAAAACCCATCAATATAAGGATTTCATGCTTGAAAAGTTACCTGCTCCATCTCTGCAATTGTGCTATCTGCTTAAATTTGCCTTTCAGAAATCTAGTCAAGACAATAGTGTCTAACTGTGGCGTTCTTGTAAGACCCCTGCTCCGACAACGTTCGCTCTAAACCATCACATTTCCCGGTGTTGGCTTGTACTTTGGCTCCGGGTCAGTCACTCGGAGACCCACAGAGCAGAGCAGACACATCCTGATAGGACTCGCCTCTCCCCGGGCAGTGTGGAGTGGAGTGGAGTGAAGAGGAGGGGCTGGCTGCTGGTGCTGCTCCGCGTTTGCACCGTGCAGCCACTACTCACTTCTGGCTCGATCCCATCTCAAACCTTCTCTCATCTCCCTCTTTTCTTTTTGTTTTAAACTTGTCCCGCGCCAGGATGGATGCCTTTTCCCGCGCTGTGCCCTCGCCAGAATGTCTAGAGGACGCCGTAAAGCGGGGTGAACGGCAGTAATTATCGGGATGTCTTTGGGCGTCAGACGGTGAATGTTTGCAATTGGTGACTGCAGAAATTCCCCAACGCGAGAGAGTAGACAGACCAGACCTCAGTAGTAGTGCGCTCTTGGAGGAAGGAGGAGAAGAAGAATGGGCATGTGGAGGAGATCGTTTAGGGGCTAATAGTAGTGCTTTTGTTTGTTTGGGGTCACTAAGTTTTAACGGTAAATCGGCACAAAAGTCGCACGAGTGAAAAGAGGATTGATCGCTTAATTGATTGACTGTTGTTTTCGTTCGAGGGGGAATTCATGCGCCGATAAGCTCATACGGGGCCAATATGTCAGAATGGGTCCTCTACACTATTTATTTCTCTGTGGACTTCTGCACACCCAAACCCAAGGTAAGTTTTGAATCCATACTCCTTTTCAGTGAAACGTCTAGCTGCATTGAAAAGCGGTACTTATCTCTCAAAGCTGTTTTCCTTATGGTCTAGTGCAATAAGATATGCAACACTGTAATTTAAATACATTGTTTCTCTACAAAGACCATTTAAAAGCACAATAGTCTGGAGCAAAGCACGTTAATGAAGTCCTCATTTAAGATGTGATTCCAGGCTAGGCTGTGGTTAATGAAAGTTTATTTATTCATGATGGCTGCCATAATTGAACACATTTATTACTTAAATACAGTCCCTGACAGCTTTACAATTGCTTTTGTTTGCACAAACCAGGACCGCAATATGCATAGTGCAACTTTTTTTTTTTTTTTTTTTTTGTATTGTTAAGCACAGAATCCATTGTTCATCTTAGATCATACTCTTATCGTCTCAGCTTTGGTGTTTGTATGTGGAGTTTTTGCAATGTATGTGGCTTGCTCAGGCAGATGCTAGAGTCTGTCTCATCTAGACCAAATGTGAAATGTGCTGTGGAAAAATGCTTATTCATTAACTGTTGAGAAATTCAGGCCGGGCTGTTTGGGTTTCTGATTATTTAAAAATGATGGACCCACTCTAATATGTAGGCTATGGATGAGCATAGAAGGTACATAAGATATGCACAGCACTAAGGGTCCTCATGAAATGATGTGTACTGCTTGAGCGCGTCCAAGGGGCATAATTGGAATGTGTGTCACTGTGTTACATGGAGTTCATCAACATCTAGGTGGCAATTCGGGCACTTTTGATTCAGTTCCCACATTATCTGTGTCTTGTTTTTGCATTTGGAGTCCATCAACTAAAATGCAGTCAGATATTGTGAATTTAAAGCATTTTGTGTTTTCAGAAATGTGATTGCTTACTCACAATGCCAGTGAATAATAGCATCGGAATCCAGTGCATTGTCAGCGAAAGTAGAACAATACAAGCCTGTTAAATCTGTATGAATACCAGGGTCATTGTAATTTATCAATGCTAGATGGTGCAGATTTTGCAGTTTTGGTAATTACCAGGGATTTTTGTAAACATTTGTGCCTGATTTGGTATTTCCGATTGAGTGAAACATCTGTGAGACGGAGCCTTTAGGATATGTTAATTGGCAGTGCATGAGTGATTATGCCTGTGGCAACACTATAGATAATCTATGAGCCTTTAGGGAGGATGAGTGTTTGTTTTATATGGGTTTCATGTTACTAACTGTGTTTGAAGCATTAACTGGTCTTTCACATTTTTACCTTATCAACTATTATTTTTTTTTTTTACTTAAACCCAATAATTAGTTCCAGTCATCTTTATAAATACAATTACTACATCCAGTAAGTGGATTTATGACTGACACTCTTTTCAGTTATGCCCTTCTCCTACTGGTTTATTGGCAGCTGACTGAAGAATTAACGCACACTGTTTATCACATCCGACTACATTTTAATGAGTAGTTGTTGACATTGACATCATTTATTCAGAGTAAAGGGCAAAATGACAAAGGACAGTTCAATAACTTGGGTTTACAGGCACCAAGGTGGCAATGCCACAAAGACAAAAAGACAGTGAGGACATTACTTTTTCCTGAAGCTAACTCTTCAAAGTAATGTTTCCTTGGTTAAATGTTTCCTGCCAATGTTCAGTTTTAACTACGAGGAGTTGTTGTGGTATTTCAGCACCATGGACAGAGCCCCGACAAACCAACACAAAAGTCTGAGACTTAGCAGCAGATGAAGCAGTTCTGGGAAGTAGGCTGTTTTTTTGTTCATTGTATAGTATATGTTTAGGTTTAGGTACAGATGTGAATAAAAGCTAGTGGAAGAAAGATGTTAGCATTACGTTAGCTTTACATTACGGTAAAGGGAGTTAGAGTTTTAAATAAACGGAGACAAGAAGGAACCAGAACATATTATGTTGAATTCAGAATATGTTTTTAAAATGTTTTGAACAAAAGGTTTGTTGGAGCACCACTTATGTTGAAATGGCTGTTATAATGTTGGCAACATTTGTATCTGGAGCCTGAAAGAAAAATGTTTCATTATAAATGGTTTTGCCAAGTATTTCCTAATGGCTTCTGGTCATTTTATTAATCACGTTTTGAGCCTGTTTGAGTTGGACATGTTAATGCACGGCACTATAATGACAATCGCTCAAAGTACTTAACAAAGTAGTGTTTGACATTACAGTTTTTTTCTGAGCTATTTGATGATAGGGCTGCATGATTATAGAAAAGCATGTGATATACTACTATTTTTAGTATTATGATAACATTGTATTTTATTTACAGGGGAATCAAAGGAACGTTTTGGCCATGGAGCATTATCAGGCCTGATGAAGGCTCATGGCAGAAATGTTGCTTTGATTCACCTGTAAATAAAATTTACTGTTGTTTCAAGTCTGACAGTGTACGGAAGTCTTAATGTATTAGTTGGGCCAGCGTTATGCGCACTTCCTCCTACACACCTGGCTCCAGTTAAGATGTGTGAAGTACTCCTCTCCTTACAGTATTACGATAACTAAATGAGCTGCGATACTTAAATGCTTTTTGACATTTTCAATTACATTTCATTTTTGAAAAGATAGACTCTGGACTAACTTCCACTTGTCAAACCAGGATTAAATCAATATCAGGTCTAAACCAGGACATTTTAATTTCTGGTTTGGCACACAACGGCACCCATTTATTTACAGTATTTCACTAGAAACCTGGCATAAAGGATTTACAAGCCATTAGTCAAGCTCGCAAATGTTCAAGTCCAACAACAAAAATATTGAAAGTGTAATATATCTGCAGAGAAAGTATAGGGGACAGTGGACAGGGGCCTTATAGAAGTCGACAATATAGCACTTAGTAGTATAACAGTGTTCCTTAAGAGTCACATAAACAAAACAATTACCCTTCCATTCATTGCTTCTCTCTCCACTCATTCATATTCAAGGTCATGGTGGCGTGAGTCGGCCCCGAGTAAAATGGAAGCAACTAACCTAGTGGTAAGGTTCCCAGTCCATCACAGTCTATAAGAGACTGACAGGACCCCACTGAACCCTTTTGCTGCTACATGACAGTACCCACCACTGCACCCATGTGCCACCCACATCCTAAATCATCTCATTTATATTCACTTGTCAGACAGCACTAATCCCAAACTGTACATTAGCCACTGTGGAGGCCAGATAATGGGACATCCAATTAGGAGAGGCCACCATTGCACGAAATGTGTATTTGTTTGTGTCACTTGGGACTCGTATGAATGCTATTTACCCCAGAGACATATGTACAAGGTTTTAAAAGCCCGTTAAAAACATTATGTATTGCCGCTGTTTAGTGTGTTGGCGCCAGTTAATGGAATGCTTTTTGTCAACAGACCTCTTAACATTTAAAGACCGCTTCAGTTGATCAACAACAAAAAAGCCTTTAGTGCGTTATTTTCATCTATTAATTATTTCACCCAATGACAGTCCAAAGTCTGCTTTGAAGTTTGTTTGCAAGCTCCGAACAGAATCCAAAGACCTTTTAACACGGATATTGTAATGTGCTCACCCACCATGAAACAGATGACAGTTGTGATGTTGTCGTCTCTGCGGTGTACCAATGCATTTGGGTCTTTCTGCTGTGACATTTAGAGGTGGCATTACCAAATAGCATTAAAATGAGCTGAGGCGTTCCAACCTACAAATAAACAGAAACATCTGAGCAAACTGGGCCGAGGTTGCACCTATTCCGAATTATTGGAATAGGTATTTTGAATGACATTTGCAGAGGATTTACTCAATTGAACAGGTTAAAATAATGTTAGAGTCTTTCTTATACTGCTAGATAAAAAAGAAATGACTTGTAGTATTTGCACTTGTAGCAAATGGAAATGGCGCAGCTACTAAGACAACACATTTGATGATGCGAGTGTTTGATGGGACGTGTTAATGAAAAAGCTAATGGGATGTAATGACTGCTCAGCTCTTGTCTGTGAAAGTAAATAAGAGAAGCCTGAAAACTGTAGCGTGTAGTGCCGCCAGTGAGAATAATTGGCGTTTCTACTATAAATTATAATACAATTCTCTCTTCTTCAATGTTTGTACCACGTTTGCAGCTTAGAGTGATTCTTTACAAAACTGTGATAGGCAAAATGTTGGTTTTCTTTTGCCTTAGGTCTGTCAGCACATTTTAAGCCGAATAAACAAAAATCTAAGCTAAACAATGAACCTATTCCTTCATTAAAAATGTGGCTGTGAAAGTATAATTTTATACACAGCCACGTTTGCTTTTCTTTTAGTAAATGGTAGTGGGTATTCCCTTTGTGCTGCAGAAGAAAATTAAAAGGCATTATTTATGTCTCCCATTAATTCTCTCTCTATAACTGCTTTTCTGCACTTCTCTATCCCCTAGGGTCTCGTGTACGTCAAGAGGACTCCCCTCCTCGCATCGTGGAGCACCCCTCTGACCTCATTGTGTCCAAAGGGGAGCCAGCCACCCTAAACTGTAAAGCGGAAGGACGTCCGACCCCCACAGTGGAATGGTACAAAGATGGGGAGCGCGTGGAGACGGACCGTGAGAATTCCCGCTCTCACCGTATGCTGTTGCCCAGTGGCTCGCTCTTCTTTTTACGCATCGTCCACGGGCGACGCAGCAAACCTGACGACGGCACTTACGTTTGTCTGGCCCGTAACTATCTCGGGGAGGCCGTAAGCCGGAATGCATCTCTTGAAGTAGCATGTAAGTCCCACTCTCACCATATCCCTGGGCAAGACGTCAAAAAGAGCTGGAAAGCAGTAGTTGTAGTAGTTGAACAATACACCATATCAATGGGGGTTGCAACCTTTTCATTAACACTGATTTGGGACATTTTCTAGCACTTTTTACAACACAATATATGTATTATGTATGTGTAATATATGTATGTATGTATAATATAATTCATTTTATTTCAATTCATTCTTTCCAGAGTACTAGCACATGTTCTAATGCTAATATAATCACAACACAAGACTCCTGATTGCATTATCTCACAATAAGAGTACTACTTAGATCAGTCTCATTTGAAATGGAAAAGGTGTATTGTTCCAGTTTTATGAAGATTTTGTGGAGTCATTTAAATTACTTCATTTTACTATAAGCACATTAATTATCATAACAAATAACCTTTTTCGTTGGCGACATATGACCGAAGTACACATTGGTAAGAGGAGTAGACTCCATGGCATTGGATGCTGGAAAACAGTGGTTGTGTTAAATTGACCATAGCACTCCTAAGGTGGCTCTGCTAAAGGATCCCTATAAAGGATGTCATGTGTCATAATATGAGTAACATCACCTATCCACTGGACCTACAAGTGTTTTGCATCTGGTGAGCTTCGCCTGTTTGTGCACATGTGTGTGAGCACGGCTGCTAGTGAGACCTGTTTGGATGACCTGTTTGAGTAATGTATGGGTAGAACTGTAAACGGCTCGGGGGAGAAAGGGAGAGAGGGAAGGGAGCGGTTCAGGATTTGAACCTAGCTTACTCCCTTCCCCTGTTTGGATTTGGAAAGATGCTGCCTGCTTCCAGCCAGTTCTCTCCCTGTGTGGGAGAGAGGCGCTCTGGGCTATTCGCATTTCCATTATGTGCTAAACTGAACTGATTTCTTGCCATGAACAAGATGCACACACGCTTGGACGCACATGCAGATATACATGCGTGCACACACACATCATGACACCCACACTGCTCTCGGCTTCTCGCTCACACTGGGATGCCACACAAATAGGAAGTTGGGGATTCTAAACAAACAAAATAAAACAATTGAGCACACATTTACCTAGCCTTTGCCCTCTCGTCGGATTGCCTTTGTGTTTGTTTTACAGTTAGAATCTTCTTTCTGAGTCCGACATCTTGGATCATAGACAAGCGCAGAAGAATAGTGGATCAACAGACTGGGACTCGCCATTCTAAAACCCATAATTGTCAGCTAATCATATTTTGAATAAAGTGACCGTTGTGGCAGCCGGAAGCACTGTGAGCAAGGCAACTGTAGCTAGTAATGCTAACGGGAAGTAAGTAGCTGTAAACCTCAAAAGTATGTTTTGAGGTTTACAAAAGTTTTGGCTCTCCTTTTTGATCATAGTCATTCTTCAGAAATGCTTGAATTGTAAATAGTCTTAACTGTGTAAAATCGGATTAAATGTAGTTGGTATTATTTCCTGGTACTACAACTACCCAGACCAGACAAACTGAGCACTGTGGGAGAGGAAGCCCTATTTTTTTTTATGAAACACAGACTACTTAACAATTTTTTTATTTTTTACGGGAACAACAGCGTCTCCATGGTTGCTACCGTAGCTGCTAACAGGCTGAAGAAGGAAGGGGGTTTAGGTGCAGAATGGCAAATGAAATTTCACTTCAAGATGCTGCTGAAAACTACACACTGCACTTTTTAGGAGAGCTCAGTTCTGTTTGCTCGTCAGAAACTGATGCCACAGTGCTCCATTCCCACTTTCTGTGCTGGACATAATGACTTAAAGGCCTCTGTTGTGATAAGACCTAGAATAGAGTGTCCCCTATCCGATTTATGGGCCTCACGTTGCTGTAGTGACTCGTCCTTATTTTTCAGCCTCTCCAGGACTCTATTTGTAAAAGATGGAAAAGCCAAAAGCAACTCAGATAACGGGCCTGAACTTAATAGCGACTCTCTCAAGATATTATCAGAGATCTTTGTGTCTTTTTGTTCACCACATCCTCTCTTTGTCTCACTGGCTTTTCCACATTAGACACTTTTATTTACATTCTCGTCTTCCTTCACTGGTGCCACTTCCCTTTTCTTCTTTCAAATCAATAGTACAATTGTGAAATGTCATGGAAATTATGCTAGAGATTGTGGTTATATGGGTTTTTTAAGGGATACAGCATCGATTGGTCGAATGATAAGCGTTTACAGTTCAAGCCATGAAGCGTCTTACAGTATATGTAGCCCACATTTTGCAGAGTACAGTGGTGTAGAAGATATTGAGTAAATCCCCTTTAAAAAGAAGCCAGAGACCCCAAACTGTCGCTCCACTGTCAGGAGACAAATGTTAAAGCTGCTCCACTGATTCCCTTCACTGAATAGAGCCAGACTTTATAAACACAATGCCTGTGTCAAACTGATTTTTAGGGGATTTCTGTGAGGATTTTCTGGCGCTCTGTAAAACAATACACTATAGCTCGTTTTTATATTTTCAGAATCCATTTTCAGAGTTCTTTGTTAGTGTTACTATGGGCACACTTTGTAGTGCGGGGATATGGAGGCAAAAAAGCACAGAAAGAAGGTTGTTTTGTGTTTTTATAGTAGATAGTAGGTTGACAAAAAACCTATTGAGTGCTCTACCAACTGAGCTTTGGTCATTTTTATCATAGTAAAGTTTTCTTTTTAGTGTCCTTTGTTATTCTGTGCGTATTGTCTTTCCTGACCAACAAAAGCAGCACATTAATTTGACTGAAAAAAATCTAACTCAGTAATTACTAATATTCTGAAAAAAATTGTAATTAAAGAGTTAGAATTTTTTGGGCAACTCACTTTTGGGTCTGTTTTACATGGTTTTGTCCAACACTCACAAAGATTAGTGTTTTTTACTGACGGTCTAGTCTTGGTCTCACCTTGTTTTGTCAGTCATTAAAAAAATTGTGTTGTTGGAGGGCTTGGTCTTGGCCATAACTTTTTGTCTCAATTAAAGGCATACTATGCAGGATTTCTAGGTGAATGTTTGTAAAGAAAGCTCTGTTTACAATCTGAATAAAACACTGTATGGAGAGCTAGACATCCCAAAAGAAAAGGAAAAGGATAAAATAGTTTAGACGGAAATTTTAAATAATACTTCCACATTGTCCTAAAGGGCACTTATCATAGACATAAGAGAAAATCTGCCATTTAATTGAAATCCTGCTTAGAGCGCATTTAACACTACAACACTACTTGTGGTATTGTGTATTTTTCTTTGTGTAACAGTGTTGTGCTGCAGATACACTCAGTTGCACTGAATCCTCAAAAAAGTCTGAAGTTTTAATTTTCTGCTTGGCGTCATATGGCCTGTGTGTGCTTTGCATTTACAAGTAGGTTGTATAAAATTTCAATCCCCGCACCAGTTACTTCTCATTCTCATCACAAATTTATGTTTACCAATGTAGACTGCTCGGGTGTAGCTTTTTGACATATTGTAGCTAATAGAGAAGCCATCTCTGAAATCACATGCACAACTGAAACCTTAAATGTTTTTTTATCAGCATTGGTTGAGATTATTTTGTTCTTTGTTGTCTCCACATGTGCAGACAGAGTCAAAAGGTTGAATTCTTGTTTTTCTCCTCTCACAGTAGACAGTATGACCGAGGCAGCTCTTGGTTTTCTTTGTGTAATTCAGTATCTCATTGCTACAGGGATGTATAATCGTATGATTCCTTAAGGGGCTGCAAGATGCTGCCAGTATTGCTGCAGCCAAAGTTGTCATGCCATGCTGCGGGTAGAAGCAAAGAACGGGTAGATGAAAGTGCTGTGGGGATGCTCTGACAGCAAGTCAAGCTCAAACAGCTCCTTCAGAGTCCATACACACACAGCCTCTATATTTTCTAATGGGCTGTAGCATTGTATCTCAACCAGTGGCTCAGAAAATGCAGCTAACTAGAGGGGTGCTGCTCCCTCGGGTACGTTTGTGCTGTACAAGCTCAATCTTGGTGGTTTGTCATGCATTTTATGAGCTTTAGTGTGACTGAAATTTGAAGGGGCATTATTCATTCTGTGTGATGCAAAACACTTGAGCTGTTTAGATGGGAGCTCAGCTTCAAATATGTAAATCACACAGATAAGCCAGACCATTTCAGCAGCCAGCCAAAAACAAATATCACTCGATTCCTCCATATACCAATGATGTCAAACATAAACTGATAAAGACCACACTAATATTAAAGAATCACATTAAGGGCCATAGATTTTGAATGTAATGATTTAGAGCCATATCACATATTGTGGAATTCATTGTTTTATTTCTTATATCTTTTAACCTTAACCTATTATTAGCTCCACAGGCCTTATACTAACAGCTTTGTGTGTGTGGGCCTGTTTAAAGATTGCATTGACTTTGACAAGTGTGCTCTATACAAAATTACAACTGTTGGCCCCTTGAAAGTAAAAAAACATCAGTGAAAGACTGTGTTCAGACATGGTGCGAATCTCGTGACAAAAAAATCAATACACAGTAACCAGAACAAATCGAGAAATGTATAGTAATGCTTGTAGTGGGACTTGCAGTGTTACAAAAGAACATTCTTAAAGTGTAAGTTCGGGATATTCGAGGTAGTGCTGCAATGTGGTAGCTGTCAATATTGTATAAACTCTAGATGAGAACTCTCAGTGCATCCTCTATCATTGTGCCAGCCACTGTATTCTTCCAATTTACTCAAAGATACTGTATAGTTCGGTCACCAGGAGGTTTCTTTCTCCTTTGCTTTACTTTTAAACATCTTTATTTCCAATAAAACAAAAAACAGCATTATGTATTTGTCTCAATAGACTGTTAAAAATGTTAACAGTGAAATGCTGTTATTTGGCAACAAGAAATACCTTTAAAAACCCAAGTAGTGTGTAACAGTAGTAAATACACTTAATTGTGTAAAAATTTAAAACTTATGGAAAATACATAATATAAGCATTAAAATGCTTTTTGGTAAATGGCCTAGTTAAAAATAATATAATGTAGAGAGCTGTTTTTCTTTAAAATTGTTACAGCTGCCAGTTTTTTATGTAAATTAAAAACAAAAAATTTACAGTGTAACTTTAAGCTTATCTTAGCACCATTCAAAATTTCACACCAATATGTATTTGCAACTGTATAAAGTGACTGGGATCAAATTCATCCAAGGCCATTGTTGACACTATGCACTGTCAGCTAGAAAACAATCGCGGACAAATCTGTGGTATTTTTTCAGCCTTGATTCTATTTCCTGTTGGCTCTATATTTGACACCATTGATAACATCAGCCATTTCACACCAAAACAAGGCCGTGTCTGTTTATTACCAGGTCTTATGTTTTCTCTTGATAAACAGGACTCCCGCTGTTCACGGCATTGTTGCGACATGTCACATCCCACTGTATGATTTTAATAATGAACAATCACCTGCTGCCAACGTGTACAGTCACTCCGGACCTCCTGCCGAGCTGTCTTTCAATTTGTCAGGTCAGACGCTGCAGCTGAGCACTCCGTCAACAAACAACTGTGCAACCTCCAGGCCACCAGCGAACTGGCACTAATCATTAGAGTGAGTGGCCGCTGATAGAATTAGAACTGCTGGCTCAAACTATTAAGAAAGGCCAGGCAGACATAAACAATGATGCGATGAGAGGTGTGGGTGTAGGGGGGGCTATGGATACCCAGAGTGTTCATTAGGACCCAACTCAAGAAAGATGAGAACCCCTGCAGTTGACTTGAGCTAAGTGAATTAGAAGTACAGCCAATCAGTCAGACAATCATCAATAAGGTCCTCCGTCAACAGACGACTAAAAAACAAAGACACTACAGTGTGAGAGTCCACTAAAACAAATCTGTACGCAATTATTTTAATGAGTATCAAAACACAACACGTTTTCAAATGTTTATACAAATGTCAGAAAAATATTTGAAGATAAACAAAGTAATGTGCTACATAATAACTATAATTGATTTTCTTTTCTAGCTATTTCTAGCATTAACTATAACATTTAGTTCAGGCATTTAAGGGTTTTCTGTCACCAATGAGGTTTATTGTACCTACAGTTATTTGGAAAAAAAAAATGCACTATGCAAAATCTTGGCAGTTATTGGACATAATATACTGTATGGACTTCTACTGCTCACACTGGTGTTGAAAGCTTTTAATAATATATTCCAACTAATTTAGTTCTTTGCAATACATTTCATTTTTATTAGCCCTTTATCCCATGGGGAACTTCATTGTAGGCCATGGGGGGCCCAGGTACCCTAGTCATGTCACTGGTGTGCCCACCCAGCCACAGGGACAACATGCAAACTCTACACAGAAAGGCCTTGTTCGGCCCGGGAGTCAAACTCTGGACCTTCTTGCTGTGAGGGACAGTGCTAACCACTGCATCACTGTGCCGCTATTTGGGGTGTGCAGCCCAATGAGTGACCTCAAAGCAAGAATAAAAGTGACTAAAACAAGTGCACCCAGATTTTTTTTTTGCTTACAATAGACAAGCAAAAGGTAGGTCCCTAAAAGTTATCAAAGAGGAGAAGAAAAACGTTTGCCGGAGTAGTTGTAATGCCTGTTTTACTGATGGACAGAGATCTGGTCCATCTGTGGAAGTGTGTCTCTGTGATGGGTGGAAGGATCGACTCAGTGGGGGCCATCGTGTTGAGAAGTACAAGGAGTATCCTCTTCATGAGACTGGCAGCTCAGAGAAGCTCCCACAGTAACAGGCTCCACACCCTGCACTGTCGAACGGAGAGGTTCGGAGATCGTTCATTCAAGCTCCTGTTATTACTATTTCTATTAAGTTTTTACTAAACTTACGGCGTGTTTATTTATATATTAATTGTGTTTTTATGTATGTTTTTGAATGAGTTGACAGTGTGAGTGTTGTTTGCACCTGGACATTTAAATGTTCCCTGTTGGGGATCTAAATCTAAATTATCAAGTGGAATTTTATAAAAAAGAACATGGTCCATGCTACACGTTATTAACCATTTTTTTAGCTCTTAACAAAGGAATGAGAAAGTGACACTTTTTCCACATGCAGGTAATCTTTTTCTGGAATCTACTTTTATTTATTTCAGCCCTATGCTACTTACAATTTAATTAGCTAGTGTGGGACTGATATAGTCTACTGAAAGTGCTGGTCATCTCCAACAGAAATGGATGGTACCTGAAGATTTTCCACAGTGTTCAATGATTATAATAAGGAGGAAAGAATAAAAAGTTGCTGAATATTGTTGGTTATTTGCTACTAAGAAAAGTAAGATGGTGAACTTACTTTCACCATCATTTTTAATGTAGGCCTCAGAGGTTGACTAATTTGACCTCTGCTTGTGTTATTTTTTTTATCCCCGTAGAGAAGTTGTCCACAGCCGTTGCTTTCTTGTCACAGCGCTTTTTTCTAGTGATGGGCACCCCTTTAAGCTATTCAGTGCACAAGACCATGCTGTAAACAACATTAGCCTAATTGGCATAATTTTAGAGTCAAAGCCTCAACTTCTTCAGGCATGAAATGTCTCAAAGTACATCACATGGTAGGAATTATAAATCCCCAGTGCTATATTTGTATCTTACACCGTTCTGTTTAAGGCTAGGAGACTAGAGACATTGGGGTTGTTAACCATCATTAGTGATAAGTTAATGTCAACGAGCACTTGAAGTTCATAGAGCTCTTATTGGGCGACACTCTCAGGTGATTTGGAAAGTGATACGTTGTTATTAATTACACATTTTACTCCTCTGCCATCTAGTTATTTTTTGTGTGTCAGCAGTATGGATGGTGAGGCAGATTGTCAGTGTTTTCTTTGATTTAGGAGGGTGGTTATATTGCACCATCTGTTGCCGGCCCTAATGTGTATTTTTCCTCTGTTTGCCTTCCTCTCTCTGGGCTCTGTCAAGCTGCCAATGAGAAGTAGTCTCATAATGAAGACGGTTCCTTCTTCTCGGCCCTTTGTATTCATTAGTTTGCCATTAGCATTAGCATTAGCATCCAGTTTGTGTTATTAACAATAGGGCTACATAAACACTTGATGCCACACTTGTGTAACAAATTGCCGAACGGATATAATAGTGTGGGCTAAATCAATTTCATTGTGTGCTTAGATTTATTAAATAGAAAACATACTTCTACCAAAGCTGATCAAAACATTTATCAGCAATAAAGTATGCATTTAAAAGTGAATCATCTTAGTGTTTTGTAGTCATGGAATATTGAGTGCATCATCATCCAACTTCATTTTGATTGATTATTTATTCAACGTACTGAGAAATAGTGAGTTGGCAGAAATGATGATAGTACATTATACTATTATATCATTATACAGCGATCCTGCCAGCTTTAATTTATAACAACAACAGCTCAGTGGTAGAGCGGTTGTCCTATAACTGGAAGCTCTCCCCACAGTTCATAGTGTTGTTGTGTTCTTGGGCAAGACACTTAACTCACCTTGCCTCCAGCTGCACTGGTTAATGAAAGCATAATGTAAGTTGCTTTGGATAAAAGTGTCTACTAAATGTCAATAACAAATAGTTGTTTTTGCATAGTCCCTCTTTTGCCGTCACTCCCACACGTCTCCACTAAAGCCACTTTCTGATGGAAAATTACCTTTTAACAAATATCACAAATCATAATTTGAGGTGGGGCAATATATTGAGTGTTTCCCTCTTGTGATATATTATTGGAATACAGATATTGGGATCGTCATTAACAATCCAATAATGATACATACCATATATTTCCCCACTTCTAAGGATTGGTGTTGGTTTTAGTGTTTTGGGTTAGCCATGTTTAGTCATTGAAATATGATACTCAAACTCAAGATGATCAGCAGCAAACTCTCTGTTGTTCAAAAGGCAGCTGAAGTCCATCCAAGAAGCTCTATTGAATGAGAATAGGGCTGGTGCCTTGCAGTCTGTCTGCTTAGTATACCACGATCTATACACAGCAAAATAAATACAAGAAATATTACTAAAGTGGATATAAAGCTGTAATAGAGAATCCTATATCTTACATAAACCCATTAATAAAAGTACTATTGCCTTCATGCAGATATAACTTTTCTCCTGATATGGTCTCAAGATGCTAACAATAGAAACACAGAGGTGGCCAGAGAAGGCAAGCGGAACTAACACAGTCATCTTTTTTGGCTGAAGACAGTGCGTTAAGGCTAGCATCTGGTGCTAACTGGACCATGCTCGCTCCTTGGAGGCCTGCACGTTCTGGGGTTCGGTAAGTTAGCTAAGGGCTAGCATCTGGTGTTAATTGGACCATGCAAACACCTTTAAGAGCTTTGGTGCATTTTCTTACAGGAAAAGAAACATGTGCCTGGTGTGAAGAGGCGTGCATTTCAAGTGCATTTCTTGTGCTTGTTGTGGCTTTGGAATTCCTTCAAGAAAAAAAGAAAGAAGTGTTAGTTGTGTGTTTAATCAAAAAAGAGCCATTTTATTAAATCTGCAAACTTATACCAAATAATATGACTTTATAAAACCCTCTCCCCATTTGATTCCATCCAGTGGTCATGCTATGGATTGAATCTGATTATCAGCTCATAATGAACTGCCATATAGGCGACTGAATAGGGGGGTTGTGAGCTTTAATTAAATATTGCCCTGCTTTCACACCACCTCCACTAACATTTCTACATAATTATTATTCTAATTCAATTCTGCATTTTGCTTCAGGTGACATGCATGTTTTATTTCACCTTTAATAAATAAACAATACATGTTTTTGTAAATGGGTACTAATGTTTATTTTAACAACTGAAATTTAAATGAAAGTGGTCATTATTATTCCGTAATCATTAAATAGTATTCGAGTTAAAAACAAGAAGAAGTTGTACGGTGAATGAAAATGGTGACCTTATGTATTATATGCAGAGAACCTTTCCTCATTGTGTTTGAGGAAATGACTACCTTGAGAAAATACAAAGACATGGCTAAAGGGAAGAAGTTGAGTTTTAGCCTCGTTCCAGCTTTGTGAAAAGTTAGTGTGGAGAATGGGTTCTTCATGATGGAGGTGGCTGATGTAAATGTCTTGCAGGGAAGAGAGGCTGCTGTTGGTTATTTTATTGAACAGTTTTAACTTGTTCATGTGGAGCCTTCTTGTCAGCTTCAGAGCAGTTCTCATATCACAAGGTAATGGAGTATGACAGTATACTGGGTTAATTAAGCCATATTTCTCATAATGTTTTACGACACATTCTGTTGGTAGTTGCCTGCTAGAAGTACCATAAAAGCATATAATAAATGATTTAATCACACTGTATATCAAATAAAGTAAAAAATATATATATTTATGTTTTCAATGGCTGCATAATATTTGTAAAACATGTGGTATACAATAACTAACTTCTCTAAATATATGACCTGTAATATTTGAATATTTGGCAAATGAATTGGAAAATAAATAGAATTTTAATATATAAATATACAATCTCAGACTCCTGTGTTCAGGTGGGTTTTCTCCTGGTACTCCAGTTTCCCCTACCAACGTCAAAACAAGCTTTTGATAATCTTCTGATAGAGAGCAACAATACATTTCCCCACCGGAATAATAAAGGGATCATTAAAAAAAAATAAAAAGTTACATTGATTCCTAACTACAGCTATTACAGTTTGTAGCACAATTTCATATAACACTCTGACTGGCCAATTATTTTGACATGCAATTGTGAATATTTTCCTCATATAATATCAATAAAAATTAGTTGTTAGTGTAAGGAATATTGTGTTTGTTGATATTGTCATTACAACACATTTTCATTAAATTATGCAGCAGTATTTGTTCCAATTATTGTAATAGGAGTATTGGTAACATCCTAAAAAGAGCTGAACCCACCATCTCTAACTGAGTTCACTCCAGTTTTTTGTCAAAACATGCACACTCACTTTCACCATCTAAGCACAAACACTAACTTTAGCCCAAATTTTAAAC
This sequence comes from Neodontobutis hainanensis, assembly GCA_024349245.1. NCBI lineage: Eukaryota > Metazoa > Chordata > Actinopteri > Gobiiformes > Odontobutidae > Neodontobutis > Neodontobutis hainanensis. The sequence goes on along the minus strand of JALDNG010000008.1, from coordinate 4,510,794 downwards.
GTAGATTACTTATTTATTAATGTGTACTATTGGTTTTATGTTCTTTTGTAATGCAAACACTGTGCCACAAGTGTCCTCTGACAGCAGCGTTGGGCAGGTCCATAATGTTCATGTAGGAAGGCGCTGGCAAAACTCTGCTGAAGGTCATTGTGGGTCAAGTTGTTCACATGCACCTGTCAGAGCCTGTGACCGAGGATCCCTGTTATGAATAAACCAAAATCTCCCTGGCTGCCAGACGTGTCCGAGCCACAGACTCCAAATCCTCCAGCAAAACTGAGTGGGGACGGGTGCAGCTGCCAGCTCTTCCTTTCCATCTGACATCTACTTTTTATACTGTGAGGAAAATATGTTTGCTGTCAAAGCAGCCTTGAGTTTGAAAGCTTTAGTTCCACCAGCCCAGTTTGAGCAGATAAGACTCAGCTCAAATAAACTGCGGCTCCATTTTTATGTTGGTAAAAACATTGAATATTACCATTATTATCGTGATAAATACATCTACCCATATGATATACTATTTCACTAATAAAAATGCACCTGTGACATTTCCAAACACCAATTTGTGTGCATGTTCCAGCAAGGTCTCTGTAGAAAAAAAAACACACCACGCAATCAATTTTCAATATGACACATCACAAAATGATGAATTACACAACACCCTACCTTCCAAGGCTGTACACTGAGGCGCTTTACACTCTACATTATCGCCCATAATTTAATGCAGATGTGTTTCTGCATCTGAATATAAAATACAGCTATACGTCTCCTTTTAAATGAGTTGGCGTGGGCTTAAGCTACTCCATTAGCAGACCTTGAATGAGGCCTTCACACTATTACAGATACAGCTGTAACTTATTGCCGCTGTCATGTGTGAAAGCCACGGCTGGGTGTTGCCACCTTTTTTTTCAATGCTACACCCACAAAGTCATACTTGGTAACCGCAGCAAAAAAAAAATAAAATCACATTAGTCATATTAGCATGAATACGTGGTGTATGATTTATGGCGCTGATGTTGCAAGTGCATCCAACTGTGACAAGCCAAGTCATATGTCTTTCAGCAGAATGATAATGGCTCATAATTGTAGCTGTATGGTCCTGATTAATGTAGAATCTCTGCATAAAGATTTTTCTTTGAGGGTATTTTCTATTGGGACCAACAGTTAGTTGCTTAGTATTGACATGTTATCTTAATTCCTGTGTGGACTGTAAGCATTTCCTACAATTTCAATGGCCTTTTCAGGGTGTAATGCCACTCATTTGAGTCTCCGTAACGTGCCCGATCAGTGTTTACTGTGACTAGGGTGAGGTTAGTGAAGAAGATCACCGGGCAACCAACGCCACTGTCAATGCTTTATTATTTATGTGGCCTAGCCTACATTTTACTCCATCTAGGCCAAATTGCTGTTATAGCTGCTAAGTGTTTGGAGACTTCCGTTCGTCCATTCATTCACCTTGATCACATCAGTTTTCCCACTTCATCCGTTGCCTTGCATGATTCAGAAGCAGTGAAGAAGGCCACAACCAGGACAGCAACAACATGACATCAGACTGCTCCCCACTAAACCCTTCCTTAGTGAGTAAAAAGCCAGGAAGGACTTCCCGGAAGCTTAATTAATTCATGAAATCCATTTTATCTAGTGTATTTCCTTTATCTTGCAAGGACACTCTGAAGCACCTATTTTCTGGTACTTTTTACCTGTGCTAGGTTATTTCATAAATAAATGATTTACAAAGTGAATGTTGTTATTCTCAACAGACTCTCCTCCAGTGTGTACCTATCTCTTTGCTGTTGTAATTACAACAAGCGCACTAGGAGAGCATTCAGCCACATGACAAATTTGACATTTGTCTGTTCTTTGTACAGCGAGCGGTAGTTGGTGTTGCTAGGCTGGAGAGTGCAATAGATGGCAGATTTAGAATCGCTTTGCCATTTTCCAGAGATCTAATCTCATAATCAGATATCTTTCCAGCTCTATATAGCTTTCTTAATCGTAACCTCCAGGCTTGCTGTCCTCCTCATTCAATCTTTGTTTTTATTCTCTATTTTTATTCTATTTACTCAATCATCACAGATTTTTCCACCAACACTTTCCTCCCATACTCGGAGCCAGTTTCTTAAAGTACTTTTACAATGTAAGATCAGTCTTAATATAGTTGTTAGACTAACACTCATGCAATTTGGATCACTTGACAAAAATACCCTCCGACTCAGGAGAACTGCAGTGTTTTATTTATTCCCTTTAGGAGGGCTTAGAAGTCAGTCCTTTGTTACCATGGAAACATTCAGTTAATCGTTTGAACCAAGACCATGAACCAAGAAAATAGAAACTTCACCACTGATGTGTTTTTTACAGCTGTGCTGTTTAGCAGTTGCTTTATGCATTGGTAAAATATATATAAAAAAGAAAAAAAGCTGTCTGGTTTGCAGTCTTGGTGTAGTATGTGGTTTAGTCCTGGTTTCGCTTTTTATTTAGACCTGGTTCAGTGTTGTATTTCTGTATTTTTTTTAATTTATTGAACTTTAACTTATTCATTTGTCACAAGTATTATTTTCTGTGAAGGTTCTCCGTCATCCAGGACATGAAGTAAAGGTTAAAGCAAAGGCCTCTGGTCTTAGTTTTCAAGGCGAAGACATTTCGCCTCTTAATTCCAAGACATTTTTTCAATTCTGTGTTCAACTGATACGAGAGCTGAGCTTTATCTCTAGAGATAAACGCAACAACGGCTTCACAAGAGGATATATCAGCACAGAAGAGCCAACCCTGATGAAGCTGAGTCTGCAGTCCAACTCCACCTTAAAGAGAAAAGGCATTCCTTTGAGGACAGCACTGTCAGAATTTTGTCCAGAGAGGCCAGATAGTTATGAAATCTAAATCAATAGTGTCACTCTAGAACAGGGGTCTCAAACTCAAATTACTTGGGGGCCGCAGGAGGCAGAGTCTGGGTGAAGCTGGGCTGCATCAGGTATTCCACAAAAAAAGCTTTGTTAAATCCTCTCAAACGTCATTACTAACAGTTCTTTAACTTCAATGGGTTCTTCTGAACCTGAGCTATCCTGAACTTAAATGAAATATTCAAGAACATGAATGAGCTGGCTGAGTGGCCCCATTGGATGTCCACTCCCCTCAGTGATATTGTCAACATAACATCGGCGTTAATTTGCAGATTTGTCATGATAACAAATCCGCATGGATAGTGGCAATCAAATTGCCATCGACTTTCAAACAAATCAATTAATGATGGGAAAACAAAATACGATCCACATGTTGTTGTTAAACTTTCAAATCGTCCTGCGGGCCGCAGTTGGCCCCCAGGCCGCAAGTTTAAGACCCCTGCTCTAGAAGGACACCAAACACCTGAATACAACAGTGAAACTAACAACTCACCTGAGCCTTAATAACTCCCCATCAGGAATCACGCTGCCCTTTCATAGTTAACAACTATGTGACCAGAACAGCCTGGTACCATCAGAGTTAGTTTCAGTTCAAACTCTTCCCTCTAGAGATAAAGCTCAGCTCTCTTACCAGTTGAACTTAGTATTGAAAAAGTCTCTTCGAATTAAGAGACAAAATGTGTTTAAATTGAAAACTAAGTCCAGATGCCTTTGCTTTAACCTTTTCTCACAAGTAATATTGTTAATGCAGTATTGTGTGGAATCTAAATGAAGACATACTTATTTATCAATCATCTGTATGGTTTTTAATTCATTGGAAACATCTTTTGTCTAATATAAACACAAAAGCCTTTTCTCCTTTTTCTTTTAAATCCCCTTCTATCTTCCATTTAATAGTGCTAGTGGCCCATTAGGTTTTCTTTGGTGATAAGATTGGACTTTTAATTTTGCCTTATCTTTGTCCCTAAAAGTCTCAGTCTTGATTAGTGCGTTCTCAATGGCATTATCTAAGACTAAACCAATCTTTATGAATCCAGTCCTACTTGTGATCATCTTGAAAATGGTTGTCCTTTGCTGTCCTATATTTCCTCAACCTATTGACCAGCTGATTTGTGGGCTAATACTTAGCCCTTTATGGCTTTCATTTGCATTATTTATAAACCTATTAAGTGTCTGGGTTGTCATCATGAATCTTGGTTCTTACTCTTCAGGGCATTTCTTGCACCCTTTTATGCTTTGACAAGTCTCAAGACTAGGGATGCACTGATACGTCAGCTTAACAATGGTATCGGCCAGAAGTGGGTAGTAACGAGTTACATTTACTCAGTTACATTAACTTTTTGAAAAAAATGAACTTTTTACTTTTACTGAGTAGCTTTGTGAAGAAGTAGCGCTACTCTTACTCAGTTGCATTGGGCTACACTCGAAAAGTAACTTTTTTTTACCTTTTATTCTACACATTTTATGCTTTATTTTTGCCAAAGGGAGGCTTAGAGAGCTAACACATGCTTGTGTTTTATGTAGCCCTGCGGTCACATGACCAACACAAACTGTTGTGGCATAGTTGCACAAACTCTTCACATGCAGCAGGCAGGAAATAAAAGACATGAAAAATAGCAGAGGCTACCATCTCTAGTGTTGAAAGTAAACAGGATGAACAGCCCATATTTTTGTCTGTCTAGTTACATATTATTGATCATTTCCCAAAAATACATTAGACATTACAATCTAACAGTCTAAAAGTTACTTTGTACTTGAGTTGCCTTTGAACCAAATACCTTTTTACTCTTACTTGAGTAATTTATTGTATGACTACTTTTCACTACACAAATAAAATGTCCTTTCCAAATTTTTACAAACAGGAAATATATAGTGCTCATTTGAGAATACAGGTATTTGGCTAATATTGCATAAAGACATCTAGCAAAGGAAGTTCTTCTGTTGTGGAAAGGACGATGCCCTTATGGTTAAGCTTTTGCTCCGGTGGATAATGTGCTCTAGTCCATTGGCTGCAGATGTTGTCCGCGTGGGGACTGAAACTGCCAAGTGACCAACAGGGCTCACCGTGGACTGTGCGTTCCCGAACAGATGTTGCCAGCCTTTGTGCGAGTTTTTTTTTTTCCATGCGAGCCTTAATCTGGTCAGTCAAGGGCATTAGAGTATATGGAAGTCAAAAGGGTGTGTGTGTGGGGTGGGGGACTGCGTGACTGTGTGGAAGGACCCCTCCTCCACTGTACAATCAGCACCATTTTCCCAAATCCAAAATTCGACAGTCCCCACAATCAAATTCACACAAATGGCACACACTATGTAATTGGCCCAGAATTAGGGCACACGGAGCATTGTTGAACCTGAGAGATTATGGCTCCATTTTCTCTGATTGCCTCTCTGTATTATTTCCCAGCCTGTATATCCCCACTCCGTCTAATATTCTACCTGATTTTCCTCTGCTTGCTTCACTTCTCTTTTCCCTCCTCCCTCTTTCCTTCCATCCTTCCCTCCTTCCTTGGGGCCTCTGGCTGTCTCCCCACAAGTGATGTTCTCCTGGCCAGATGATGCATGCATATCTCTTGTGTCTTCTTGATGCTAACTCACGGTGACATTTGCACGGGATTGTGAGATTCTGCTCTCGGTCATATTTCACGTAATGATGAAAATGAGGATGGTGATGAGGAATTGGCAAGAGGCTGTAGGAGGTGGGGGGGTGCTTCTATTTTCTGCCTCTTGTCTTTGCCTGGATATCAATCAAGAGCAGCGGGATAAGATGGTGGATAATGGGCATTGGGAAAAGGAAGTGGTAGAAGGCATAACAAGTTTGGAGTTAAGTTTGGAGGAGGACTGGTCCACTTTTTGTCCTAGCTCCTTCATTATTTGCACTTCGTACTTTTAAACTGCAACTTTCTCAGCAGTCATTAAAAATAGGACAAAAAATTGGTTTGCAATTATATATTTCCTCCGTTGGTACAACATTCATACATAAACAACATGCTGGATCATGGCTGATGTTAATTTTAAAAGAAAAAACTTTAGGTGAACCCATGACCTTTTTTAAATGATTCAGTAGCTATTGCTGTCTATATCTATCCAATCAAGGCTGTGGCACTTTAATTCTTTTAATAAGGTAATTTCACAATATATCACAGATAATTGTATTGTTAGACGAGAATCATTTTTTCATATAATTGTTAGTATGGTCAATGTATCTTTAAAGTATTTAGAGTCTTTCTCATTCAAAAGTCTTCAACCCATGTAAATAGGGGAGTTGCTGAGAAAGAAGGTGCAATTCAAGCGTTAGAGTAGCATTTTCCTTGCTTGGGAGGAAATGTGTTCTAAGCAAAAACAGCGAGGATAAACACATTGAGGAAGCGGGGAGGGGTATGATTATTGTACTATCCGTGAAGAGAGAGGATGAGCTGGGGCTATGGCAGACTTTTTGGCCCTCCAGCGGTGAGTGCAAGCGAGTGTGTGTGTGAGGCGCGGGTGGCACATTCAGAGGCTTGCTACTATGCTAAGCTGTGTCAGTGGATATAGCATCTATGGAAGAAGAGATATCTTCACAGTTTTCGCTACACCCTAATTAATCTGCTTAAACCTGCTAGGCCTGTCTTGGGTGCCCTTAAACATCTGAAAAGCCTGCCAGCTCAGAATCCAACCAGGATTTTCTCCATGGATGCCAGTGGAAAATCACTCCAAACAGCTGACAGCTCTTTGTCAGGCTGCGCCCAAATGCATATAAAGCAGAGACAAACACACAACTCATCACTTACAGTGATAGATGTGGGGTGAGGAGGGATTTGTCACAAGGGGTCATGAAGCCCCCCAAACGAGCAGGGTGTTAGTTCACATTGCCTGTCTGCTTCCTGTAGTGCAGCAGACAATCCATAGCCAACAGAGGCAATTTATGGTGTGTAATGTTCCGTTAGCCTTGCCCCTGGCTATGGCTGTGATCTGGCCCTTACACAAATGCCAATGACAAAAGGGTCACAGACGTTGTTTGTCTCTTAAATCTAATGGTTTTTGCAGAGCTGCTGTAAACAAGTCCCCAGGAGTTACCTCATGAAAAAAAAATCAAGCTATATAAGTTGTTTGTTGGGTTTGTGCAATTACTAAAGTTGTTTTCTTCAGCATACATTTGCCAAAAGCCCTTTTTATGCTCTTGTTTGGAATTGATTGATAGTGGTGGGAATCTTTTAGGCAGAAAAAGTGCAAGATGAAATTGTTACCAAAAAGCAGCTTACTAAAACACAACTGATTCTTGATCTGTGCTTAAGTAGAACTAATGTGTTATACATTTTCTGTAACGCTGAGCTGTTCAATTTATGCTTGAGCTGTCTCGACCCGTCTTACCTCTGTGACACCTCTGTTACTACCTCCTGTTGTGGGATGAAGATGATAGAGTTTTACACCCACTACGCTGCCACTGCACTTTTTACGATTAGGCGAGATGTAATCCTACAATGAAAAAGGTGGGCATAAAAGGGGTTAAGGTGTATTTTTAATGGCTTTTTATATATAAAAGTAGTCTGCCTTTGCATATTTTGTATGTATAAAATAAATGATTAAATTTTTATATAATGTTGAGGTTTACTTTGACATTCTCTACACTACACTATCTTTATCTGACTTCGTAATATGAGCCAGTCATTGTCTGCAATAGCAGACGTGGTTTAAAATAGAGCTTGTCCTACCATCTAACAAAACTTACAGAGCACTAGATGTGTCAGGATGTGATAAAGAGGTCAGTGCTAATGACATAGACCTCTTTTGATTACCCCAGATGGCTTCAGGGTAAAAGGTTACTGTATATCTCTGCCTATGCTTTGGCATGGTCACAATGCGGTATGCTTTAATGGTGCATTTTTGGAACCATTTCCTTCTTAACATTCCGATATTCCTGGACTTGACTCTATACCGATTCCCATACAGAATAAATCAGAGCCAGAGATAAGGTTGCAGGGTTTCGGTTTCACTTAAGCAGATTACTTCATAATGACTGTGGAATAAAAGACTCATCACTGAATTAAAATGAAATACGTACGTGCTGCTTCTTCTACTTTCTACTCTATAGACAATCGTGTATCCACTGTATCCACTGTATCCACTTGGGATTTGACAAATGAAACTTAATTGTAAGTCTATACATAATAAACAGTATCTGTCAATAGTGCAGATTACATTGCTTTACACCTGCAGTGCAATCATCCCCTTTGATGAATGGCAAAACTACCATTGTTCTGGTTACTTATCCAATCAATCAAGATAATGGCTGCAGTGTATGGTAATTGAAAACATACACTTTGCAGCTATATTTCATGACAACGGGCCAGAGGTTATCTAGCCAATCAAGATAATGGATCTGGTATTGTGCTGCTTATCTTTATATGTTTGCCGCAGTGGAGTTACACCTGCTATAAATGCAGTGAGACTCTAGGGCTAGTAGTTCCACCATGTTGGCACAATATTCACGCAGAATGCTGGAATTACTTATAATAACCTACAAGAATTTACCTCTACAAATTGAAATAAATCATTTCTATTTGAGGTGTGCCAATTGTCAAGTTGGCTACTGCATTGGATGAGGAGGCTAACAATTGAGTCATATAATTCATATAATTTGCGACGCAAGAAAGCACTGTTATGTGTTTAGTGTTAGAGACCGTCTCCACAATTTCACTTAACGCACAAAACTAAGGATAAACAACAATTAAACTTCAGCATAAAACATTGAACTTCTGCATTAAAAAAAATCACTAGTAAAATGGTTCCTCACTAATTCAGTAATCTGTTATTATGCATGTGGTAAGTTGATCTGAAATGAGCGTAACTTGTCTTGAAAGCCGTTAGCATGTTTATTAGCTAGGTAATTGAGACTAACCATGTTGTAGCATTTTCAATTATAACCGTTTATTCTTAAATTACATTTTTAAAGGTATATTTATTAATCACTTTAGACAAGTAATGTAGTATGCTAGTATGCTAATTAGCTGAGCAATTAGAGATTACCCAAGTATAAAGGTGAGGCTTTTTCCTAATGAATGGGTCACACTTTGTTTATTCTTTAATATTAGATGTAGATATTTGATGTATGGTATAGTTATTGATCCTGTTATGCTAGTAATGCAAGTAGCCTATGTGTAATTCTGAAATACAGAGGAAATGGAACTTGAGCATAACATTTAGTCAATTTAGCCCTTTTAATGGGTTAAATTATGTTTATTGTTAAAATACATTCCTATGTGTCGCACAGTAATATATACTTTAACATTCAGACTTAAGCACTTCCTTTCCAAGCTTAATTCACTCCAGAGTCTAGCTATGGTACTCTCACACACCTTTAGCATTGCACTAATTCACTTCAAATAATTCAACATCAAATATGAAGGTTTTCTTGTCTGTTTTACATATTCTATTAGATTTATTTTTGTCTCCATTAAGTATTTAGAATATATGATTTATATCAGAAACTTGCTCTATTGAGACCTATGCTACACTTAAAAAAAATAATATATATTAATATTAAACATTATAGAAAATCTGACAGAGCTTTAAATATTATGAAAAAAAAACAGGAAGAGTTGAAGAGAGGTGAAATAAATAGTCTATTTTTTGTTACAGATACAGCACAACTCCTAAAGTAAACCATACACAGTTGTAATCAACAGACAATCAATAAAAAATATATTTTAATTAGACCAGGAAGAATGCTAAAGCAGAACAATTCCTAAACAATCCTTCTCCGTCTGTGTTAGCTTAATGAATCCCTGATTGGAGCTAATTGCTTGTGCAAAGTCTATGTAAAATAGCAGTGGTTATGAAGTAGGCTGCTCACACTTGGCCATGTCTCCTTCACTCTTCCTGCCAAATACACCCAACGTTCGATGACGGAATGTCTAATTGCCTCCTTTCTGTCTCACTTGCTCCCCTAACTGCCTTTGATTAACAAGCATAGACAGGTGCATGATATGTTAATGTGGATTTATATTCACACCCAACAGTTTCAGGCGCTACAGCTTAAAAAGTAGACGTTCTCAATCATTTCTCTGTGTCTGGGCCAACATCCCAACACTTCAATAGTAGTATTTTCTAACCATTAGGACACTCTGCTCGGGCTTTCTCGGGCTATTAACAGCTGTTAAGCCGCCTGCCTAAACTGCGAGCTAATGATTAGAATGCATCTGCAGCATCTGAACTGTACCGTGCCACGTTTAGCAGCACTTAATTAATCTTAATGGATTCTGAAATAAGCCAGCCAAACAAATATCTTATCCATAAATTACTTTACTCTTTTCTGTACCACACATTTCCACTAAGTACTCCCTGTGGACACATTAATGCAAACACATTATGGGAATGTGTGGGGTAATGCATAGCCGAATAAAACCCAACTTATTACACTGAAAAGAACATTTTTGTCCCCAAATTTTAGCTTCATCCTCTCAGTTTTCTCATCATCTTAATCCTCCTCTTTATATCTTCCCGCACTACACTTTTTTTTTTTCTTCAAGCTAGCAACTTTGCCAGTGCAAGCTCAGTTATTTGAAGGGAAGCCATTTAAATGTGGTGAAGTTGAATGACTGGTTTGAAGGTTTATTTGTCTGCACACATGTCTGCTTGCTTATGTGTGTGTGTGTGTGTGTGTGTGTGTGTGTGTGTGTTTTGTAGGGCTTGCCACAGCGTTCTTATCACCTCCTCACACACCTGCTCCTCTCCAACAGTGCGCCTCCCCTCTCCTCGTGCCTTCCCATCAAAGCCAGATCGAGCCACACTTGTCGCTTCCCTTTTACCCCCTTTCTTCTCTCCCCCCATTTCCAACCAACTCTGGCTCCTGTTCAAACTGCCACCTCTGTTGTTGTATCAGTGTGTCGTCCAGCGCTGGAAGACCTTGTCTGTATCATACTGTTCCCCAGGAGAGAAATCCATGAGGGGTTCTTGGTGGATATAAGCTGCCTAGGTGCATATAGACTGTTTTAGCATTTACAATCATCATACATTGCTGTCAGGGCCTAGCAGACTCATATGTAACACCAATGCATTGAAAAAAACAACAAAGCAATGCAATACCTGTGTCCAATTCGACTCTACAATAAAGAGATGTAGGGCTGTATTGATCACAATCTGAGCGTGTAATAGTAACAGTCTATGCAATTTCATGGACCACATTTATCACAGTAACACAGTGTACAGCTATGACTTTGGAGATAGTATGGGTCACCTACAGACAGCAAGGTTAGCCACTCTTCCTGTTGGCCAAGGGTCCTGAGGCGACACACTGAACCCAGTGTAACTTTGCGATGGCTGACATCCTTCGTTGTCATCCAGAACCTATAATCAGTGCGGGCTTCCTTGTGATGATTTATTTAATTTAAGTTAAGAACATGGGTCCAATAGCTGCAGCATGTCTTTCCATTTTTTTCCTATTATCTGGGACCAGGTCATGGAGGCAGCAGATTGACATTATTATTGACATTAACATTGATCACAAACTGATTTTGTCATACCGTATTGTTTAATTGAAACCACACAGAAAGTCATTAAACCATAGATGTGTTGTAAGCATTTTTTTTTTTTTAATTCCCACTGATCCTGTGGATTTTTTGCGGGCAATTTGTCATGTGTGGTTGTGCTGATTCTTTAAAATGTCATCCAGGTATAAGCAAGGTCATTATTTTTCACTAGCCGACAGAGCAACAATGACAGACTACTTGTACCATTGTGTATTTTATCTTTTTTTTTGGTTTGGTTAGACATTGTACTAATGCAACCAAATTCACCGCTATCATATGGCAAGATCAAAAATATTAAAGTTTTTGTTTTTCACCTTCATTCTTTGACACAGTGTAAAGACCTTCATTTGACCACTTAACAGCCTGTAATTGCCTGTCTGCCTGCCATTAATGTATAACCAACATGAACACTACATTAATTCCCCTTCCATTCCCCTTCTCAATCCTTCCTATCTTAATGCTCCTTTCTGCTTACCTCTTCACAGCAGTGGTCGACAACTGCGCACAATTTTAATTAACTTTGCCAAAAGAGGGAATGTCGTAGGATTTCTAATTAACGCTCTGAGGTTTAAGTATATGAGAAAAAAAAAAGGTAAAATGAGATTCTCTATTTCCTTTGTCTCGCTGGGGGCTACCATTTTAGGAGCAATTTTGTTATGTCTCATTGTCGACCATCATCTTTTCCCGGGTTATCGTGGGTGGGCTCTCGCCATTTTACTGATGGATTTGATAATATTGTGTCTGTTAAATGATTAGTTTTTGCTCTTAGTGGATCTGAATGAGTTGTATTCCCTACCTAGGATGAACCGTCACTCTAATAAAGCTCCCATCCGTGTATGTGATGTTTACAGACATCACTATAAAACCTCATACCAGCATCTGTATGTAACTCCGTCCCTGGCTGCGTGCTCTGTCCTCCCAGGAGAGACGCAGCATTAATAACTCTAAGTGGATAATGCTCTGGCTCGAATTCCGATCAAGGTTTAATAAGAGCATGATTCAGTCTGCTACTGGCGGCAGAAGGCACTTTGTTTGTGCTCCTTCCGCTGTGTGTCTGTGTGTGTGTTAACCTACTGTACTTGTGCGTACCTTCTGCAGGAGCACTTGAAGGACTCTGTGGTCACTTTGTGACCTCTGCGCATTGGATTTACACAAATGAATGATCCTTAATGTGGATCATGTGACTCCAGTCATGTCAGGGTCAAACTGTGGTCAGTACAATTAAAGGAAAGGATACTAAGTAGTGTGTTTAATGATGATTTGAGAAAGGTAGAGTTAAATGTAGAGGGTATAATATTTGAGACGGGCATTTCTTTAAAAGTTAAAAGTGGAAAAGTCACCCATAAAGTTTCATGCATATTAGATAAAATTGTGTATTCTGGATTCCTTGGTGGTAGGACTATACAGTGGTTCTAAGTTTACATACCCTGGCAGAATTTGTGATTTTTTTTAGAGAATATGAATGATAACAAAAACATTTTTTTCACTCATAGTTAGTGTTTGGGTGAAGCCATTTATTGTCAACTGTGTTTACCCTTTTTAAATGACAATAGAAACTACCCAAATGACCCTGACCTTAAAAATGTGTATTGCCACCTTTCACATCAATGACAGCTTGTCAGATGTCAGATGGTAAAGCTGCCCATTTTTCTTGGCAAAAAGTTTTTGTAAATTCTGGACTGTCTTGCATGAACGGCACATTTGTAGTTCATGCAAAAGAAAGGTTTATGTGTTATCACTCATATTGGCTGAAAAATGTCCAAAACACATATTCGGCCAGTGTAAAATTCTGGTTAGGGCAGTTGCAGATTGCCAGTAAGCCCAGTCCAGAATTTCAAGCTGATGCAGACACAAAGTGGCTCTAAGAGACATGTACGTACTTTGGATCATTTTACATCATATCTCAGATAAAGCAGCCTTTGGTTTTTTGGAACTGAAGGCATGCAACAATGCTATTTATGCAACCCAGCTTCCAAAAATATCCCTTTAAGTTTAGCTTCCTTTTAATCATGCTTTTGTCTGGCATTAACAATATTAGTCATGTCTGCATAAATTCTACAACACTACTCTTGCACACTATGATGCCAGTTCATCCCCAATGCTAGAGGTATGACAACCTCCACCTCAGATCCCTGGGAATATCAGGTCTGTCTAGTTCTGTGAGCACCAACATGATTAATTCAACAAATACGTGTACAAAAAAGGATGCTTATTATGAAAATATTTCTCTAAATACATGACACTAAGCTGGAGCTTCTCTTAAGCCTGAACCATAACATTTATTATTGTAACAGCATCACCCAGAATTTTGTTAAAGAATATTAGTCCTTCTTCTTTTTTCTTGCAGATCTAATGTGGTCTAAAAGGCTCAATGCTGTGACTTATACCCATTATGTATCTGCGTCTATAACTGTTCAGCACCACATACCATCAGCTGCTGCGCATCTATCTCCACATACTGTCTAGTATTATCCACGTATAATACATCTCAGGCGTTGCATAGATTCTATAAGGTCCTTCAGCAATCCTTCAGCAGTACTAATACAAACAGACTGGTGGACTTTGTTACACTGAATAACATAGTACACTACAGCAAGAAGAGCAGGAAAGTTAAAAATGAAATACCACGTCACATTGAAACACTTAAGAATTATTAATGTTTCGATATATTATGTAAAATTTGGTTCCCCGAAGATAACAAAGAACAACACAGAGGCAGCATTATTCATGTGTAGAAGATGTGTGTTTTTCTGCGGGTCAGACCTTTTAAACATGCTATCTGTTCGTTGCCATTAGCTCAGAATGCTCAGAGTGCAAACCTGACTTTGACATCTAATCCTCTTACCGACAGAGCTAATGCATGCAGAGGATATGTACATTTGACAAACAGATCCACTTTTTATGTGCATACTGTATGTTGGCATGAACGGCAGTGTATCGATAAATGTCCTACTTTTACCAGCTCCCCAATCTCTTCAGACCCTCCCCTTGTGTTTCTGTCCCCCCTTCTTTTCTTCAAGCAGATGGCCTCCCTCTAACAGAGCATTGACACCAGATGTGCAGTTCCAGTGTCGACTCAGGGACCAGCTGGGCTGAGTGTGCCAGTGGTTCTCTTAATGAAAATGGCTGTGGTGTGTGTTTGTGTGTTGTTTACTGTGGCTCAGTGGCATGTGACAGTTGGGGAACTCGCAGTGGGTGAGGGTTTGGAGAGTGAGCCGCAGCCAGTTGCTTTGCAACGCAGCTCATCCATGCAGCGCTCAACAGCACACCCACCAAGACTGGAACTATGTAACTAGCCATCCAGAATAAACACCGCTCTCTCTCTCTACATCATATCCCTCTCAACATCTTGCTATCTGGCATTCTGTGTTTTTCTATCTACAGAGCTGTCTCTCACAACCCCCATCCCTCCTCATACATAATTATAGATTCTTTCCTCTAACCTATTTAGCAGCAGTGGGATCACTGGGCTTATTACTAATTCATACACTCTCCTCAAACAAAGAAGTAAGAGTACACAGTCTAGGGTGGAATTTGTCCACATTTAATTGCATACAATGAATTATGTTAATTATTATGAAATATTGCTCTGCTTCTTATTGGCTGTGGATGCATACGTGAACAGAAGGTATAATGAATGTCTCATTCTGATAAAACCTCACGCCTCAGCTAATGAAGTTGTTACTACAAGCCACATGCTGTAATTTATAAATTTGCTCTGAAACAATTCATTATTACAGATCGCCCGACTGATCAATTAAATGATAAAGAAATACCGTTTGCTTGGCAATATTTCAGCCTCCATAGAAAGACAAATGAGCAAAGTGAAAAAACCTGCCACTTTCTTAAATATGTAAAGCAGAAATAATAGAAGTGGAAGGCTACACCTCTGTGATAGCCCAGTTGTCTGTACTGATTATGCTCTGGCCCTATCTCTCTGCACAGATTATTTGGGGGGAACTTCAATACCTGCGCCAAATGGTTGATAAGGTGTGCGAGATTCCTCAAGCTCTTAAGCATGCACTGAATGAAGATTCCAGCACTGAGAGGATACCTAATTTCTTTTTAAACACTCTTGAAGCCAGCATAGCCTTGGCTCGACTTTCTTCTCTAGTATTTTTTAGCATTAGTTGAGCACGAAGTGCTACAGCTGTGCGACACACAAGTGTAATCTCCCATAGGATTCAGTCCATTAAGCCAAAAGGGGCAGAGGTGTGATTCAAGATAGTGGAGAATTCAGAGCTGTCGGGTAATCTGTTGGATAGAGCCTATATCTCCAAATAATTTGAAGTAGACTTTGATTCTTTGATCCAAATTCATCTCCTACCTGCATTATCACTTTAGATTCCTGACAATGTCTGACAGTGTAACTAGTAAAGCATGTTATCTCATGCTACCAGTTGTCCTTCTAGCATATGTATCAGATAACCATGAGCACTTTAAATAAATAACATGGACACTTGCAGCTGTAGATGCACACAGGGGATAAAAATTCATAGTATGCATGGGCTATATTGCAGAAAACTGTCACAACCACTACATGGATTTGTCTGCCACTAAACCAGCAGATAGTGGGTTAAGGGCAAAATACACATTCCCTCACTCTCTTTGCAGTTCATCACAAGGCAAAGTGACATGTCGGCTTACAAACACATTCGCACCCACAGGCCTTTTAGAGTTTCATATTCACCTAACCTGCATCTCCGAACACCCAAAGGAGGAAAACACGTAAAGTCACTTCAAGCCCTTACTGCTTTTAGCTTACATTGTTCACCACTTAGAGTTCTGATATCTAGCTCTATCTAACACATTTGAAAGGTTTTTGATACAATAAGACGTAAATTGCTTTGTATGCAATCAGGCATCGCTGTTTATAGAGTTTGCAGTCAGCAACATGATTTTTTCCCACTTCCTTATTGTGACCAAACCTAATATATTTTCTGGTGATAGAGCAAAAAGTTGATAAAAGAGTTTTTGGAATACCAAAGAGTGGCCACTCGGTGAGATGGAGCAAGGGGGGGAACCATATTCAAATATTACATCTATGATATTATAAGGTAAAGGGAAAAAGTAACCTGAAGCCAGTAGCCATAGCCATTTTTGTTATTGCTTTGTTTGACTACATTACTAATTGCTTAAACAGATAAAGTTAGCCAAAATCAACTAGTCACCTAAACCTCCTTTAAAGATGTATCACCAACACCCCCCTCACTCCCCAACAACAGTATTGTGACCATTCCTGTTTTTATTTGATTAAAAACTGGAAAACTGAACTAATTCCCCACTGCAAAATGCTCAATACATTACATCAAACCAAAGTTTAGTGCTTAAATAAACTTCTCCAGCATCAGACCAATATCATCCTGTACTCATTATTCTGCAGCATTGCTTCACTTTTCTCCATTTGTGTTTTTCTTTTTCGCTCTGTTTCTCTGAGTCAGCAGACTGGAATAGACACGTTTGCGGTATTATTGGTATTAATACCGCATTACTTCAGTGTAGACCAATAAAAGCGGACCCCTTTAATAGCAAAAATGTAGCTCTGTGTAGCTTTAAAAGAAAAAAGTACTGGTGATGGGTTTGGTCTGTCTGAGGATTGAAGCGTTGCTCTGTATGCAGCTTTGTGCACATCACTGCTGCCAGACATTTCAATGCACATACATTTACACACATTAAACTGCACTCTGGAATAATATGTATACAGTTTCTTTTAATTTCTTTATTATTTTTTGGGACAAGGACACACAAAATGCTTTAATTGTAGCATTTTTTATGCTGTACAGTGTAGTAAATCATTTCAGTAAGGTATTAAAAAGAACAAGCAGGTACACTCCACTTATACTGTAAGCCAGCTCATAATTTGCCGTGGGACTGGATGCTCCGGTGGGTGTGTTGTTCCACGGCGTCTCATCAATTACATTCCCTGAGAGAAAATACCCGGCTGTTTTGTGTTTCTTCAGATGCCAGGGTTAATGGTGCTTCTCTCCGACGTTTCCACCACACAGTAATTGGAGCAACTTAACAATCATAAGTCTGGTCTTTGTTTTGAGGAGTCCAGACTGGAGCAAATAATATTTCTATACATATAGTTTATAGCTTTATTGATTAAAATCTTGGCTTTGTTTCCAGATACCCTTTGTGACACTGTACCAGAAAGAAAACAGTCTCCTTTTTCTTTGCACATTTTTTAGCTTTTATTATTTAAAAAACTTTATATTTTAAGCGGTTGTGTGGAATATTTTGGGCATTGCACTACAGTTCTACAGTTGCACTATGTCATTCCACCACTAGATGTTGTTACATCCCATACAGCAGCACCTTAAGGTCAGTAAGCAAGAACAAAAACAACAGTACAGTTGGACAGTTGAGTTTAAAATATAATATTTATATGTACTTACTTCGTTCAAACATGGGACAAACAGGCCTGACCATGATGATCTAATCCTTCATAAAGAGTTTTGGGAAAGTTTAGGCCATTAGCACGAACCCAAACAGTAAAAAGTTACTTTAAAGCCCTGGCTTCAGAGAGTGCATTGTTTTATTTATTAAAATTTGGTTTGTAATTTAACTATTATAACAAACGTAAACATTTGCTTAGTTAGAACCTCAATACCATAATACCAAGATTTCTCAAGGTCATCTGACTGTCTAAATCTTATACCATCCAGTGCGAGCAGCTACAACATGTCCTTATATTATGGCCCTGTCCCAATACTGGCACATGTCCAGTTGTGCTATAAAAGTGTGTTCCTGTCTGATGTTCTGATCATAATGAAAGTTACAGAAAAGAGAGCTGTATACAGGGATGTCCCAGTTCTTCAATTTAGCGGCTTTGGACCCTTGTGCACTTCACACACACGTGCACTTTTGTAAAATAAGTGCTATTCAAGGAAGTGCTTAGGGCGTAGTGCGAGTATTGGGACATGGCATTACTTTGTCTTACAGTTGGCAACGATTTTACTGAGGCCTGCCTCATCTTGAACAAGCCTATTGTGCCTCCTTTTGCCACTTTCTAATTCCTTCTCAGATGTATGCGACTATGGTTCCAAATCATTTCCAAATTTCTTTTTGGATACCTTTCATCTAAATTACTGTCTTTAAATTTGAATAGTGACTCACATACGGAGCGGCTGTGGAGGCCAACTGTTTGTTTGTGTTTGTGTGTTTGCTGAGGGGGTGTTGGCTGATTTCCTCTTCCAGAAGATTAAGACAGGATTGTCAGTTTCCTAACGCCTCCTTCCTCCAGGATAGGACTTGGCATTCATGTCCGTGTGTGCATCTGTCAGTCACTTACTGCACGTCTAACACTCCTTATACCTTTTCTTGCACTGATGTGACACACACACACGTCTCTTTTTTTTATGCCTTGTCTTGTTGGTTTGACCACAGACAAACAGTGTTGGCAGATGGCGCTGTATGCAGATCAGACACAAGAGTCGCTGCAGACTGGCTCCGGTTTGTCAGCAGCAGACGAATGCAACTCCTCGTTCTGCACATTCAGTCCTCTCAGTCACTTTTAGTATGATTTAAAGGCTTATTATACTGTCGACAGGAAAGCAGCATCCCTGTTTTATGTGCTATGTCGATGTCGTGTAGGGCCCTGAGATGAATGATGGCCTGTCAGTCACAATTCTGATTGACAAGTTGTAAAGCACCAGCAAAATTGATTGATTTTATTGGATCAAGTAAAAAAACAAATGGCCATTATACTTCTTCATATTTACCTGAGTAAACTGGGTTGATGAAAGTAAAGAATTGCAAAAAAATAACAAAATTAATACCTCAGAATGAATAGGCACATTAAGCCTGTGAATTTCAAAAATAATAAACACTACTGATAACTATGAGCTATGCCTATTGGAAGCATTGGCCTTCAAAGCAGCAAAGTTAATGAATATTTAGCTAGTGATGCTAACAGCGAGTCAAGTAACTGTGACCTTAAACCATTAGTGAAAGATCTAGGTAACCACAACAGGCAGAGGAGGCTGTCATCATTTTTGAAAATTTTTGAGCAGTGAGGAGATGGTCAACAAGATAGGTTTGAGACTAGCAAGAGAAGTTTATTTACCATCAATACAGGGGCTGGAGACAGTAGAAACTCACCCCTGTGTGACAGCATTCATGTCTGATTATGCTTAAGGCTATATCTCACCATATCTCACCATAACAAGAAGAGATATTTACCCAACTGAGGTATTGGCATGGAGTTATCAGCAAAGAATGTACAAAGTTGTCCCGACCAGACTGGGAATAAACTAAGACTTATTGCACCACTGATTGAAGGAGACTAAACATTTGTCTGTAATATCCACTATTACCAGTCATTCTTTTAATATAACATGATCAATGACTAGGCGGTTGTTTATCTCAAAATATTGTTTAATGGAGAAATATTCTACAAATCAACCTCCAGAAAAGTGTGTCTGGATAAGTACAAGTATATGTAGTGGTGTTTTATGACACCGCTCAAACAGGAAATTCATTTCTTTGTAAATTTTAGTCCAACCAACAGTTGTTTTATCTGTCTTTTTGTGATGTGTATCCAATGGGGGTAACATTATGAATTTATATATTATTTTAATATTTAAAATTGTCTCTATTGTCTTCACTTGTCTTTTTGCCATCTTTGTGCGCCCGTCCATATTTTTATATTTCTCTCCATACTGCCAGAACAAAAGCTTGCAACAGCTGCGATAAAAGGGAAAAATAAATAATATATTCAGAGATTTGGTGTGCCTTGAGACTGAAACTCTGTCCCATTGTAAATCATATATTTAGTCTGAATCCAGCGTAATGCAACACAAAGGAGTGCCGCGGGAGCCACAGACTCACAGCTTATCATGTCTCAAAGTGAGCGGCAGACCAGTCTGCTGCCTTTAGTCCAGTTGGCAGCGTGGTGGCTGTTGCTCATCTGTCCCCCGAGCTAGTGTAAGCACACAGCCGATCTGGACCAGGATTAAAGGACCTAATACTAACAGCTGTGGCCAGATTAGCTATGTCAGTATTTACAGTTATTTTGTCAACCAGCGCACCACACACTGCTCAGAAAATGAACTGCTGTGAGGAAAGTGTGTTTTATGTTTTTTTATTACTGTAGCTTAAATAGGGATGTTGAGCAGGTAAATACAATGCTGAACATGGATTGTATTAAAGCACATAAAGCTGCAGAGATTACAAACCATACATATCACCAAGTCGTCTTTTGTGATCTTGCTTTTTTGTTAAAACCTTAAACACGGCCACTACTGCCACACCATTGCTCCGAGCTGCAGCCGAGGTTTTGTCAAAATCACAAAGTTCTGAGAGGGACCAGGTGGATTTCTGTGTGAACTCACAAATCATTATTAATGATTCTAGCTGTCGCACAAGGTAATAATGAAGTTACAATACCATTGCTTTTATATTACTCACCTTTGACCCTTACAAGTGTTTTTTAAAGTAGTAAATGGCTTGTAAATGGAATCTGTATGCAATGATAACCAAATCTTCTAATAGAGGACCTTTAACTGAACTGAAAAAACACTATATTTTGTTAAACCATTGAACTCAATTCTTAAGACAATACACTAAAGTGAAATCATCATGTTCCTATTGCAAGCTACCATAGTGTGTATCTCTTTCTGGGCTTAACTTGATTTTAATAGACTTTAATCAATGTAATGACCACAGCTGCTTTTCTGCTTTGAGTCATTGTGTGATGTTTTGTTTAACCAAAAGACATCAAAGCAGGTTTGTGCAGAATCATGTGTCATTTTTTTGTCTTTGATAAGGCATACATCATATATCTGAAACTGACACATCAAACTGAATCAGAAAATTCATTGTCTATCCCTATTGACCACCATACCAATTTATTTTTTTCTACAGTGCAGGGTATGAATGTGTGATTCAAGTTGTCAATCACAAAACTCTTCCTGCCCCATACCAGACCCTAGACCTAAGCTTAAAAAGTCTCTTAAGTGGTATTTATTGTTCCACAATCTATTGGACCAACAAACCTCTAAGCATAAAATGACAAAGAAACAGTTGAGAGAGACATATTGGTGTTGTGGCATTGTACTATGTGATAAAACTGCACCTTTTACAGTGGCCTTTTATTGTGACCAGCAGACCTGTCCAATAATCTCTCTAATCAGAATCTTACTAACACAGATTTGAACAGATTTGTGAATAATATTTGTAAGTAATAGGTCTTTTGTGTACTTAGAAAAAGTCTTAGATCTTTGAGTTCATCTCATTAAAAAAGGGGGCAAAAACAAAAGTGTTGCATTTAAATTTGTGTTGAGTATATATTTGCCCAGTGCTCACCTATACCATTCTGAATGACTATGCATCACACGGCGAGCAGTGTTCTCCTCCAGTGGAGACGGATGGCAGATCATAAAAGATTTGACAGATTTTTTTTATGCTATCTGTCTTGCATAAAACATTTATGCCTTTTTATAAAGTGCCACCACCGACTTCCCTCTGATAAATAGGGCGTTTTAATCTGCTCACTCACTATAGGTAATGGCAGCGGCAGATATAAACCTTGCGAAGGCATCTGAGAACAGCAGGTCATCGGCAGATGCTCCCTTCCAGTCGCCACACACTGTACACTGCAGCGTAAGTCTACTCTGTGTGGCCTGGGCCTGTCAGGGGAGGGGGTGTATATGGATGTGATTAACGGAGATTTGGGGTGAATAATCTTCTCTAAGCTGCTCAGTGGAGCAGTGGTGTTGGGGGGCTGGGGGTGGGGATGGTAGGAGCTTAGGGTTACTCAGAGATAGAGTGTACCTGGACCCCATGAGGCAGGAGTTATTGCATGTCAGTGCTCAGCGCTCGAGTGCTTGAGCATTATCAGTCAGCTGTGGTTTATGGCAGAGCTACTGTATTTATAATGAACACACTGTTGTTGGAGGTCACTTGGGATTTATTAGGAATGTTATATGTACGTTTAGCATTAGTCATTGTACTGGCTGTTTTAATTTGTCATGTAATTTAGTTATTTATTTAAAGAAATGTTGTATTGTGCCATGACCGGATGATGAAATAGGTTAAAGCTAAGCACAGATTGTTTTACACACTGTTGCTGCTGTATTGAAACTGGTTTTGAAGATTTCTTTTTTATATAATAGTGTAAAATAGATGTAAAAAACCACTTGCCAGCCGTTTGAGTTCTTTTTCTTTTTTACACTAAGAATTATTCTGGTCTCTGTGGATTCTGATTTAATTTCCAGCAGGCAGTACCTACAGATCTCAAGATGCTATTGGATAAACATTGCTGATCAAAGAATAGTGGTTTGAAACAACAGATGCATAAAAAAATAAGTTACCTCTTGATGCAGTTTATTAAGCATTCCACCAGTTTTTTTATTATGCTCACCCCATTTGATTCAACAGTTATGATTAGTCCCTCAAGAGTTCTACTTAATGGAAAATGCTGTGAAGGAAAGGCATTCCAGACCCATTTCACTTGACATAACCAGGTTTAGAAAGCTTTACATGGAGCAATGGTGGGCAGTGAACCCATAAGATTCTGTTGATGAAGGTGGCTTTACCTGGTTAAGTTTTATGAAGAACTTCCATAATGCACACAAGAAATTGAACAAGATCAAAATCCCACAATACAGCAGTATCACAACAACGACTCTACAATCTAACATTTATTGTGGTACTGTTGGTATGTAACAATATGAAAGTTTCACAATACAATCCATATTATAAGTCCATAATACAGTATTTATTGTGATATTTAAATGCAGAACACTCTTTGATGCAGGACTGAGGTTGAACATTTACAGTGTCCGCTGATGTAGAAAATTCTCAGAACTGAGGCTGGGACAGAAAGATCGAACTTACCATTATAGTCTGTGGTTACATCCCTACTGCATACCCTTCCATCATATAAACATCGAACTGTGCAGTCAGTTTTAATATTTCACTTGTAAAAGCTATTTTGCCAGAGTACCCAAATTTAAAGTAGTGGAATTGATTGGATTCAAATGTCTAACCTGTCTTTAAACATTCCCCTGACGCGGAGCTAATTTAGCCCCGTGTGTAAACGTGTAAATTGGTGGCGGCTCCGATTTTGTGCGGGTCTGCGCGCTCCGTCACCTCTCGGTCACGTGCCCTCGCTGTTCTACACTCATATTTGATCAGTTCAATGCATTGACTCATTTAGAGATCAAAGGTCAAATCAGCGCAGTCGCAACCACAAAGCGTGCCATATACTATCAGTCAGTGTGGTGGCGTGACATTACCATATTAATTAGTTTTCTTTTGTGCTGAATGCCAGCGGTGGGTTGGGGGGTACATCGCTGCTCCGTTTCATAGCCGCAGGCCTTTATTTAAGCGCATATGTCTGCTGAATATACCGAGCAAACACGCACATATTGCAGACCAGCTGTACGTGTATGTGCACCACACAGGGGGAATATAAGCATTGTGGTGGGGTAAACACGGCAAAGCGGCACATCTCTGGTGGCCATCTTGAGATGTGTTTGATAATGCTGAACAGTGCTGAAGCATAGATTATCCTATAGGCACACTTTTCTCTCCTATATTGCGGGAAATACAATACAGGATGTTGTAGAGTGTCGGTAAAGTGAAAATTCCGATACATCATTACTCAAAGGCACAGAAAACAGAGAGTGATTGTTAAAGTGATAGAAAAATGTAAAGGGGAAATGCAGATTAAAGCATTTTACGAGAAGCAGTCGTGCATATTTTGAGTCGGCGAACAGTGAGTGCATAGAAGAAAGCGCTCTCTCCCCGGGTGACCACTGCTTTAGTGAAACAAGGCGGATAAAAGGCTTCATACTGATCCCTGACTCATTCTCCAGCTCATGTTGTACATCTTTGCAATATTGCTGTGAGGGCTATGATATCCACGGTCTTTGAGAAAACATAATAATAATATGATTTCCCGTTTTCTGCATTTGGCTTATTTCCATTTTTATCTACTGAGTGCACTCGGAGAGAGAGCAGCAAGAAGTGAAGACAGCATATGTGAACCAGTAGTATGTTTTTTCTAAATACTCTATTTGTGTCAAAATATTGAGAAACTCTGGCCTAATTTTCCAAAGCAATTTAATGAATTGTAAATTTAATCTGACTTTCAAAATGGTGTCTTAGTAACTTTTTAATTAAGTGGCTCAAAATAATGTTTTTGTAACTTTACCCAGTCAAGGTTTCTCAAGAATAATGGCTTCAAACATGTTTTTTTCTATTGGTTCCAGAGCTAGTGGAGTTGGTAGTGCAATGACAAATACCAAAATAAACAATGATATCATACTAGTGCAACACAAGTTGTCTTTCTTGATGAGGTAAAAATCACATTTGATGCACACTTTTTTAGAATATGACCTATCGTATCCTTGTGTTTAACAGTTTGAGGTTAGTGTGAATGAATGAATGAATGAATATATATAGGACAAAGGCATAGGACAATAATCACTTTTAAGGTATAACTGAGTGCAGTGATTATTGTGGTTTTAAAAAAAACAGACATGGTATACCATTGATGTAAAATAAGCTGGAGTGACAAAAATTAAAAAGTTATGTTCATGTATTTTATGATACCAAAGATTCCTATATTAAGATGTCAATTTACAATGAAATAACACAATTCAAAGGGTTAATGCACAAACCCACTTTTTGTCAACTTTTCCTCTACACTTTCCACAGATATCATGATTAATATCTGCATAATCGTGATATTGTTTGTCAACACTGTATTGAAAATAGTATTGTTTTGTGTGGTTCACACCCCTAATTAAAATATGAATGACTTTGTATTGACAGTTTTTTACTAGCTAAAATTATGCTCATGGACAAATGTTTACCAAATACTGTGCACACAGATGTCTTTACAGGTATTGGCAGATGAGTTGGTCCAGGGGGATGGTGCTATAGTAGGTTTACACAGTTGGGATGAGAGATAGCGGGATGCGTTCTAGCGTTGAAATGTTGAAGGAGACATGGGTAATTAATTATAGATGGTGAAATGTGGTCTGAGGGAATGCAGTTACAGTAACAGGAGGGATGTGGCAGAGCGAGGGGAGAGGGGAGGGGCGACAACTGCCTCCGTCCTATACCATCCACAACTTCAATTTACATTAAACGACGAGAGAATGGAGGTTAATTAAACATGACAATGGCCTGGCTTTTATTGTTAACCCTTCATGGTGGTTGACTGGCTTCTGAAAAGAAAGGCCAACAAATGCAAAAAGCAAAGTGTTTTGAACTGGTCCAAAGTGGTAATCTTGTGTGAAAATGCCTCCTGAAGAGAACAATAAGAACGACATAGCTGTTAGAAAATTACTGTATTTTTTTTTTCTTGTTAAACTCTTGTGGAGTGTATTTAGAAAGACAAAACCCTGCTGAAAAACCACTGTTCATCGTGTGTTTAAATAGTATCTAAACCTCAGCTAAATTTTCCGTAGCCACAGGCGTGCTCACATTTCATCGTCCATCTATTTGCAGCATTCACATTGAAGCTAATTGGACCCGACATTAATGATGCCAAATGTGCAAAGCAAAGCCATGCTAGCATTTCTAAATCCCTATGAAGGTTTTTTTTTTGGGGGGAGATGGCTGATTGCACTTTCCACAATCCTTCTGATCGCAATCTGCCTCTAAGAAATATTTAAAGTCTGCTTTTAAAAATGGGAACAACCTTGGGTCACTTTGGTGTTCAGACATTACAACAAAATATTTTCATTTAACGTGCACTTGGAATTAATCTTACCCTAACGTGACATTTCAATTGTAATGATTCATTTAGCTCTCAAATGTTAATTTGCTGTTTCTCCATAAAATGTACAAATTGAAATCTCCATCTTGTTTTGATGAAGTCTTGATTTGCAGCGTGCGTCTTATGTGAGGGCTAATTTATTATAGGTAATATAAGTCTGAGCTGGGCTCTTAGCCTCGAGGGACATTGTGTAAACGCTCTTCATTTCCCCGCTGATCGTACTCCTGACTGATTGCTGATGACTTTTTTAGGGCACAGACATGTTAAGTTTTTTATTTATAAAAATAAAAAAAACTCCCCAGTGCAAATAGCCCTCTACACTTCACATCCCTCTTCCTGCTGACTCTGAATGCAATGTCATTTCTGACTCTCGTTTTGTCTCCTAAACAGAAATGATATGTTGTATTCATCAGCAAAGTTGCGAGAAAACTGCAGCTGTTTTTATTTTTTTTGTTTGTTTATGTGACTATATGCATGTGTCAGGCTGCGTTTCCTGCTTGTGTGACAGATATGGGACATCCTTGAGAAAGTGACACACCCCTACAGGCGATTGTGTTCAGAATCTTCAGCACAACTCAGAGCCAAGGTTTAGAGCCCCGCTGCCAGAAGAAGTCACTGTTACACTACATACATAATGGTACTTATAGT
The DNA here is from genome assembly GCA_024349245.1 of Neodontobutis hainanensis. Taxonomy (NCBI): domain Eukaryota; kingdom Metazoa; phylum Chordata; class Actinopteri; order Gobiiformes; family Odontobutidae; genus Neodontobutis; species Neodontobutis hainanensis. Next base: position 4,484,014 of record JALDNG010000008.1, on the reverse strand, counting down.
ATAGAGAGCTTTTTACAGTCAGCTCTGTAAGAATAGATATCTCTGCAAGCCTAACTGTATGTTTAAGGGGGGGCAATGTTACACCAGTGGACTGAAGGATTTTAGGGTTCTTACATAATTGTGGTGTTTTATGCCTTTACATACCTGGTGGTGGGTAAAAATTTCATTTCATCGTGCATGTAAAGGTGTTTTATTACAGTTATACATATAGTTATAGAGTTATACATTGGACAATGCACAGTGAAATATATTTTTGTACCTGCAGCCAATAGCAAAAAGTAATTTCACACTCAATTTCACACAGCACACAGAATATAAAAATATAACATATAGATCTAAAGTATAAAATGAAGAAAGAGACGGCATGTACAATATAACATCACATTTACATACATTTACAGAAAAATAGAACTGAATTTAATTATAATGTGAAATAGAATAGAGTTGAGCAGACGGATGTCTTGTGGATAAAAACTCTTCTTGAACTTCTCGGTGTTAGTTTTCAGGCAGAGGAAGTGCCAGTCTAATGGCAAACGGAGAAGAGAGAGTTTACAGGGTGGCTGGATCTTCTTAGCCTGGCAGATTTTGTGTAAATGTTTTACAGGCTGGGGAGGATGGTTCTGGTCCGCTCGGCTGAACGGACTACCCATTTTTTTGCAAATACTTTGTCTTTCTGCTTTTGTCAACCGTTTGTTGCTAAAACAGCTGTGAGACAGCTCTGTTTTTTCGAGAGTTGTAGCATTATATGAATTAGGCAGAGAACATTTGATAGTCAGAAACAGTATCCCATAAAGCAGCCTTAGTTTGAACCATGTTCATGTTGCTTTTGTGATTTTCCTATGCCCTCCATCTGTTTCATGCAACTCACAAGGTGTTTCCTCCCTCTTCATTTAATATTCTGTTTCTTGCTGCCTCTGCAGTGTTGTTATTACACCAGTCAGTTTTCTTCTGGGCTTTTGAGTACAATCTACATTCTGGCGCTGGACTCTGTGATCTTGGATCCACCCATACATGCATCTGTACAAAATTAAACAACACTGTTGTTGACTGTAAATCCAACTAAATGTCACATGAGTCAATTAGGTTGTAATGTGATCACCCATCACCATCTGTCTGTCACACCTTGTTTATTTGTGGTATTTGATTATTAAACAAATGAATGTCTCTTAATTATTGCATGGAACTGATGCAATTAAAGCGTAACCAATAGGTTAAAAATAAAGATCTCGCTGATTGTATTGCATCAGGCATAGTTTTGCTATTGCTGATTTGGATTGAATGAAAATCTAAATTACTGCTAAACAAATGTTTTCTTAGCGGCAAAATAATTACTGTAAGTGCTCAGCCCTAGTCACAATGTGCACTTCAATAGTTGTGGTAAAATTGTATGTTCTGCCTTTAAATCAGTTGTCATAAGTCACAGTTGAAAGACAAGCAGTCCCACTGTCAAACCAAAACTTGCCTGCGACAAAAATCAGAGAATGTCCGAAAATTAAGACAATTTTAGCAAATCTAATCAATGAGCTTAAAGCAGGACAGCACATGACGTCATAAAACAATATAAAGTTTAAAGTCATAGAAGTTTTTATCCATTGTTTCTACAAGTGTTTACTGCTGGAATGGGCGGCAGAGGAGACGGTGCTGTATCTAGTTCTAAGACATATGCTAATTACCTATCTCTTGTTGCAACACTGAAACCCAGTTGATCTACTTTTATGAACTCAATTGTTTTTTTCAGTACCACTCAAGCTGACCTGCTGATGCTGCTTGCGTTTAATGTTAAACTTAAAATGTGGCATACGACGCACTGAGCTTCTCTAGTCTCTAAGACATTCATCAAGATCTGTAACCTTGATGATACTACTTGATTATACTACTTCAAAAATTGCACTGTGACGGTGATATGTAAAACTGTTGTGACTAGCATAGATGCAGAGATTTGGCTAGTCTCAAAAACAAAACAAAAAGGCAGAGCTTATAGCATGTCTTGAATCCATGCTAACTGATAGACAGCCTTCCTATTCCGTTCCTGACTCTTTGTCTATCTTCAAATAGTATATCATATGATACGTATTCATAACCAATCCATGTGATAATGTCTGTTCCACTTGCACATACAGGCTTTATGTTTGCTCTTGGCTGGTCATACACTCTTTTGTTGTTTACCTTGTTTCATGCTACATTCACTGACCTTGTTTATTTGTGTTGCCTTCATGCATATGTCTCGCTTGCCTTTTCTGTTGAGAAGAATGCACATGTCACCGGTGTAAAAAATGATAGTGCTATGAAAACGAAAACAAACAGAGCACAGTGTTATATATCTGTTTTCAGACAATATGTAACTTGACAACAGATCGTTAGTTTTAGTGTTGCTATGGAAACCCAATACTGAAGCTGTCGGGCCTTATTCTATACTGTCAGCCTTTACCTCGGCATTTTTATTTGCCTTGAACCAGGGCTGTACTTTAATGTAACACAATTGCTGTGCTCTTGCCTGTCATGAAGTTCAACCCCAGCTAATATTCAAGTATTAGTTTTAGATGTAATCTGTCATGAACTGAAGTGGGATTTTTTGACCTGCAGGTGGTCTTTGATAAAAATCTTTTATTGAGAATATCATTGCCTGGAAATGCAGGTTGTGGGTGTCAAGATATTTTATTTTAAGGGGAAAAAAAGCAGTGACATGAAGCAAGATTACTGTTAAAGCAACACTGAGGCACTGAATATGAAGTACACTGTAAAGAGAGAGTAGTTGGAGCACTGTAAATTTTCAGGATGTCCTAACATTACCCGGACATCCTGACTAATACACAAGAATCAGAACGCTTTTAGAGTATCTGCTGAACCAGGCACACTTTGTTAATTTATTTTTGCATGAATTATGTGAATTGCTAGCCTGGCCAGCCAGACCAGTTCATTTTCTCTCCAAAGTGGGTCCAGAACCCCTCCATCAAACTTTAGTCCACCAAAATCAATCCTATCCAGCATCCAGCACATTTTTTTTAATGCATTTATATCCTTTTATTTATTATCTACTTGAGGAAATTCATTGTCGGCAGCCACCACCAGAGGCTACCAAGATATCCCAGTCATGTTACTAACTGGAGACTATAGCATATTTTTATGTTGGTGGGAGCAACTGGAGTACCTGAAGAAACCCCACCCAAAAAGAACCCAGGCAGAACATGCAACTCCACACAGACAGGGAATCAAACTCTGGACCTTCTTGCTGTGAGGCAACTGCTGTATGTTTATTAGATTTTTCGGATGCAGTTTTTTAAATGCACCGCCCCCTAATTTCTGATTGGTTGTATGTCTATCCAATTGAACACAGAGGAAGTTTAATCTGTTTACATTTGTTTTGCCCCCTCAATATCAAACTTAAATATCACTAACTTTAACAAAAATGTTTCAAATTTAAAGGTAATTTTTTCTTACTAAAATATTCAAAAGTCCATACTTTAATATTGTAAATTAGAAAACTAACTTAATATTTCATGTTTCTAAATCAGACAAGTTTCAAAAATCTGTCTGCGTGTATTAAATATGTAACCATTAACGACCCCCTTCAACAATTTTTTATCCTCTGTACAGTTATTTGTATTTCGATATTTCCACCATGTCACATTTTTACCTCCCATTGTGCCATGAAATGAAACCCATTTACAAATCATTCTCCTTCTGATAAATTAAACCTGGTGAATGACTGAGGCGCCTGAATGGGGCGTTTGAATAATTGAGCGGTACTCAATCAGACAACATTAGTGTGCGGTGGCGGCCCTGCCATCGAAAATAATTACCAACAAACAACAAACACAATACACATGGGTGCTGCCTCCGTGGGGGTTTCCTCACTGGAGACTGATAGATTACAACGATACCAGCCCCCATCCCAGTGATCACAGCACCTACAGTAAACAACAGTGTCTTCCCAGGGACCAGAATGTGAGGGGGGCCCCCCAACATACATACAATGTTTTTGTTTTGTTGTGATGGGTCGGGCAATGTCACTTCCAATGACAGTGGGTCAGTGTAAAAGTCGGTTGTCAGGTATTTTAAGATAAGTAAATGGTTTTCAATACTATTTTTGATTTATTTTGATCTAGCGTCATAATTTTGCCCCAGTAATGTCACCTGTTAAATTATTTTACAAATATCTTTGTCTAGTATTCTGTTGCATCCCAACAGATTTACAAGTTATCTTTAATAACCAAAACACATAAATAATCTGTTCTTAGCACATATCACAGTTGCGTAACATTTTATCTGACTAAAAACAGTCCCCTAGCTCTAAGCCATTGGCCTTTAACATCCTAAGTCCTTAGAGCTCAGGCTAAAAGTGGTTTTGCACATTGTTGCTGCTGTAGGTAAAGGTGTAATTTGACAAAGACACTGAGGCACCCAAGTGGTATAATAAACATTCATTTATTAATAAATTTTTTGCTGCTTATTATAGTGTATGTCTGTGGGATATACATATCTTTTGAAATTGCGAAAACTATTTGACATGAAAATGTAATGTAAACATAAATTCATTCTCAACAGAAGTGAGAAAAGAATGCAGATATCAGTATCAGAGTACATATGAAGACTGCTTGAGTAATTTATCAAAATGTACCACAGAATAACAAAGACAGTTTCTACACATTGTTGTAGTGTTTGTAAATGAAGAGGCATATTTAATATATATACTTCAGACTGTATGGCACAAAGTAATATTCTATACTGAGCCCAAGACTTTGAAGCCAGCGGCAGAGTTTAATGATCCACATTGTCTCTCTAACATACCTTTGCAGAAACTTGTCTATAATTGGCTTTGCACTTGAAGCCTGTTTTTTTTTTTTTTTTTACTATGTGCTGGTGTCTAGGTTTAATGTCTCCTGAGACAATGATCGTTATTATGGAGGCTTTTTTAATGTGACAGAGCGCAGAGACAAGGCGGTTGTGTGGCTGAATGAGTGGGGAGAGTTCCTTTATGAAATGGGTCAGTAAGTGTAGCGTACCATGTGACAGCCAGCCAGCCATGTCTGTGCCAGGGTAGTGTCTGCAGCAGAGACTCATTTACTTCAGCCATGCACCACACTCCACATGTGATTGACAGCTGGGCAAAAGGACCGCTGGCTCCTTCACGATTCTCTTCTTCACGAGAGGTGTCCTCTGGGACTGAATACATATTACAGTAGATCAGCAGAACAGCTTGTGGCTGTAATGAGCATGAACAGCAAACTGTAAACTAAGGACTTTCATTTCACTCTATCACACTCTGGAGTTTCACTAACTGCAATTGGGTTTCATCATGCAGCATATATTTGATTTACTGTTGACATTTAGTGGAAACCAGGTCAGAATGTGTACAGTTTATTTATTAAAACACTTTACAATAAGGAACATTATTATTAGATTGATTAAGGCAGTAATACAGTTTAATTATCAATTATGTTACGCTGCTGTAACATGTGACTCCATATTAAATCAACTATGCTGCCTTATGCATGGGCATTTTAATTAGGTTACATTAGACTTTAATAAATACTCATTTAGTAATTCTCTACTTAACAAATTGCAACCACACAGAGGCTTGGCCAAGTATTGCACAGACAGTATATTTCTTTACCTTTTTATCTTGGCTGTCATCAAAGTTGTCACATGAGAGTTCCAATTTGAAAATGGCCTACATTGAAAAAAACAACATGTCATGAGGAATTATTTGAAAGAGGCCACAACTCATTTTTCTCTATTTTTAACCATAATTCCAGTGGTACCTGGCTATACTGTCGGTCCTGTAGCGCTTAAAAGCAGCCCAAAGCTTTTTAATTCATATTTACAAGAACAGTTGTGACAGAATCAGGTGTAACCTTTTAGCTCAGCAGCAGCAGGCAAATACATCTGTTCGAAATGCATGAGTACGGCTTAGACAAGTGTTTGACAATTTTTGATGTTTTTTGCTTCTTTGAACACAGAAATAAAGATAAATTTACACGTTTTTACAACTGGGGCAGAACGTGGTAAGACAGTGCATGAATGGAATTATAATGAAGAAAAGGATTATTTAAAAATGCAGTTGGTAGCTACATTTTTCAGTTTTGCACAGTTGATGGCCTTTTTCAGGCTCTCAAAGTAAAGTGGACTGCAGGGATACTTTTTAGAATGAGACACTTTCCACTCTGAACATCACGGTGACATTTGCAGCGGTTGATGAGATATTGTGAAACTGAATCATACTTGTTTTGTAATGGGACCTTGCACCTGTTCCCGTGGTCACTCACAAAGCTTCACAGAGGAGACTTTGATTCACCAATCTCTTGGTTATTTTGCTTCCAAATGTATCAAGCAGTGATGGAACCTTGTTACAAGATTCAAGGTTTGAACCAACTACAAAATTTAAAAGACTTATCTAAGGCTGGTAAGAGGCAGTCAGTAATATACCTGCCAAAAACATGCTATTGTGTAATTTATTTTATACAATAAATGAACAGTAAGATCCCAGTTGTAGAAACAGGTGATTAAATTGCAATATACAAACAAATGGCAGTGTGTTTCCATTAAAAATGACAAGAATAAAACAAGAACCAACAGAACAATAACTTGAATTATAAATACACTGATTTAATTGAATTTATGAATCTTGTTTTTGAAAAGCATATCTAAATGGCATCTTTCAAGTAAATTCAGATATATTACTACATTTACAATATAGTTAATAATCAAAATCTTCCCAAAGAGAAACCTAACAAATTGAGATTATTATAATAAATGTTTTGTATACTATTGTTTTCACAATGCCCCCTTTGGTTTGTGCAGCTAGCATTGCTAATGGTCAGTGGAGGAGGCTATCACTGAACTTCATAAAACACCAGTGCTAGTAGTTGGAACATCTGCAATGACTGTCTTCTTTAACATCACTCTTATTCTTTTAAACTAGTTAATCTTTAAAAATATGCCCAGTTAATAGCATGCTAACTGTGCTAGTAGCAGGGTAACGTGGCTCTTGCGTAGCCTGCTTTCACCTGCCATCTCTAAGAACGTGTTATGTATTATGTGTAAATCTGTCCACAGTTAGGAAGTCATATATAATGTGTAAAAGTATAACTGAAATAGCTTAACTAACCTTTTCTGTCATTATTGTGTCATTATCTGTTTACATTGCATTGTGTTTTGGCCAGCTAGCTTGTGGCCCCTGGTGCTTTAACGGGTGAAGAGAAAAACTGAAAATGACACAGATATTGTCCTTATTCATAGCTGGATATAGCTGGACTCCAAAGGATGATTACATGCAGTGTGACACATGTATGACAGTGGTTCTTTAAAAACCTGGGCAAATAGCCAGACTGGTCATGCCATACTTTCAAAGGCAGCTAGATGACACACTGTACTTTTATGGTAGGCTACAGGAAATGGCGAAGTGTAAATCTCAGTTTGAAAACCTAACCACCAACTAAAGCCAAAGGAGGATGAGTCACTTTGGTAAAAGATCTGGCCGCCTCAGTAAAAAGAAGACAGCAATAGCTTACAATGCCAAGCTCTTTGGCTCATGCTAGGCTAATTTAGTATGTGCAAAAACAGGAAATACAGAAATTGTTTGAATTATTTCTTATTGGTGCACCCTCTATATTTTTTACTCTTCATTGTGACATAAAATAAAAGCTTGCCTCAAGGAATGTACCTACAGGTCGGCTTTAGAATTGAATGGTCATTTATTGCATAGGCTTGTGCTGCATTTACAATTTCATCTGTTTCTTCCTTATTGTGTAACCCTTTTAGTTAAATAGCCAGCCAGTCTATACTCTTTCTTAAATGTAGCCCATGACACCTGAGCAGAGCCCCTGCTGCCTGTATACCCTCAGGGATATGTGTGTTTTATTAAAGGCAGAGAGATTGCTGAGGGCCCTGTGAGGCAGTGGTCTGATAGAATTATCTCTGGCTGGACCCCTTACATTATAAAAAGTGGTTAAAGGTCATTGAGCTTGAGACAGCTCAGTCTCATAAGAGAAGCGCCAAACCAAAATGAAACTCTAAACCAATAAAATGAATGAAACAGTGTAACAGTAGTAGGTGTAACCACTGGAATCATTTTTGTGTCTTGCAGTGTTGCGGGATGACTTCAGACAGAATCCATCGGACGTTGTGGTAGCAGTCGGAGAAACCGTGAGTCTGGATTGTCAGCCTCCACGAGGGCATCCCGAACCGACCACGTTCTGGAGGAAAGACAAAGCTCGACTGGATCTCAAAGATGACAGAGTCACGGTGAGTTACTTCAAGGAAAGGCCTGGAATTTCCAGTCTGACCATTCACAAATAGATTTCAGTGTTGAGTCTTATGGTCTCTGGAATTCTGTATGTATTTATTGTTATATTGTGTTTGCCATTACTGCTGGGCTTTTGAATGTAAAGATTTACTAGAAGCTCTATAAATAAAAAGCAAATTACCTTGTTTTAACACTCTAATTTCAAACATTTTATCATCTCCTACTGTCTGTTGTTGTTTGGATGTATTTCTCAGAGATATGTGAAAATAAATAAAACAGTCACTGATTTGGATGATCACACTTTGCTACACATGTTGCAAATCTTAGTCCATGTCCATTTTAAAAGACAACATTAAACCCATTTCTCCCATTTCTCCCATTTTGTTTCAGGTTCGTGGAGGCAAACTGACCATCACAAACACCAAGAAGACGGATGCAGGCATTTACGTGTGTGTGGCGGCTAACATGGTCGGTGAGAGAGAAAGTGAAAAGGCCCAAATCTCAGTATTTGGTAAGAATGTCATGTTGTTTTTTTGATAATCATTGCTCATTGATTTGCACTTTATTGTAAATACCACTCTATTAGGACAGACTAAGCTTCCAAATTGTGTGTGTTCATCCAGAAAGACCAGTTTTTGTGCAGCGTCCCGTCAACCAGGTGGTCTTGGTCGATGAGAGCGTAGAGTTCAGGTGTCAGGTCCACGGTGACCCACCACCTACACTTCGGTGGAAAAAAGAGGATGCTGACATTACCCGTGGCAGGTGAGGAATGCTTACAGCAGATCCATAATATAAACAACTCACATGTGTGTGTTTAGGAAATCATTAAAAATTAGTTGATTAGTCTAGCACAGACTTAGAGTGTGTAACATTTCATTATTTGAGATGCCTTATTAGCTTCTATAAATCTTCTTTTTGTTTAGATTTTTTTGCTGATACCACATGAAAGCCTATAGTTGCTTTTGACAACACTTTGAAGTAAACTTTCAACTGAAAGGTCCAATTGTGGACACACAGCAGCAGGCTATAAATACACAATTTAGAAAAACAGCCCCACAGTGAGTAGTGTTTAATGAAGTTGCCTCTTTTGGGACAGGGCTATGTGGAGTTGCCTCTATAGTTATGTGTAATGTTATTAATGCACCAAGGCAGGGTGCCAGTAATTTGGTCCACTCCTGGGTTCTTATGTTCTAAGTGCAATTTAATTGCCCTGCCAGCCTATTAGTACTTAAAATTTTTGGAGAATTTTTACAATAGAAGGTACAGTAAATACATATTAACCCCATTACTGGATTCATAGACCATTTTCCTGAGCAACAGAAATCAAGATAACAACATTTTCAATAAATCTTTAATTGACAAAGGGTATTATCCTCAAATCCTCTAATTCTATATAAATTTGATAGAAAATTGCAACTGCCTGTCTTTGTGTGTGGGGACAGTAATATTTATTGGCCTTATTTATGTTAGATTTACGGTTGCCAGTTACTAGATGATTAGGATTATGTTTTGCGAGGACTTGTACAGAACACAGAATAACATTACATGGAGCATAAAGAGTTGTACACTTGTTTTAGAACATGTGCTTCCTCATTAAAAGACACTCTTATGTTGTAATGTGATGTATGTCTAATTTTAGAATATGGACAGTTTAACTAATAGTATTATGATGGGTGGTTTACTATGCATTGCCATATTTGGTAGCCAGTCATATGCCAAATGTATCACTAGTCAACATAAATTGCCCATACAGCAATGAATAATAGGACTATTACCTTCTGCATAAGCGGGAAGAATTGCCTTTTTGTCATTGATGTAAATTTGGCAGCTGTTCTGAAAAACTAATCTAATAAATTGTGTTAAACATTGGAAGCGTGTCAAGTAAATTAATCATCAAACAAATCAAATATGTCAAGGCTATCAAGCTATCCAGAAACCCCAGTGAGTCCAAGGATTGTTTAGGCATCTTTTAACTCCTATTTACTCATTTCTAGTGCAGTTTGAAAGCACCTGTTTCACCAGGCTATTTCTATCCATTCAGATGTGTCATGCTATTAAATGTACAGTATGTGAAGGCAGACAAACATCTGGGCAGACTGTCTACCTGTCTGCATTGTGCCCTTGACTCATGAAACATGTCCTACTTTTAGGCCTGCCTTGCCTCACTTTCCTTCTTTCCACTTTTTTCATTCTTCCCTAAACCTGTTAGCCTCCTGGGAGGTCCGTATGTGGGTCAGGGATGCGCTGTGAATGGACTAGAATCTGGACAGACCCAACAACCTCCATCGATATTCTCCCCACATGCACTTTCAACATCTTTCTCAAATATGACTTTTTCTCACCCCTTGCGCCATTTGTCTGCCTGACTTGGCTCCCATCTCTGATTCAGTATGGCTGGCTAGACAATTTCACAGGATCTCTCACGCCAAAGAGACCCTAGAGAGGGAGAGCCCGACTTCTTGCTCCTCCTCATTCAGTGTGTAGCCCCTCTGAGGCGCTTATCTAAACTGTGCTAGCTGAGCTGCTGCTTTCACTCTCACAGCAAAGCCTTACACTGCTGCACTCGTGAACACACACATGGAACATCTTTATGAATTAGTCATTTCTTACCACTCGGCTCATTCATCAAGTTAAGTTTGTCAGACGACGCCACTCCCTTACTCGCTGTTTGTCTATCTCTGTCTTTAGGCGGCTCTCCCACACACATACATAGTACAGCCCACACAACTGTGGGTGGCTTGCCTTTATAAATATTGAAATAGTGGAACAGCCAGAGTTCCAGTTGAAAGCACCTTTCATTTTGCCGTGCCTTCGTCTCGGCATAATTGCTCCCCTTTCTCTGCCTCTGTAGCAGAGAGTGTGCAGCAGGGAGCCTTAATTGCTTCAGAAAGTCTGTCTTTATTCTATCAAAAATGACACAACCTTTATTAAAGCGTCCATCGAAAACATCACACACATTTACACGCCTTTGAATCGATGTTTGTTGTGTATATTTGCAACAAACTTCAAAACACGAGCTTGGTGTTCTGTCTTTAAGTCTGATTGTTGTCCGTCACCAGGTATGACATCAAATATGAAAAAGAGGATTTCCTGCTGCGGATAAAGAAAGCTTCAGTCAGCGATCAGGGTACATTCACCTGTCAAGCAGAGAACCGTGTCGGTAAAGTGGAAGCCTCAGCCTACCTGACCATCAGAGGTGGGTAACTCATTGTGGACTTGCTCGTGGTGATGTTCATAACGTGTTCCTGATATTTTTATGTCAAAGCAGGCCACAGAACAATCAGTCTTTTATTGCGTGCTTTATGGCTATTGCCCCCCTGCTGAAAGGCTGCGCCCAGCCTCTGCTTTCCTTTCATATAGTGGTCTGATGTATTTGATTGCGCTAGAGCTCCAGCTAGGCTACAGATATGAACAACCACGTCTGAGTTATGACCTCTCCTTGGGGGGTTCATTCTCAAGCTAGCCCACTTATTTCATATTTACACAAAGGAAACAGGAGGAAGCTGATTCATGGCACAGGTGGAAAAAGGAAAAATACTGCAATGTGCTGTAAAGAATCACTTCTGATGCAGTGCTGTTCATTTTAACTGGCATTTACATTTTCAATGGACTGCATAAAGTTTGACTTAATCAATAACAGTCATCTAACATTCATCAGACATCACAATCTTAACTTCATAGTTTATAATGTGTTGTTATGGCAAATGTTTAAACCTTTAAATCGATTTATTATAGACAATTGAAAACTAGAGATGCTGCAGTAGACATGTAACAGTAACATGACCTGGCAACCAATTCATTGGTGTCCATATTCAGAAGTGTTTTACAAAACTCTCTATTCATATAATTCTCAGATATGAGTCTGACATTTTGTGCTAACAGTAACTTACTTTGTCACAACAACAAAGTTCACTTTTTAACCATAAGAGTTAATCCTCAGGCAAATCTTTTTCTGGTCCATAGTATTTGATGCTTGCATGACGTCCATATTTTTACTTTGTACATAATTTGTTGCTTCCCACTAAGAAAAACATTCTTTCTGACTCATAGCTCAATTTTCTTTTTATATGCTACCTTTTTGCCCTGACTTTGTCAAACACAGAGTGACTTTAGAGCATTATCAATCTTGTCTTATAATCAGAAATTTAGAAGTGCAGTTACTTTTCAGGCAAAACCCTTCTTTACGGTCCAGAACATCTCCTTTAACTGGAGGGATCTTTTTCTGTAGGCAGCCACACCACTTTGCCTGGTGTATGTGCTCTATGTTATTACCTTTCACACATGGCTGACACCAGACAGATGCACTGGCTAACTGTCCACTACAGAGGACACTCACAAGCTACATCCCTGTCAAAACAGTGTCTGTCTCGGTGACTGGGTGATGCTATCACACTAACCTACATTACACTGCTCACTCCACAAGAGCCTTATCCGTGTCCACAGCCTCCTCAGGAGAAGACAGTGGCAGGGACGTCTCTGAGTCAGACTCTCAATGCCTTTTGATTCGTTTCAATCAAGTTGGATCTGAGTCCCTGATTAACCCAGTTTTTAGCATGCAAGACAGACGATGACGCGTTGTCAGATCTTCCAGACATGTGCCAAGATTTATTTCTCTCTAATCCCATCATGGATTAGTGCGCTCTATGTGCACCGCTGAGCTGTCTAACATCACATTCTCCTACAATTACTGCAATTACAGGTGTAGTGTTTAAAGCACACACCCTGTACATACTTAAATATGTTCTCACGTTGCACAAACATTTGCAAACAGTGCTGAAGAGCAATAATCTAAAAATACACTGTAAACCCATATTATATTTGAGAGAGTTAAACCCTGTCATTCATATGATGTACCCTGTTAAGTCTTTAAAAGAAATAATGCTCCAGGGGAGTGAGGCAAATTAGACTAACATACCGGTAAGAGACTCACAAGCTTTACAGCTCACACAACTTTCCACAGCACGAGAGTTCTCTTTTACATTACAAATATAGTTCTGACTGAATATAACGAGCAGTTGTCCTGCTGTGGTACTGTAGTAGAGTGCTTCAAGTGAACAGTAAAGAATTGAAACACTTTTAACCTAAATGTAACAAAACCTATGATACCAGCTGTTTCCACTCATACCTCAAGTCACTGTTCTATCCAAGGACTCCGAAAAGTAGATTGGAGGTCATGCAGGTATTTTATACTGTCTGGGCGCATGGATGCATAAGCTGAGAGTGAAAGAAAATTGTTATTGAGTGGTATGAAACCAGTTAGCTTTGGTTTAGATTGTGGTCTATGGTCCCCGTTACTAATAGTCACTCCGTTAAAATTGTGATATTAACTTATTATGAAGTGTCACAAATCAATTCTATTCAGTGGGAATTTGCTTCTTTACGATGCTCTGTCCTCGAGGCCCACATCATCATCTGCTTTGGTGATCAAGCTTCATCCCCTTTCTCCTCCTTCTTTAAATGTCATTGATGGAGAACTAACTCCATCTCATTCATTTCTGATTTTTTTTCTCTGTCCCTCTGTTCTGCTCCTCTCTCTGTGCTGTGTTATTCTCACCCACATTGTTGTTGTGTCACCAGCTCGCCCCGTCGGTAAGTAGAGCTGAGGCCATTATGCATGTGCCGCTTTGTTTGCTTTCTGATCACATGCATGGAACGCTGCATTTCACAAACACATTCATCAAACTAATGTTGCACATGCATTATTGCTATCAAACCCTGACCTCCTCTTAGAGAAAGTGGTAACAATGTATTGCTTCTGTAAAACCATGGTCTTGTTCAAAATGGGGGACTAGACGTGGTTATAAAAATATATATTAAAGGAAAGAAGGACATTTGCTCAAATGACTCATTAGGGCTTGGCGATATGCTCTCCATTTTTTTTTATTATTAACTTATGATTAAATGATAATGATCTTATGACAATCGTGAATCGCTTTTTAGAAAGCAATTGTTTATAGCATATATTTTTTTATAGGATGGTGAGAAGATTTTTGCTCTGTCGAATGTGATTCAAAGGTATAAGGCCGCAGATATACTTGCTGTTGAGCCACATGTGCACATGTAAATACACACTTGCCTATGTATATCCATGTACAATGTGTGTTAAAACATCCTCTGCTCCAGAGGGCAAAGCACAGGTATCACACAAAGTACTGCAGTGCTGCTTTTGAAGTGGTCCTGACAGAAAAACAGTACAAATTGCATTCTTCACAGATTTATTCTGTGATTATTGTGTAGAGGGAAAAACACATGCAGAGGCGTTTAATTGTGTACCTGCTTCATCAAACCTTTCTTTGAAACTTTCACTGTGAATCTGCTCTCATTTTGCCAAGCAGCATGTGTATCTCCAGCTCAATGGCCATGTTTAACAGACAAACAGAAGTTAAATGTAATGTTATTTCAAACAAAAATCTGATTTGAAAGTATCACATTTTGTCTAGGCTTTTACTTTTGATTCTTCATATTCAAACTAAACTAAAAGTTCACTACAAGTATTATTTTTTTTTTGGGAGGAGTGCACATCTTCAGTTGCACACAACTCTATGCTACATTCATTTGGAATCTTGCAGTCAGTAGATGGCAGACCAAAAAGCTTAACCAAACAAAGAAAAATCAAACAAGCACTAAGAGCACATGTCAGGCAATGTTTTTTGTCATTTTTTACATGAAGAATGCACATGTCCTAAATTTTCTAATAATTTAAACTCAAAATAACATTTGTGACCCAGACTATGAACAGTTTGCCACGGCTTAGGTTCCATGATTTTAGCACAGTCCTATTATTGGCATAATTTAGGAATATTCTAAAGTAGCACCCCTGCATGATCCTCTTTTATTCTCCCTAGCTGCAATATTTTCCTTTGAAAATAGTGTTTTTTAATGAAGCAAAATAAACTGTTTGTGCAGCTGCTGCTATTTTGTTGTGGTTTATTTGAACTCTGACTTCAGAGGCGCCTCAGTTTGTGGTGCGACCCCGCGACCAGATTGTGGCACAAGGACGAACTGCAACATTTCCCTGTGAGACCAAAGGCAAACCTCAGCCCACTGTCTTCTGGCAGCGCGAGGGCAGTCAGGTGAGAAAACTGATTTGTTTTTTATTTGTGCAACCAGGGTTATTCCTAGGCAAGCCTTGCTATACAAAACCACACTCCAAAAACATTGACTAATGGAATTTCTATATATGTATGACTAAGGGCAACCACAGAACAATGCACTTCTGGGCCAAATAGTGAAGTGGTCATTTATCAGCAATCTACATCAGACTGACCGGACAATTTACTTTGGAGGAAACAATTTCATGAGCTACATTAGAGTCATTAGAGGTAATGACAGCTAGCTAATGTGCCGTCCTGCCCGTCAGCTTGTCTGCCTAAGGTGCACAAAGCAACAATGCTGATGCCTCAATTTTCACAAACCAGTTCAGGTTATCACAGCAGGGTTATCGCTGTAGGTCTAAGCTGCCATTCAGTCGATATGGGAAGGAGACATTGACCTGCACTTTGCCAAATTAATTGAATATATAATTCCAGGGATGTTGTAGTAATGAAGTAGGGTCTTATATACAGCCGGAAACAATTACAGCCACAGTTGTGTCAAAGTTGCAAAAAAAAAACTTTTATTTGACTTTTACAATAACAATAACATTTATAAACCCAAGTTGCAAGATGTCTGCCACAATGATTACAAATATTAATACATTCTAATAAGTCCTGTGAAAAAGAAAGTTGCACTGACAAAGGCTAGATACTAGCTCATAAATCCATCTAGTGGGGCAAGAGAAATAACACTTTGCCAAATTCAGGGAATACGGCAGTCAGTGGATGGTAAACCAGGGTTAAACCAAAAACAAGCAGTTTAACCAAATATCATAACACCATGCCACATGCCATTTACAACAAGATATTCAAAGTACAGTGTGTAAAATGTTGTTAGATGAACCTGAAATAGACAGATAAGTGCCCAGTCCCAATTCTCTAACTTACCGATACCCCTTGGCCTTAGCCCTACCCCTTGGCACTCCAAATGAAGGGGTGAGGGGTAGGGTTAAGATTATAGGCTACCACTAACCACCACATGTGTATGTGGATAGTAATAGAAGGTCTATAAAATATTTCATATAACATTACATATATACAAGTCTTAATAATATAGCCTATAATCTCATAATGTATATTTTATTACAAATAATTATGATAAAGTCTAATAATACATCTGTCATCATTATACAGCGTATGAACAATTTATTGTGAGCATTTTGAATTAATACCTCAGCCCCTGCTAAGACACTAAAGGATGTTGCTACAACAATTAAAACTAGGACCTGTTGTGACACTATCATTACCGTACAGTGATTTTTACAAAACTTTCCGGGGAGAAAGCGGATTAGTAAATAAACAAATTCAACATTAAAGAAACATAAACAGCATTGTTGTAATAAAAAATAATTTTTTGTCCAAATGAGTTACTACATGCTGGGAATTTGTTTCAAGTGTGATCCTCAGAAATTGTATACAGCCCTACCACTTCCCCTTGATCCAAATGAGTATTAAGATACTCCTTTTGTCTTCTGTTAATGCACAAAACAAAGGGGTAAGGGGTAGAATTGGGCCAATCTTTCAAAATAATACTCATTTACCAATTAAAAATTAAATAAATAGGCTAGAGAATGCAAAGAAGGCATTACTTTGTGTTCCCGTTATAGATGCCCAGAGAGGACATACTGAGCACTGCTGGAGAAGAATACACAATCTTACGTGTTTAAAGCAAACTCGGTTAACATTTTTCCACTGGGCTTGTTCATAAATAACTGTATGTTCCTGCAAGGCTACCATAGGTGCTCATAGGCTTTGGAAAGGAGGGGTAGAGGGGGAATTCATGTTAATGCAGCCATGGTGTTCTCCTCAGTGTCACAATTCAACGACATATAATAGGTCATGATAACATACCTACACTACAGTACATTAGACCTTACAAACCAATGCACTTCAAATGAACATTTACATCTATCTTGTCTTTTAATGTACTTTTCTTTCCATTCCCACATCCTCCTATAGGACCTTTTGTTCCCCAACCAGCCGACGCAGGGAGACAGCCGCGTGTCTGTGTCCATCACTGGAGAGCTCACCATCTCGTCCGTACAGCGCTCGGATGCAGGTTATTACATCTGCCAGGCGCTGACTGTAGCTGGCAGCATCATGGCCAAGGCCCAGCTGGAGGTAGCAGACGGTAAGTCTGGGCGGACGTGTGCTCGATGCGCCCCATTATCACATAGGCAGGCTCTAATGTTTGTTAAGAGCACTAAATATGGGCTCTACTTCTTTTACATATAGACAATTAAACAGATGCTAAAGGAATAGTGTAATTATGCTTCAACATAAAGTATATATCTCCTGTTCATTCTACTTTACTTAGAGCTATTAGTTTTATGCTTGATGCAACAATATTATCTTAAATGTCATGCTATTAATGCATGATTGCACAGCTTAATGCAAAACTAAATTCAGCGCAGCTATTACCTTTTCCATCTCAAAAATAAGCTGTGAAAAAGGACTTGATTTAGCGTAAAAATTGTCTTTGCTAACTTATTAGTACGACTGGCAGGAAATCAACAACCTTCCTTGTAACGTGTCAGTGCTATTGTTTAGATTCCTGGACATTTTACACTTAAAGCTTTGCAAGAAAAAGTATGCACAAGCTCGTTGCATTGCCCACATCCTGTCTAATGAAAGCTCTTAATACATCAGCGGCTATTTGTCTGCCCACGCTTCCACTAAGCAGAGATGTATCACCATGTCTTTAAAGCCAGCCAACCGCAATCATCCTTTTCATTATCACCTGACTGAGGTAACGCTGAATCGTCTGAAAAGACTAATACCCTGTGAACAAAATCTGTCTCCTTAATGGAGGGACACTTTACACTTCTTTGACAGAGATTTAATGTCAGTATTAAGTGCCAAGCAACTGCCAGCTGGAGAGATGTTTATGCCTTCCTCTGCATTTGTTTCTTGGCTTTTTCTCACAAACATTATTAAATTAACATCTGTTGGAGTGTTTTGGAAGGGAAATGACTGCTGTTCTGCCATTCAAAAGAGATGGATCAATATTAAAATGTTTTATGTGTGGACAGGATGAATGGGAAGAATGCATAGTGTGATGGAAACTGGCACTTGAAATGCTCAGCTTGGAAAATAGGACACCTTTTTTTTTTGTTTTATGTCATGTCTATTGTAGGTGTGTCTATAGCCTAGCAAGTATAGCAGTGATGATACACATAATATTGATTTGTGAATTTGAGTTACCTTATTTAGATAATATAAAACACTTTGATGGCAAACATTATGAAATATTTATTGCAAAAATTGAATGATATTGACATAAGACTTATCTGTCAATTAAACCTGTCAATCATCTGCAACATGCAATATCTCAAAGCCTTCAGTTTTTTTAACATAACATTCATTTGCAAAAAAGTTATTGTCGACTTTACGCAATCAGTCAGTGTCATTATTTTTGATGGTCTGCAGTTACATCTTTTTACATTTGTCTAACAACTAACATTTTTCAACAAGGAACTGTGGATGTTTTTTTTTTCTATCACCGAATAATGGCAAACAATTTAGCCTCAATAGCATTCCATTAAACATGCTCTTGCTTACCACCACACAACGCTGCTCCCAGTTGTACCTGATTTCCTCACTATTCTGCCTGAGTTGCCTTGTCCCACATTGTGCCGTAGAAGGTGTGATAAAAGATAAAGCAGAAGGAACCTGCTGTAAACACTTGTGTGAATGGAGACAGACCTGATAACAGTGGAGAGCAGCGGTGAGGAAATTGGAAGCAGGGGATAGTTACAAGACCTGGAGAGATTCAACACTCTTGAAATTACTGTTGCCAAGTGCAGCGGCTGCTTTCTGGATGATATAACACGCTTTAAAAAGCTTTAAAGGAGATGTATTGTTGTTCTGCCTGGCATGTTAATTCAGAGTTTAGTTTTGTGCGCCGGAGGAAGATGCCAGGAGCGAAAAGGTGCCGCCATGAGTCAGAGGAGTAACAAGGAGGTTAGGCATCAATGTGTTGGGAGGTGTTATAAAGAAGGTATGGTAATTAGCACCAGGGGTGAAGCATCGTTAATCCTCACCTAGTAATTACAGCGAAAAGGTGTTATGCTCTGCCATGAGCGGACTGGCCTACCATACAAAAGTCTTGCACAACAGTCATTTCCTTTCACAACAGATCCATCAGTTTGAAGTCCAACATATTGTGCCTGCAATCACCTACGCAATTACCACAATCACAAATTAACACCTTCCAAAAAGGTCATGCGTGTTTTTTTTCACAAATCAGACAACATCTATTCACTAAGAAACGACAGGGTTTGTTTAATCTTAATAAGATGGCCTCATAATTACAAGCTAGAGGCCTTTTTCGAAAATGAGTTTGAATGCTGTCTTTTTATCCCCAGCCCTGAAGGACCGCCCACCACCCATAATCCGACAAGGCCCATCCAATCAGACGCAGGCGCTGGGAGGTATGACCATCCTCAGGTGTCAAGCTTCAGGGGATCCAGAACCGACGGTGACCTGGAGGAAGAATGGAGCGAGTCTGCTGGGAAAGGACCCACGCTTTTCACTGCTGGAGCATGGCAGCCTGCAGATTCAGAACACTAAGGTGGGCAACCGGATGTTATTGTTTTTTTTAAGTTAAATTAAACCATTGGCAAGAAAACACAATATCTGTACATGCATAATACGATTGGAAACAATCAGTACAAAAGCCTGTTTCCACTCAGTTTTTACTAGATTTGTGATTACACGTCCCACCAGCTGGACTAAACAATGGTTATCAGAATTTATCTTGCCACCAGTGTCAAGAAGTTGACTGGCATAAAGGTATAAAAACAGAGCTTAGTGTCCATAGACTACAAAACTAGCTCATAGGAGTGAAAACCAGACTTTTCTTCAGAAAAAGGCAAACTAAAGAGAATGATGCAATGGGATTCTTCTGCAAGTCCACTGAGGTGACTCAAACCAGGAAACATTACAGAATACAATCCATTGTGTTAATATCTTTTTATTTCTTAGCTAGTAGTTTCTGGTTTTGTGATCAGTCTCAGCTCTTTTATTAAACATACTGTGTGCCTGATGCATGATAGTGGGTCAAAAAAAACAGATTCTGTTATATTTGTGGCATATAGTTCCGTGACTGTGCTTAATGAACTCTGTCAGTTTAAGTCTGCTTTTTCTTGCCAATATGGCTGATAGAAGGCACTGAGCAATGTGAGCTCTATCATCAACTCTCTACATTTTAGTTATTTTTTTATATTTTGTTATGACAATCTGGCTGTTATTTCTGACCTGTGTGATTCTAGGCCCGTGACTGAAGTAATTACAGAGATCTGAAAACACATCAAATCAACAATCCAATTATGTGGGAATAAACAAGTGGTCTGCAATTATCACCAAAACTGTAAACAAACTGTTCATTTAGCCAGATAATGACTTCCTTCATTTCCTATTGTTAAAATGTTTTCCCAATCTTGTTTTGCACCACTGCTGCGTATCCAGATAGGGTTACAGTCGTAGTCCTTTAAATTCTAATTACAGTAGTCTTTTTATCAAAACATGAACAAAGCAAACAACAAAAACAGGCATGAAACGTGCACATCTGCTGTATGTAAGTAAAAAACACAACTGAATATATTAATTTAGGAGGACAAGAAATTATTACAGCTCTCAGAATAGTGCTGTTCCAGTCTAATGTTATCCACGGCCTACTGTACGTTTGTGAGTAAACAATAAGAAATCATACTTCTACACCTATTTTTCATGGTGCTGCTATGCACGTCTAATTAGCATTGATATTTTACACTTTATATCTGCATTGCACAGTCAAACCAACTTTATTGGTAATGCAATATAACATTTTATTAGTTCAAAGGATGCCAAAGCGCTTTCATTACTTTGATTGCCCACATAGCTTTCACTGCGCTGTCAATAAAGGAGCACCAGAGAATGAAAATGGTATAAACGTATTGCACGTCAACAGATTTGCGTGTTTTCATGTTTGTCATTCTATTGCATGTCTCAAAGGAAGGAAACGGCTCTCGTCTGCTCGTCGATGTCAGCCGAATGTAATTCAACTAGACAGGTGCAGTCAGGTTGCCTTTAAAAGATGAATAGGGAGTATTGATTTTTATAAGTCGTTAAATGCTGCTATCTTCTTGTGAATTTCTAAATCTCAGAGGCAGCAGATCAACTCAAGGACAGGAAGCGGCGAGAAGAGACTAAAGAGGGAATATATTGAAGGAACTGCAATATACCGCGTCCTGCCAGTGTCAAAAGTGCTCGACCCGTGTCACTTCTTTTTCTCCCGAGAGATAACGCAGTGGTGAGGGCCTCCCAAGGCACCGCCAATATAAAATAGATTGTCATATCTCTTATATCCTGTGTCAGCACCAATGATGATAATATTGATGGCTCAGAAAATGGGGGCTGACTATTACAGGATGAAATCAATTAAGAAAATTAATGTTCGCTCTTACTGGGCTCTTTTTTTTCATTGGCCCGGTGTTAAAGTTTCCTCTCATCCACTCTCAGGCTTTTCTCGAGCCAAATGCAGGCCAATGGAGGTTAATGCATTTTTACTGTTCTACTAACGCCAAGCCTCCTTCAAAAGCCCCGACTGACGTAAGAGCTTGTAGGATCCATCGGGGATCAGAGCAGGGGCTTCACTAGGATTGCAAAATTGGGAGGGGCCGAGTAAACTGTATTAATGGCACAAAAAACTTCAAATATGTATCTGTAAATAGTGTTTATTTCATTAGATTTTGTGTGATTTTAGGATTACAGCGTCAGAGGGATTAAGGTCTTCATAAACTATAGGCAGACGTTAAAAGTAAGCATTGTAACAGTGTTTCAGTGGAAAAAGGGGGATGTGGGGGTCTTGCCCCTTTAAACAAAAGTAATATGTTACAGGCCACAATGTAAAATCATCAATCAGCTGTTCCACCCAAACGCAACGGTCAATAAGTGTTATAAAGTGGCACTATAGTGATGCTCTGTCAGTGTCTGTCACAAACTCATGTAAGAAAAGGATTCAAGGCCAAACTAAAATGACTCTTTTTAAAGAGTAACTATCATTTTGGATGTAACTTTAGTTTTGGGGCTTGAACTGGAGAGCCAGCAGCACACTGAGCCCCTTTCATGTATATTTATTTGACAAAACACCTTCTCTTTCTGTCTTGTGTCTACAACAATTGTTGTGTGAGTTTACTAGCGTTTACGGAGTCACCATGACCATTATTTGAGTAGCTCTGGGGCTGGCTGTAGGGTTCTGGCAGTTTTTACACTTGAGTCCCCCTAAAGAAGGGCTAACAACACCCCCAGATCAGAGTTACAAAGACCGCTAGATTCAGTAACAGGCTGCAACACAACACGGATGTAAAGCTGCATTATTTAGAAGGATAGCTACATATGTAGCTAGCTGTGCTAGCTCAAGGTATAAAACACATTAGCCCCAACCACAAAAGGTAGTTTAAGAACAAAAGCACTGGTCACCCACCCAGTCTTTTTTCACATTTCACAATAATAAAATTGATTTTGTGTGTAATAACAGTTTAGGCTAGTATACCAATTAAATAAAATGTGCAATAATCATTGTTGAATGGTGTTTTAGACTATTATCTTTGGTGGGTGTGCCTTGAATGGTTTGTTAACAGGTGAAAACAGGCTTTTGTTACAACAATATTCTATTGTGTGTTCCTTAGCTCTCTGACTCAGGGCTGTACACCTGTGTTGCTACCAGCTCGAGTGGAGAAACCTCATGGAGCGCCTACTTGGATGTCAGAGGTCTGTGCTGGAAGAGTAATAAATATTTAACACATTACTCATTACCTAATACGATTCAAATTAAAATTTTCCTCTCTGTCTTTACATATTCTTCCTTTTTAGAAGCGACTGATCTCATAGATCTCATGTCTCACAATGCCACCGCTCTTCCCGGTCCACCCTCCAAGCCAGAGGTCACCGATGTTACCAAGAGCAGTATCTCATTGTCATGGGAACCGGGGCCAGAGGCGGGCTCCCCAGTGACCGCCTATGTCATCGAGGCCTTTGGGTATGTCTGTGACCTATGGCCTGGAGCTCTGTGTGGTGACCCCGAATGTTCCTGGCAGGAACAGATGTGGGTGTCTGTGTGGGCATTCATGCACGCTAGAATATTCTGGAGGATTTCAATAATTCATCTATGGACTTAGAAACATAGACTGCATAGAAATATGGATGGCACACCCTTCTTAAAAGTAGAACCAATATATTCCATAGCCCTTTTGTGTCTTACTGTTTTTCAATTGTTCATCAATTCACTTTAAATGAAAAGCACATGCCAATTTTTATCTTGCGTTCTGCTGGAGGCTGTTTCTGGTTATCTTTATAACAGTGTAGCCAAGATCAAGATCTGTTTTTACTGTACTAACAACATTTTTGTGATCTTTCTGTCTGTAGCCAGCTCGTGAGTAACAGCTGGCGGACAGTTGCAGACCATGTCAAAACCACAGAGTTTACTGTCCGAGATCTACGCCCGAACACTGTCTACCTTTTCATCATCAGAGCAGTCAACGCTCAAGGCCTGGGAGATCCTAGTCCAATGTCTGAACCTGTCAGGACACAAGGTAACACAATAGATTTATGGTAGGAGTCATGAACCAGTTATAAAATATTCACATGCATATACATACACATATAAATGTGTGTGTTTTGCTGTATGCATGTATTTTACTTTGTTATTTTATGTTTGCATAATCCTTCACAAATGTGGTGATAATATAATTGTCTAGAGAAGATTTTAGGATGTATTTCTTTATACTCAGCAAAAACTTTAACGCTACACTTTTGTTTTTCCCTTAATTTTTTTATGAGCTGACTTTTGCTATGTACATAAAAGGCCTATGTCTCTCAAATATTGTTCAAATATCTGTCCAAATCTGTGTCAGTGAGCTCTTCTCCTTTGACAAGATAATCCATTCACTTTACAAGTGTGGCATATTAAGATTCTGATTAGAGAGCGTGGTTAGTGTGCCTTAGGCTGGTCACAATAAAAGGCCTCTCTAAAATGTGCAGTTTTATCACACAGCACAATGCCACAGATGTTGCAAGTTTTATGGGAGCGTGCAATTGGCACGCTGACTGCAGGAATGTCCACCAGAGCTGTTGAATTGAAGCTTTTGAAGCTATGAATTGAATGTTCATTTATTTATTTAGCACATATGTGACAAATACAATGCACATTTACAATGATATTTAAATGATTTTTAAAGTGCAAGGAAGAGGCAAAAACCCAACAGGGCTTATTTTAAAGCCTCCCCTTTATAAATACAACAGTAAAAAAAAACACACATAAAAGTACTGTTTAAGATTTTTTTTAATGTTGTTTGTTTAGCTAATAGTCCCATTCTGAAATATTCCACTGCCAACACTTGAAACATACAGGACATTAGTTAGAAATGGACATTGACCATCCTTTTCTAAGTATCTTGTCACGTTTGGTCCGCACTGTGGTTCATATTACAACATTCACATTTATCCAAATGAACCACACCAACAGAGGAATTGCACCAGAGTTATTTTATTTCTACCCAACATGGCAACACATGGTGAACACACCCTTAGAGTATATCATGTCAGAATTGCCAACATGATGTTTTGTAAGCTACTCTGTGATACCCACTACGGTTATACACTATATATTAAAAGCACATTCTCACCGTGATATCAATATACGTACAGAAAAACATTTAATATATTAGCATTACAATGGCGATCTTATAAACTTATAAACATTAGAAGTTATATCATGACTCGTTTTCATACAGTAAATCATGCAGCCCCTTATTTATCTTGTCATCTCTTATTTCAGACATTAGCCCCCCAGCTCAGGGAGTGGACCACCGTCGAGTCCAGAAAGAACTGGGGGATGTAGTGGTCAGCATGCACAACCCCGTGGTCCTAAGCTCTATGTCGGTGCAGGTCACATGGACTGTGAGTATTTCAAAGTGAAAAGGTTTAAAATACCTGTTTTTCCGTATGTGTGTGCGTTTTTTTTTTTTTTTTTGAGCAGTAAAAACAAATCCTACCTAAGCTTGTTTGAGAACTTTCTACTTGGCATGCGTCTCTGACTGGGATTAGTTGGCACACACCTGCTGTACACATTGCAGGATGGCTACACATTGAGAGTTTGAACAGCTGGTGCTAAATCAATTTAGAATGGTTTTGGGTGATGCAGGAATTAAGACTTATGTTTCTGTTCGGGACAAATACATCACCATTAGGCTGTACACGTGTCACTTCTGGAGGCAGTTTGCAGGCAGCTCTTTATCTGGCAAATGTTATTTCTGTCTGTTGGCAAGGTGTCCCGCTGCTGCCGCTCCGGGTTAATGACACACCTAGGATGTACTTACACTACTCTGTTATTTCATGCTTGTCACTTGGACGTCTGTGGACTCTAATTCTGCCTTCGGACTGTCACAGGCTAAACCCATGTTTCTGAACCTTGCGTCATTCTGCCTGACTCTGTTGGCTGCCGAGACATTCATGGCCTTGTTTACTGTCATGAATCAAGAGTAGTCTGTATTAAAGTGGTATTTTTAGTTTGTGATTCTAAAAAGGTCTTTGTTTCCCTCTGGATGTGCTGCAGCGGGCAAAAGAGTTTTACATTAGCTGTTGATGTTTCCTTTCTTGTCATAGATGCAGTTAAATGTCATAAAATTCATTTGGAATTCATTTTAAACTAATGTTTTAAACAAATTCCTACAAAACATATAAAATACAGGGCGTATTTACATGTCGCTGTCCACAATGAATGAGGTCACACCATTTTCAAAGTGCTGTTGATTGTATAAGATTGGTGCATGGTCTATTACAAGAAGCAGATAAGATTACATGACACTAAGCTAAACGTAGTCTTAGAGTGGACACCGCCACCAACTAAACACCAACAAGGTTCAGGCTCAGTTCAAGTGAATGCTGTAAAGGCAATATTTTCAATAGGTTTTAAGTGACATTCAAATTCTCAGTGATTATGATCAAATAAAAAGTAATTAATGTCCCTACATAAGAAGACCATTTTTACAATACTAAGATGTTGGGTTAATTGTGATATTTCTGTAAGGTCCCCTCTCCTATTTTCCCTATGTTTACTATGAAAATGTGTGTCAAGAAAGAATGCAGCTTGATTTTTTTTTTTTTTTTTACTGTGTAACTGAAATCACTTTTCAGAAATTTGTTATATTTGACATACAGACAAAAAACACAACCAATACATTATTACAATAAATTATAACAAGTTGTATATCAAACAAGATTTAAAAAGATTTTCAATAGATATGTAAAATCCCTCCTACAATTTATGCATGCTGTTAAAGATGTAATATACAGGATTTTGTAAACAAATAGACAGCTTTACTAAAGTAAAATCCTGGGTTTTTCTTACTTGCTGTCTTATAGTTTTTTTATATTTTCACCTTCAGTGAGCTGTGATTGGCAGAAAACTACACATTCACAAGCACGTATGAGGTAAATGTTGAAAAAATAAGCACAGTACTGTTAACGGACTCATTTAGGTCCACATTGTTCTAATCTAGTGGGTCAGAGACGTGTGAAAAATATAAATTTATTTTCTGTAAGTTTTTATTTTTCTATACAAACCCAGTATACACATCTTAAATCATACAACCAACAGCTTCATGAATTATCCTCAGATTTGGTGGCATAACATTAATGTTTATACATTTGCGTTCTCATTAGCTTAGAGCTAAAAACAGTAGCATTTACCTCAAACAAGCTCATAGATGAGTCAAAGCCCTCACAACACTCGCCGATCTGATACTCCTGGGACGTCCTGACTTTCCCTCTCCTTTTTTGCTTCCTATGTCCAGCTTTGACTTCTACTTCTTCCCTCTAAATGATACACGTACACACAAATAGGCTCTCAATGACAGTAGCCACATCCTTGTATATAATGGTGACAGTTCAATTATAGATACAGTGTCGCTTAAAGACTGTACTGCTTTTCATTATTTTCTCTTGTCATGAATAACGCTACTGCTAGTTGTTTTATGATGAGTTGCATCATTGCGCGGAAATATTTCTCCCACATCTTTTCGGAACAAATAAGCATCACATCTGAACTTATTGATGGCCACATGCTTTTTAGATGTCACGGGTCGGTAATTCAAATTCAGCAGTTGTCGTAGCAAAGTGCATTTACCATACCATTAGGCTGGAGTTTGCAAAGTAAGTCCGCAGCCTTAGTCATCAAGTCATATAACACACAATTAAAGCTGCCAGCTGTTACAAAGTGATTCAGTTTGTTGTAAGAGCTCGGCTAATAATGACCTCTCTACTCCCACAGACATGTTCGCTGCAACTTTGAGATGAGGTTCACGTCTGCTCATTCCACTGCCAAGAATCATACATTTTAAAGTTATAGCCCCATGACAGGCTAATATATTCCCAGACTCCAAAATGCATTAATAAGTAAACAGTAAGACAGCAGAAGTAGATAAACAAGCATAAATGTGATGCAAGAGTTTAATCGTGGAGATTTTAGTGAAGTATAAAAACTGTTTTTCAAGGATTAAGAGGCACTTTACACACATTACACATTTGCCTTTAGATTAAACTTCAAAAGTGTAACGCATTGCAGTCTCATTTTCTCGTGCATAGGAATCATCATGATATGTTGTTTTGCCTGACAGAAGAAGTAGTTCTTAAAACAAAAGTTAGGCCTGCATCTTCTGAAGATATTGACATCTTGATGGAGACTACAAAGAGGTAGGTGCGTGTGTGAGAAAATAGGAGACTGTGAAGGAGAGCAATGCGAAAATGCATTCAGTGTGATGGTAAACAGTCACTTTCTATCACCTGTAAAAGCTTTTTCTTGCTCACGCTCCTGTTAAGATGCCATTAATATGAGTCATATCCGTTACATATTTTACTCTTCCCCCAAAGAACAGGAGCAAAAACATTTTCTGTGAACCGTCAAGATCATGTCAGGGTATTTTTTTGTTTACATTGTTCACATCCTCTTGTTGTTAATTAAAATGCAGGACTAACTAAACACACACTAATTCCACACACGTATGACACTTCCCACTTCATTACCCAAACGGGGTTGTAAACGTGTCTCAATACAATATTTTTTTTCTCTTTCTCAGGTAGAGAATCCATCGCAGTTTATTCAAGGCTACCGCGTTCTGTACCGGCAGACGTCAGGACTGCCCTCCCCGGGGCCGTGGCAGATACAGGACGTGAAGGTCGCCTCGGAGAGAGACATAACTCTTAGCGGCTTAAAGAAAGGCATTGTATACGAGATTAAAGTGCGGCCATACTTCAATGAGTTCCAGGGTGCCGACAGTGAATCAATGACTGCTCGCACCATGGAAGAAGGTAAGCAACCAATTAAACTTGTGACAAAAATCTAGTTAAAAGCCTATTTGAGAAGTGCTAAGATAAAAGATTTTTAAGATAAAAAGAGATGTTCTCATGTAACCAATTTCAGTTTTCAAAGGTACGTTTTTTTTTTATAAACAAATGACTCGGCATTTAAAAACACAGTGGCACTATACATGCACTACACAAGTTTAAATCCTATAGTATATTAGATGTTGCTTTAAAGTGTACATAATCGATGTGTCGATCCCCGCTCAAAACATCCCAAAAGATCATAACATCCCGCTCTCCCCCACAGTTCATACTGTCATTGTGTCCTTGGGCAAGATACTTATCCTACCTTGCCTCCAGTGGTGTCAGCTGTAACACTGGTAAAGCACTTTGAGTGCTTTAGGAGGGCTAGGTGGTAAAGCGCTATATAAATAAAAATTAAAATAAAAAAAAAGCTTAAGGCAAATTAGGGTTAATCTTTTTCACCCCTCAATAAGATCTTCAATTTTCCATATTCCACTTTTTTAAATTTGCAGCCTTGTAAACTATATTTGGTTACTTTTTTCAGAATGTAGCAGAGGTTAGTTAGGTTACTTTGCTTCTATTTAGTTGTCCATACAATGGTTCCACAGCTGGATTCTAATAGAAAATGCTTTTTAAGTGCACCCACCCACACAAGCGTGGTGCTGCAGTGCCACGTCCCCTGTGTGTGGAAACAGGTCTCCCAGACTGCACAGTGGGGGTCTGTGACAGGCCTGGGCTGTGTGGGATCGTGGGCGAGGGGGGTGGGGACAAACTGTCTCTTTTGACATAAGCTCAAGTCTCTCCCTGCTCCTTTGCAAACCCCTACTGCCACTTCACCATCACACACCAGGCAGGCATGCATTATAATACTCCCCCCTTCATTTTCTCGATTTCCAATAGACACAATATGGAGCACTCTTAAGTCCCACCCACTCAACTGGAAGGAGAATAATTCATCACACTGCATTGACTTTCTTCTGCTGCTTCCTTGTAAAATCCCTCTGTTAGCAAAAAAATAACCATTAAGATGCACTTCCAACAGGATAAACCAAACAGCAAGCATTTAAGGAGGAAAGGATCTGTTATAGTGCAATGTGGGTAAATCAATGAGCTGACTGTAACATTATTTTTAAGGTTTCTTAACAGTTGAATGTGACTTTAGACTGATCTTTTTTTTTATGAGATGGTTAAGGTTTGTCCAAAATGAACAATATTTTCTTTACACGTCCAGGATATCACATAAAATTTCATAAGAATAAAATGCCTAATGCCTTAAAAACCGTGTTTCTGTGGTAATGAACTAACAGTTTACATTTGAGGCTTATTGGACTGCGTATGTCTCTTGGACCCCTGCTTTATTAGCTATGGTGTTGCCGTGGAGATGCCAGAAGAGCGCCATGTAAACGCAAAAATATTGTAGTTTGTTGTAAATGGTCGAAATTTGCCACACACACATTCCTTATGTAACCACAAGCTAAAAGGTCTGGACCCATGGGATATATGCAAGCAAGTTGCTATGGTGATGCTCAAAATCTGAAGAAGTGGTATAAACCAGGGACAGTGGCCCGACAGGACTTTGAAAAAGGCTTTGGTTCACTCATAAAACGTGATGGGTAAAAAAGTCACTGAGAAAGATGGTCAGGCCTTGTTTCCAGCTTTTACTCCACTTTTAATAAATTAAATTAATAATGGAGAAGATTTGTGTTGAAACCTTTTGACCCTTCAAACAAAGGATCCATTTAACTGTGATATAAGATCATATAGTGCATTAATACATTTGGGGCATTGAATTTTGTTGTACATTTCTTTTTCTTTTCTGGTAGGATACTAAAATAATAAAACAATGATGAGTCTCCTTAAGTTGAATAATTTTGGCGACAATTATTTTATTCTTTCAGTCTCACTTTGTAGAATTTTAAACCTCTTGTTGTGCACAAGCAACAAGACATATTAGTCTTTAAATGGTTGTTTTAACGACAGTCTTTGAAATAATGACTCAGCAAAGCTTGAATAAGGTTTCAAATAATGAGACTATGATTATGTCTGAAGTTCAGCCACAATACACACATCAAAATAAAACAATACCCAGTGAAGTCATTTGAAAAAGACATTAATCCACGACATCAGAGACGTTTGATGGAAGCAACACAAAGCAGCATCGTCTCTTCAGCGCTAAGATTAAAAGAATATCTTCACGTTGTCCAATTATTTTGACCACAGAGGTCCACTGGAAGTATTTTTTGTTGGTGTTCTGTTCTCTCATTACACACTAGATCCTGAGATCCTGGAAATAAGGCTTCACGGTACTGCTATAATTGGTTTGATCTATCAGTACTCCAGGGTCTGCAAATGTGCTGGACGGCAGATTTCCAGAGCAGCCGTTCTCCATCAAAGGCTGTTTGTGAATGGTGGAAAGCATAGCAAAGGGTGTCTCAGGGGTTCGCGGGGTCAAAACAACTGATGTTTTTCACGCCGTTGTGCAGTGGATGGATGAGGAGCCAGAGACATTGATTAATGGGCCTCATAACTCTGCGAGGGTTTGTCTGTGATAGAAAATGGACAAAAGCAGGAAGCTATGTGACGCTGCTGTCATCATCATATGGTCAAAGCAAAGTGAATGCCCTGCAGTTCAGACATGCAACATTTTAAAGACAACACTGTGTTCCTATTACAAACATGATGCCGTTAATAAAAGACAAGCCTTGTGTGATTTGTGCGAGGTTCTTTTAGACACTAGAACAAGTAATTACATTAAATGACTCTTCGTTGTTGCCGCTGGAGTCGCCCAGAGTATCAGTATCAAGAAGTCCTGACTTGTTGTGATGCGGTGACCATTTGTCGTAATGTTATCCTGAGTCATTACTGGTAATGTAGTCATTATTTATCCTTGGGGATGGTTTTAAATATGGAAATAGCAGAAGTATGCTTAATGGTTCCTGTCTACTCTTAATGTAAACCTTTAACAGAGTGGACAAGCCCCATCGGTCTGCTGAAACAGCACAACTGAAATCAAAACGGCAGCAAACCTGTCCTCTGTTTCCCTCCAACATTTATCATCAGATATATTATGTCCCAGGGTTTGGTTCAATGTCATTATTGTTCAAAGACTTAGGCTATTATAAACCACACTAATGTTCAATGGTCGGTCTTAATTTTAATAAATAGCAATTAAATCAGCTATAATCCTTTTGCTGCTAAAATAAATTTACTTGGAAAAAACACACAGTATGACAATACTTTACAATGTTTTATTATAAAAGTTACGGCTATGCAGGTCTTTAAAGCTGCAAAAGTGACGACATTATTGGTAGGTAGTAATCAGAAAGAACATTAAAGAGTTATTTATCCAGTAGGTCCAGTAACAGTAGTACTATGTTTTTGCAAATACAGGCCATAGTAGGGTTGTGTTGTTAAGATGTCCATGTTTTCTTTGTATCATAATTCAAAGCAGCACTATGTACCTTTTCAGGATTTGCTTTAGCTTTGCTTTAACTTATCTTTAAATCCACTGCTGCAAATTTAAACAGGACTCTCTTTTTTATGTTATATGTGGAGAGTTGTGTTGATTTGGCTTTATATGTGTCCTTCCTGCTACTTAGAGTTACATAGTAGAGTTTAAGGACCAGGCCACAACTATATAGAGTCAAGAGATAGAAACATCAGAATTAAATGATGAGATGATGGAAGGTGAAGCGTTATAATGATTCTAGAGATGATAGCCGGGTTGGCTGAGACACAGTGAGGGGGTTCTGTCTCTGGTAGTTTATCCAACTGAGTGTAGCCCCCCTCTCCTTGGGTCTAGTTATGGGTTGCTGAAAGAAAATAGGTAGGAAGAAAAAGGGGACTAGGAGGGTGGGGTTGAGAAAACAGAAACAAGCAGTGATGAATGAAACTGACGTAAATAAAGAGGGCTTCTGAAAAAATGAGAGGTGTGGTCCAGGTGTGGTTAAAGTAGATTTAAGATGTGTTTGAGACACATTAACTTCACCTGGTGAACAGGGTGTGTGTTTTAAATTTACATTTACATTTACATTTATTCATTTAGCTGACGCTTTTATCCAAAGCGACTTACATTGTTCTACAGTAATTACCAGTGTTACAGACACTGGAGGCAAGGTGGGTTAAGTGTCTTGCCCAAGGACACAACGACAGTATGAACTGTGGGGAGAGTGGGAATCGAACCGCCTACCTTCCGGTTGAAGGACGACCGCTCTACCCACTGAGCTACTGCCGCCCCATAACAATATAATATAATTATACAATTGATTATATATAAATATGGGTAAAATATAGGTTTCTGCCCTATGTAAGGTTATTTAGTTCAGTATTTTTTTATCAAAACTATAAGCTGCGTCAAATTTTGTGGTGGTCCAGTTTTTTTTTTTTTTTTTTTGCTTTTCTCATTGTATAACCTGACTTTTTTTTGTCAAATGTGTCATCATGGCCTCTATCTTTGTGGCTTGCTGTTTCCTTAATGAGACAGCATGCACATGTTCATTGAATATCTTTCCAGTCATTTAGAGAACTGAACCCATCTGGGGAATCCAAGTCACACTGACCATGTTGTTTATTTCTTGCCAAGTGACAAACAAGACACTTCCATCATGGCCCAGCTGCTTTGGCTTTATTGCACTCACTATGCAGTTTCCTGCCATCTTACATGGATCAACTGCAGATAGCATTGTTTTGCAGCTCTTCAGTTGAGTTCAGAGTAGTTATTTTACTAATTTACTCACAACATTGTAATCATTTTAATGGAAATACTGCGGATTATGTGCCTGCCCATTTTGCGTGAAATAACAATTCTCCTGCCTTGCATAGGTATTTTGTTTGCCTCTTTCGGAAATATGATATGTTCATTTAGGTCATTGGGCCAGTTTAGTACATTTAAAAATGGCCCATTAGAGGGAGAGCAAATTTGGAGGTGTGAGCCAAAGCTGCCCATTTGTGTCTGAAAACCATCTCCGAGTCCTCATTATAGGATGGGAAGATTGACCATTTTCATTCTGATAAGATATGCAGAATTGAATAGTGCTACTTTGGAAGCATTTGCATGTGGTCATTATGGCACTAATTCATTACAGAGGTGATTTTAGCCATTTTTAAACTTGGAACAGGAAATCCCATCGCTATCAGACTTGCTGGTTTGTTTGGAACAGCCATCACTAGTGCTATTAGTTAAGCACATTTGGACTCTGTTGCTTCATCTGTAGAACTAACGAGTGCCAGTAATATAATGGAATGTGTAAATGATAATCTAAATGGAAGAATAACACAGTCCCAGTTGCAGATGCATCCTGGTTAGACAAATGTCTTACCGATAAGATTTGAAATGGAGATGAAGTACTTTGGTAGCCATCTGCCGTGCTGGCTATGAGGATTCATTGCTGCATTGTTCACTCTGTGTATGAATGAAATTCAGTGAGACACATTCTTCATTTTAAAATATTGCACCTGTTTTTTTGTTGGAAATTTTACGCCATTTCTTTAATATATGCCCTGTTTCTTTCAGCTCCCAGTGCACCACCCCAGCAAGTGGTAGTGTTGACAGTGGGAAACCATAATAGTACATCCATCAGTGTGTCATGGGACCCCCCTCCCTCGGACGAACAGAACGGCATCATCCAGGAGTACAAGGTACGCGTCCACACACTGCATATTTGAGTAACACGCAATCTAAACTCACAATGGATTCTGTCTTGCCCTGTCTGTCTTTGTCAGATCTGGTGTTTGGCCAACGAAACCCGCTTTCATGTCAATAAAAGCGTGGACGCAACCATCCGTTCAGTGGTTGTCGGGGGTCTGCAGACAGGAGTGCAGTATCGCGTGGAGGTGGCGGCAGGCACCAGCGCCGGGGTGGGGGTCAAGAGCAAACCCCAGCTTATCATCTTGGGTAATCCTCTCAGACACACACACACACACAAACACACACATCCCAAACCTGGAGTCAAATAAAATGACCTAATAATGGTGGTCCTAGGCCTCCATCGCACTGTGGGGTCTGGAAAAAAGTATTTATCAATTTATTGCACTTGAAGAAAGAAGATTGCACATTACAAGGCAGACGTCTTCGGAGAAATCAATAGCAGTTCATTAAGTGTAGTGTCTGGTAACAGAGCGCCAAGTACTGTTAGCCATATCAATAATCCTCTTCAATATATAGGCAGCTGGCACTAACAAAGTAGACAGTGTTTTTGCTGGAGCTTATCAGCCGATCATATCTTATCAAACACCTAAAGGATGCTCAAATCATATAAACCCAGAATCAATATCGCAAGCCCAGGCCAGATGCTCTTCATCTGTGACTTTTGACTGATATTTAATAACAGCCTTACCACACAAGGCAAAAGGGAAACACAGGCCCGTGGACCGAAAGCTTAATGACGGGGAGGGGGTTGTTCCTGCAGGAGACTGTGAATCTAATTTCACAGCACAGTAGCCGCAACAGAAAATCAAACTCTGTCAGAGCTGCTCTGTCAATCTCGTGTCTAGCAGCTCAAGTTGATAAGTGCAGTGCTGAATTGATTAACTCAGCCTACATATTGGATGCACTGATGCCATTTTTTTTGTGAGGGGGTTTAACCGCAGTCGACCTCCCGTCATGTTTGGGTTTATATGTAATGTTAGCTTTGGTTGTATGAGCTTTAAGAGTTCTTATTAGATGATTACACAAACCTCAACATTGATCACATTTACATTGCTCCTTTGAATTCTTCTATTCTTAAAATCAACATTTACTTGAATTAATTATATCAACGCAGTCATAGTGGAATACTGACATCAATGATATAGATTTTAGCCGCAACACGAGTAAACACATTTTGGAAGTTGTTCCCATTACTGACTATAAACTTCAAATTACATTACAATTACATTCAAATGTATGTTTTTAAGCTTTTTAACCTCAACTAGAGTCTAAAACCAGAGTAGCACAGATGCATTTGGAGTGTAGTATAATCATTGTATTGTTTTGTGCTATGTACACCAGCCCTAACAAATTCTACATAGATTTCAGAGACAAGAAGAAAACGTCCCATTTCAACAATTCTTTAAAGACAAGGAATTTGCTGAGTTTGTGTTTCTGTATCGAAACATATGTTGGTCCTCAAATGAAACACCTT
The DNA here is from genome assembly GCA_024349245.1 of Neodontobutis hainanensis. Classification (NCBI taxonomy): domain Eukaryota; kingdom Metazoa; phylum Chordata; class Actinopteri; order Gobiiformes; family Odontobutidae; genus Neodontobutis; species Neodontobutis hainanensis. Next base: position 4,448,189 of record JALDNG010000008.1, on the reverse strand, counting down.
TATATGCTAAAAACCCATTTATTTTTATTTGTCTGCTCGTGTTTTCATTGTACCCCCAGGTGCAGAATTACAGGACGTAATGACTGGATCAGAAGGCAACAATAGCATCTCAGACGTGGTGAAGCAGCCTGCCTTTATCGCCGGATTGGGAGGAGCCTGCTGGATCGTCCTTATGGGCTTCAGTGCCTGGCTTTACTGGAGGAGAAAAAAGAGGAAGGGACTCAGCAACTATGCAGGTAAAAAAAAAAAAAAATCAATTTACATGGTTCTGCACCAACACAGAATCTCTAAGCACAATAGGTCTGCCTCTCCAATGAAAACTGATGTCGCTGCGGATGTGACTCCATTTGGCTGGCTAAAATGCAGAACAAAGGAAATATATTTTGCACAGAAGGAAATAGGCCCTATTTACTTTAATTCACTGCTCACTGATGTGCATCAACAGAGCGGGGTTCCATCAGCAGCACACCTCAACACTCAAATACGTTCACGCGAGATAAGTAATTTAACATCCCCCTCCATTATCGGACCATGTCTGGTGTTGTTTGCACATTAACACCAGGCACAGCAAACTTTAGCTCTAAAATATTTGTTTAGCCTTGTGTGAGCCAGACATACAGCAGCACACCATTATCATAATGTGTAGTGCTTCTTTTATTGTTGTGACTTGAGCGGAAACTGCAGTGATTTCCTAATTCAATAGGGATTTACATGATTGAGTGCTGCTGCTCTGATCCCTTCTCTCAACAAATTGAGAGAGTTTAATTCCAAAACATTGCATTTTCATATTGAAAATTAAATGTGACAAATCTGAAGTAGCAAACATAAACATAGGGTTTTTTTTTTACTACAGAGAAAGCTGTTCTTGGCTTTACTTCACAATACCAAAACTGTAGATAACACTTAGTACACTGTAAACAAAATAGTTATTATGTTATAGTTATAGTTATATTATTATATATTATAATTATTATTTAATTATTCATTTATTGTGTAACTGTTTGGCTGCGTACATTTTTAGCTTTATAAATAATATAGAATATTATATCTTTACACTATAAATAGTTGTCTCTCTGAATCAAAGCAGTCTGCATTTATTAGAGAAATGAGAAGTCACATGAGTTCTTTTAATTTTCAGAAACAAAATTCAAACCGTTAAATGTAAACATGATGAAATGGCCTCAATCTGTTGGGAAATGACTAAATAAAAAAAAAAATCTAATCTTACTAAATGGCCCTCTTTAGACCCCACGTTTCTGTTCATCTTTACAGACATCCCCATTAGTCTGGTTCTCTCTTTCTCGACTTTTATGCAAAACCACATTGCAAGACGTCTGACTGGTTAAACTATACAACCAGAATATTTAATTTAGGGAAATTATACACATTTAGACCCAGTGCCAGGTTTTAAGCAGGGCCATAACATCTGCTCTGTCCCACCTTTGAGATTTTGGTTTAACATTGCCACGGTTTACTTATTTCTACATACGTTGTTTCCCTGTAGAATACAGATCACACACAGTGTATTTGGACTGAGAGTGTGTCATGAAAGACAAACTGTGGTTCAATATTTACTGAATTCCATCTTATCATTGTTGATATCATGGGACTTTATGAGTAAACAAATACAGTAGAGATAGAATATGTCCATATTTAACATAGATATGCAGCTTGCCCTCTTTATTTTCATTCATTAAATCCCTCCTGCCTCTTTGATTTGCAGTTCAGTCCTTCACCTTCACACGTGCAGGTTAGTATGGCGTTACATTTGCATTCAAATTGTAGCTGTACCTTGAGATATAATAGTAATACATAGAAATACTTAAACTGTTTTTCTATCTGTCTTTGCTCATACCTTCAACAAACCTCAGTGACATTCCAAAGAGACAGAGGCCTGATCAGAAATGGAAGGTAAGAATTTAAATTACCTTATGAAAATCGAACAAACCCACACACCTAGAGCTTCCCCGCTGACATTTTAGCTCTGCACCGCTCTGCCTTCTTAATGACAAGAGCTCATTGTTATACCTGGAATGAATAGTTCTGTCATGATGAATGGAATTTGCATACATGCCCCCAAATTCCTCCTGCTTACTCATACCGGCCTATAATTTGCACTGATCTATACTTGATGAAATCATTAATCACCTTTTTTTAGAAGTGAGCGCCTGCAATTAATGCAGGTGGGCGGCCTTTTATGCGCCGGCTCCTTTTCAGTTTGTCCGAGGTCGCTGGCAGTGAGAGGTCGTGGGCGGGGAAGAGAGGTGATGAATGTGTTGTTTAAAAAAGCTTTCTTCACAATATGAGACAAGGTTTTTATGTGGGTATGGAACAACAAAGTGCTAGACCTTGAGTCTATACTCAATGTCCGTGTGAATTTTCTGCCTCGAACAAAGCTTAGTAACTGATTATCAAAGCATAAAAGAAGTACATTTTATGAGAGAAAAACAAAGGTCCACTTTTTGCATTTGTCACTAAACAAGCACATTAGCTCCGAGGAGGTAAAAAAAAGTCTATAGACGTCTTGTGCTTATATATGTCATATGGGTTACATATATGAGTATGCTTTAAAATATAAATTATTTATGCAATTGTTTAAACACCTTTGAGGCATCACCAAGTAAACTAAACAATTCCCTCTGTGCTGTATGAATTAGACTCAGTCAAAAATTCATTGTGTAGCAAGACATTAAATAAACATATGTGAGCAAAGTGCGTGAGCCATGTGCATATTTTGCCACATTAACAGCAGCGGAAGGAAACTTTTATAAATGAAATTCCTCTCTTGCCTTTTGCGTTCAACTTCTCCTCCCTCGAAGTCAAAGCCTGTTTTCATGACTGTTGTATATCACTAAGACAAAATGACACAGTAGCGTTTCCTGAACCACCTAATGGGCTTTTGCTGTCTCTGTTGCCATGGCGACCAGTGCACAAGTGTAGCTGATCTGCCAGAGGCGGTCCATGATTCTCAATTTAAAATGTAAATTTCTGTTGTGCTAAGGCTCTAAAGTGGATTTAGTGTGTGTTTAGGCCTCCCTCGTTCCTCCGGGGAGAGTTAGAGGTGCTGGAGTCAAGGGATGGCAGAAGTCTGATTTATAGACTTGCCATTTTATGTTTCTGTGTTGTTTATTGGCGACGTACACCAGGCTGATTCAGAGGCGAGAATATGCTGAATGAGTTTTCCCATCAATTTGGTGTTGATGGAACAAGAGAAAACACAAGAATGAGTTATGTGTGTTCTGTAAAACCTTATAGTCCCTTTAAATGTTGTATAAACTTTGCTCATGTGTAGACATTACTGATCCTCCTTAGTGTTGACCCTCTGAGGCAACTGTTGTTTGAGTTATGATCATCCAATGCTGCTGTAGTTCGAATTTTGTCCCTCTGGTGTTTCTGTAGTTTGGGTTTTGATACTATGACTTTGCTGTAGTTTAACTGTTGACCCGCTGAGGCTGCTGTAGTTTTTGTCAATTTGACGGCTGCTGTAGTTTTTGTCCCTCTGAGGCAGCTGTAGTTTTTGTCCCTCTGAGGCAGCTGTAGTTTTTGTCCCTCTGAGGCTGCTGTAGTTTTTGTCCCTCTGAGGCTGCTGTAGTTTTTGTCCCTCTGAGGCTGCTGTAGTTTGTGTCCCTCTGAGGCTGCTGTAGTTTTTGTCCCTCTGAGGCAGCTGTAGTTTTTGTCCCTCTGAGGCTGCTGTAGTTTTTGTCACTCTGAGGCTGCTGTAGTTTTTGTCCCTCTGAGGCAGCTGTAGTTTTTGTCCCTCTGAGGCTGCTGTAGTTTTTGTCCCTCTGAGGCTGCTGTAGTTTGTGTCCCTCTGAGGCAGCTGTAGTTTTTGTCCCTCTGAGGCTGCTGTAATTTTTGTCCCTCTGAGGCTGCTGTAGTTTTTGTCGCTTTGACGGCTGCTGTAGTTTTTGTCCCTCTGAGGCTGCTGTAGTTTTTGTATCTTTGACGGCTGCTGTAGTTTTTGTCCCTCTGAGGCTGCTGTAGTTTTTGTCGGTTTGACGGCTGCTGTAGTTTTTGTCCCTCTGAGGCTGCTGTAGTTTTAATTCCTCTGAGGCTGCTGTAGTTTGGAATTTTTCCCTCTGATGCGCCCATAGTTTTGGTTTTGACCTTCTGAGGCTGCTGTAGTTTAAATCTGGATCATCTGAGTTTAATGTTATTTGAATTTTGACCCTCTGAGGCCATTGTAGCATGAAGTTTGTCCCTCTGAGGCTGCTGTAGGTTGATGTTTGACTCGCTGAGGCTGCTAGCTCCAAACATAGGAGAAGTCAGAATAATAGTATATTCTACAAATAAAACCTGACAAAATTAAAACATGTATAAATTATAATATTATTCATTACTAGGTAAAATGAAATGTTCTGAAAACAGTTTTTAAACCCCTGATTAGCTGGATATTTAATTAGGTCCCCACTTCTTTCCCCTCTTTTTCTTTCTGCTAACGTCACAGCCGGCCCGGTCTGCTCAAAGCGGGTGACCAAGGTCTGCCCTGGTTGGCTGATTCCTGGCCCTCCACGAGTCTCCCAGCTAATGGGGGCTTAGGCAGTCCAAAGGGCGGCAGCAACTTTGGACGAGGAGGTAAGAAACATGATTAGGTCGTGGTAGATGAGAAAGCTACTTTTAGCAACGCCTGGTGGGACAGTTTTGACGTTTATCCTTTGGGAATCACAGTGACAGGGCATCGCCAACACACAAGCTAACAAATTAAAAACGCCTTTAAGGGCTTTTGTTTCCTAATTTGATATGACAAGCCAAGTGTATGTATTTAACTTTTTTCCTGTCATTCCTTTATGACTAGTGGGTTTCATAAGATTAAATGTTATTTGTTATTGTTATTAATAAAGTTATTTTCTTACATTTGTATGTTTTTATGTTTGCTAAGAGCCCTGAAACCCTGTTGAAGTGCAAGCTTTATCCATAGATAAGGTTAGCTCTGTTTGAATATCCCTCATGCTAACACACTAACGGGTCTCCACAGCATGTTGCTTACTAATTATGGCCGTAGATAATCACTTTCTTTCAACTCAAGTCTGTTTGAAACCTGTATTTAACTAATACAGAGTGCCAGAGCAGCAGGGAGTGTTAATGACCTTAAAGATCGTTAACTTCACGTCTGCTTATCTCTCCATGATGCATTTTTCCCCTCTCACTCCTCTCTTTTTTTTTTTTTTGTCTCAGATGTTTTGCCGTCCGTGGAGAAAACGGGCACCATGCTGTCCGACGGTGCCATCTACAGCAGTATTGACTTTATGGGGAAGGCAGGTTACAGCAGCCCAGCACGAGGCAGTCAGCCCACCCCCTACGCCACCACTCAGATCCTGCAGTCCAACAGCTTCCACGAGCTTGCTGTGGACAGGCCAGATCCCCGCTGGAAGGCTTCTCTGCAAGCCCAGCAGGAAATGGCAAACCTAGGCTACTCGCTCACTGACAGACGCCCTGGCAGTGGTAGGTGACACACAGAGCCTGAATTCAGTCTCCTTTTGTGTGCAGAGGGTGTTTGGAATCAGCTGAATGTGTCTTGGGTCTAGTGCATTTGATCTGCATTGCAATGGTACGTGTTATAAAGAAACATTTCAAAACACATTTTAAGCACTATATTTAGTATACATGCAGAGCTTAGTCAGACTATGCTCAAAGCTCTGTTAAGACGTCTTTCTGGCTGTCTGTCTAATAAACCTGGCTACTAAGCCTCGTAGTCATTGATTGATTTATGAATATCAACTCATGAACCACATGAATACAAGAAAGTCTGAAAAAAAGCATTAATTAAGCGACAACATGTACATGAATACATCATAAGCTTCAGTTGACAAGTTTTTTGTTTTTTTTTACACTTTCTGTCATGAGAAGAGGGCAACTGGACAGGTCTTTTGGACAATGTTGTTCCTCAAAGAGCTTTTTTATTTGTAAAGACATGCTTCCAACATAATTCATCCCTGTATTAATAGTTTGGATTAAAAAAAAAACAGTACTATATGTTTTACCATCTGGATAAACAAAGAGCTTTAAATTTACCATTGTTTTTTTTTTGTTTGTTTTTTTTGTTTTTTATTTAACCAGGTAGGTCATTGGAGAACCAATTCTCATTTACCCAGGACCTTCTTGTGGTGAGGCAGGAGTACTAACCAGCAGCATCTAGTCCAACAATGAACTACATTATAATTGTGTTTGTCAAATGAGAAAATGACTTTAAAACCCCAGTTATAACCGAAAAAAAGACAATAATTACATTTTCTATACATACGTGTAACCGCGCTTAGACCTTAATATCTGCCAAATTTGTTGATTTAGTCTTGGATGTCAATAGGTTAGAATCCAACTGTTGGTTCAAGACTATTAACTATGAGTCTTTCCGGGGTCAAGCTCAAACCCCTGAGGATTGCAGCATTGCTAGAATACTCTTTCAAAACAACATTTGGAAAGAAACTGACAGATTTATGTGAAAACTCAGTTAGAATACAAAATTGTTGAGTGTGCAAAGCAAAAAGAAGCCAAATTATTTACATATTCACAGACCCTAAGGATAATGTTCTTAATTACTCTCCTGTCTTCATCACAATTCACCCTGAGAGCTCATCTAGCCCAGAAATGTCACACAAGCATCATGCATTTCTTTGGGTTAATTTGATTAGTGATGGCATGAAAAAACCCTGAGCGTTTAGAGTTTTTTATGTGGTATACATTGAGCATGGCCATTTTGCAGCTGTGTTACTATGTTACTTAAAATATATTATAATATCTTATTTGTTTAGTACAGCTTCTGTGTTAAAAGCCATAATAATAATTTAAAAAAGTAAGGATGCAATAGTCTCACAGATCTTACAAATAAAAAGTATTCTGCTTTTTCAAATTCCAAGAAAGTCTGCTGATTTCAGATCAAAGAAAGGATCTTTATTAAACAGAAAGAAGCGCAGTGATGAAAGCTTAAGAGATCTCATGTCAGTTTTTGACTAGCTAAAATCCTGACTGTATTGACTTTTACAAAGACTAGTAAAAAGATTGTAAGCATGTGATAAAAGCTTTGAAATTTAAATGTCCTTTGTAGTTAAAAAGGAAAAAAAAAAAGCCCCAAAAAATGCATAAACTGTCTTGAATGTTGTTGAATGTGTCATCTGGGTTCATTTACTGGATAGTAAGTTAGTTTCTGTTTTTATTAATCCTGATGGTTTATCCCGACAGTATCGTTTTTTTTTTATTTAAACTAATATTACAGGGATTAATTATGTTGGCTGGTAAAAGTGTATATTAACAAAAAGAATAGTTCCTAGCATGAATTCTTGAGGAACACCAAAAATATTTTGTTTAACGAAAGACCTGTCCAATTTTCAAGCCCATTAACTTAAATGCCATAAAGATTTCCATAAAACCAAGAAGAGGACAAGCTTATTGTTTGATTCTGTAGATATCAGAGGTCATTAACTACTCTTAATAATGCAGTCTCTGTGCTAAATGTCAGACTTACCAGAAATAAAGTGGAGCAAGGGTGGGAAGCGGTACAGAGGCAATTTAAACAGTCTTGCTTCCGATTTTGACGCCTTTTAAGAAAATGTCAACTTTGGAAGAAGTACTAATGCAGTGTCAGCCCACAAAAAGAGAAATAATGAGCATCAGAGGACTGGAGTTAAGATGGCAGACTTTGATGGGAGTTTTCAATGTAGTTCATTGTCAAATACCATTTATTCATTACTTTGAGTTACTCTGGCAAAACAAAAGTGTACAATATTATATTCCCTTCCCTTTTTGTGTTCATCCAGGTGCAAAGGTTGGGAAAAAAAAGAAGGTAAAAGGTGGAACAAAGAGCTCTAAATCAAATGGGACGTGTTGGGCTAACATGCCTCTGCCTCCACCACCCATGCACCCTCTCCCTGGTACTGAGGTTGACCTTGACCACTACCCCCAGGAAAACCATGGAGGAGGGTAAGAGACATTCATATTTCATCATTCTTCTCCTCGGGAACAGACACACAAACACAAACACACAAAAAAGGAAATGCAATCACAGGGGTAACAGTATGTTTTCTGCCTGAGCACATTCACACACTCCACTGAGTTATTTTCAGAGGAACTGTTAAACCTCATTTCCACCAGCAGTACAGTACATGAAAAATGGAAAAACTAACTAAATTAAAAGCTTGAGAGGCTTGAATATTGACACTGCATGTATTGCTGCAAGAGTAGGAGTAGGCAGAGTAGAGATACTCTTGTAAAATTACAAGTTACTTTAAAGTAATATTGCATGAGCAAAACTAAACTTTACTTGGGTGAGCGTAATGACGTTTTTAAAGAAGGGACTACACAACTTTTTATTTATTGAACTTCTTATACCACAGCTACTAGTGACCATAGTAAGCTTTTTGGTTTGGTGGAAACTGGAATTTACACACTTTGGAAAAGACATTTAAAAGGTGCAGTGTGCACTTTTTGGTTAGACACACACCCTTCCTTACATGTGAACATCTCGTTGTTTAGAAGTGGAAATAGATCAGCTGATGTATTTAAGTACAGTTCTAAGTTACAATTCATTAGTAAAGTCCTCAGCCTTTGATTCTGTGGAGCTTTAAATTATGAACAAGTGCAAATAATGTTTTTTTTAGGACTTGATGGAAAATTTCACACAATGCACCTTTAAAAAAATAAAACTAACAAAAACTAAAATGAAAATGGTAAAACCTTTTTTTAAATCACAGATACGACAGCAACAGTTGGGCCCCACCCATGTCCATCCAGACGTACCGCCATCAGAACCTGAACAGTGAAGAAGAAGAGGAGCGAGGTCCCACTCCTCCTTTGAGGGGACGCTCCTCGTCTCCAGCAGCAGCTTCCTTCAAGCAGCCGTCCACGTCTTCTCTCAGCTCAACTCACCACGAAGAAATGCAGTCTATTCTGCAGGCGCACTTAGACGAGCTGACAAGAGCTTACCAGTATGAGGTCGCTAAACAAGCATGGTACGAAGGCTCAATAACAGTGGTTAAGCAGAGGATATTGTGATAATTGAAGATTATGTGAAATGTTCAGCCAATAATTGTCAGTGTCTTGCTAAAATTGGTGGCTTTTAATAGTGTTTTGTCCAGAATTACAATTGTCCTTTAAATATGGATGACCAAAGACAATGTTAAATTGTGTTTAAAGTAAATGTCATACATAAATCTAATTTTGCAACAATATATCCATCTTTATTAATCTTACCTGATACTTACTTACTTTAGAAATCCCACATATGTTTTTTTTAATCAGTGATATGAGCTTTTTCTAAAATTCTTCCAGCACCGCAGGTAGCTGTGTTTATGCATCACCATTTGTTCAAATACATTTCCTGCGCACAGCATGAGAAATGGGTGCAATTTTATTCATTATATTCTGTTGATAGTTAGAGTTTTGCATATCAATGGTCGATGTTTGAGCAGCTTATAGTGCTGGTATTTACATGTGTCAGCCCTAACCTGCCTTCCATGTCTCTTGCCGGCGATAAAAAACAGCTCTTCATTGATTACACACCTTTGATGGAGCATTGGAAAACTTGACAAGTCAGTGGCGACACGTGTTGAAGGGTAATGACTGGGTTTAGTCGAACATGCTGTTCTGACATCAGTAAATAGAGTTGGTAATTATGCATGCGTGCAGCTCTATGGTGGGATGTAAGCCATCATGGAGGACAGCTGTGGGGGAGATAACAGGCACGTTGTTGACAGCCCTGCCCATCCAGATATCCTTTATCCAGTCCAATTACAACTCCATTGTGTTAGCACCACACACACCAGTCCCGGGAAAGTAATCAGTGAAATCATTGCAGGCATTCAGTGTTTGCGCATTGCACCGCTACCTTCCTGAATATGCACTGATTCTGCATTCTTGTTTTTATACAGTTCTCTTCAGTTGATGATGTGACCTAGATTAGTTTTTATGATAGTTTTATGAATAACATACAGTATTTTCCCCACAACTAATTAGGCACATGAAGAGCACTCCAAATGTGTCCAAACCCCCGATCCCCCCGATGGACTTCCTGTCCAGCACACTGGGCTCGGAAGTGGGAGCTACACTGCTTTCGGAAGAGGACGAGGATGAAGAGGAGGAAAGATATGCCATAGTGTCAAAGAATCTGTGCGGCTTCGAATACACGCCTGGTCACAGCACGGAAAACCTCGATGGTTCGGGTAAGTTTGAGACGGACACACAAAACTTTTTACTTCAAAATATGGAGCCTGAAAATTATCACAGAAATAGTCGAGGTTAAAGAGGTCTGTATGGCCTGATATTTGTGCCAATGGAAACTGAATGTGTTGTATTTGAATTTGACGTACTCACTGAATCTGAACAGGGGTTGGGGGAGCTCAGTACGGGGCAAGAGGGGCAGTTGTCCAAGACCCGGATTTGCAGCTCAGAAAACTGAATTTTAGAACTCAAACTGAAGGTATTGGAGAACTGAATTTCCAGCTTGGAAAAAGCAGTTCCAAAGCAAATTAATTCAATTTTATTCACAAACCAATGTATTTTGTTTCAGATTAAACGCTTTAAATTCAGTTTTTTAAAAAGCATTCATTTAACTTGAACATTTCAGATTTAGTTTGAGCACTTCGAATTCAAAAACAAATTAATAAGTTTCAGTTTCTAGTGGCACAAATATCAGCCCCTAGGACTGTAAGAACAGTATGGCAGAACTATAAAGAAGTGACCCACAAACCAAACCCCTTTTCAGCAACACATTCAATATATTGAAACGGTGTAAGGTGGCACTGCTGGTCTCAGATGTAGATAGTATCACAGGAAAATTGTAAGAAAATAAAAGTGTGTTTTTCATTACAGCAAGGAAATGTGGTAAAGGACATTTGTTTATTTTTATTAAAGCTGACACAAAATGGTCAGCTTTATCATCTCTAACCATAATCCAGGGTTTTAGAGCTTTATCCAACATCAACACTGAGTCTGCCAATAGTCCTGGGTCCACTGGGGCAGAAATCAGTCTGCTGTCTGGCTGAACTATCACCTCCAGCCTCACATTATCACACAAAGCCCACAATAAGCCGTTAAAATTACAATTAAAATGGCATTCACCTTTATATACAAAATTTCGATATGTATAAAGTTGATGTTGAAAAGGATCATGCATGTGGATGGGGACGTTGTGCAGATTTTCAAACTGCTCCACACCAGTCAGAGCCCTTTCTTCTCTGAAGACGCTCCGACAGCTCGTTAGGCCTCTTGAAGCCATCTTGTGTATGCATCAAAATGATCGTGTCTTTTTCGACTTGAGTAGGCCTCAGCTTAAAAGTGGCATGTCTGAAATGAAAGATTTGATGCATTTATAAATAGGGTCCTGTCTGAAGGGGTTTCTTTAGAGTTAGTTTGAAGGCTTCTCCCACAGGAACCGAGTGCTACTGTTTTTAGACTGCATTATTTGATAGGTTAAAAGCGACTCATGTATTTAAAAAATATGTGATTTAAAACAAGCAGCGGGGTGCGTTGCGGGTTAGTCAAACTAAAAATATTTACAAACATTAGCAATGCAAACATTTTTTATAGCTGTCAAATATGATAATTTATCATCTTAGAAGTTCATACTAGGAGACACAGAAATAAAATCTAGAGATACGCAAAGCCACCAAAGTAGTTTTACTAAAAGCTGCTGTTGTGTCCCAGTTAACAATGCCATTAAAATGAACGGTGACACAAAAAAAATCACAAGCACATTGCAGGTTCGATTAAACTTTCCTTTTGTCTTTTCTTTTCAAAGTAGATCAGTTGGCAGACTTTGAGTGCTGGTAGTTAATTGTTTTGTTTTGAATCTAATAAGGATAAGGAACGTGTGGGAATAATCCAAACAGACATCCTTGCAGAATACAAAAACAATCTGTTTTATTGTTCAGTATGCATTCATTATTTTTTCTACCACTTATTCTGCTGGGGTGGTTTTCAGTGTGAGGTTGGGTAATGGCCTTTTAATCTCAAAACTATCTTTTATTGACCTGACTGAAAGACAATAATTCACGCTGACATTTTTTCAGATCATACAGACTCTACACAGAAAAGTCCTCAAATCATATTAACTGTTTTACCTCCAAGCAAATGATTAAATGACACTAAAAATAAAGAACTCATGAAGAGAGTTTACAGGCTTTAAACTTAATATTTGAACGGTCTGGGGAGATTCTGTTTGAGGGATTTTGTGCCATGTGTGCACCAACTTTATTACTCAGAAGGAGGGGACTCAAGAGCTTTTGTTTTGGAAAATGAGGCTACAAAAATATTAAAATGTGCCAAAAATGCCTAAAGATGAATATTTTGTGAAACCCTAAGAGGACAAACAACAACTAATTTCAGGTCTTGCTTATCTAAAGTTGGCAGGTGCATAACTCTAACTCCTTAAATTGAAAACACAATCGCGTGTATTGTATTTTGTATTTTTTGTAGGTAAACCCTCACAGCAGAGTCGTTCAGACAGTTCTGGTCAGGCGGCACAGAACACACAAAGCCTCAGCCACCAGAGGGCACCTGTGACCGGCCACAAACCCACAGACCGGGTTGGGACTCTGCCAAGACGCAGGGACGCCAACGCAGATGGTAAGATACATTCAGTATTTATCAGTTTATCTTGTTTGAAAAAAACTTACAGTAATGCTGTACTGTCCACTCCGCAGCAGCTGCCAAGCCCCTCCACAGTGTGGGGTCCCGTCTCAACAGCTCGTGGACCACTTCCGCCTCGGACCCCTCTGACGAGTGCATGGTGACAGTGTCCACGCTGGAGCGGCAGCATATGGCGTCCTGGGGCGGCGCCAGTGCACCCGGCAGAGCCACACTGGGCCGGGGGTCCCACAAGAAACCCACGGAGCAGCCCCTAAACGGCCTCCCACCAAACAGCACAGAGAGAAGGGAGCACTGTAGGTGTCACACGGTGCTTAATAATACGGGCGTGTGATAGGATGATTGTGTTACAACTCCAGCGTGTGGACTTTTTCAATTTAGTGAGTTTATTTTTTTTTGTGACAGTGTTCTATAAGTTCTATTCTTGAACACAGATGTGGCTGTGTGAGTTTATTTTTTTCTCACGCATTCAGCCAATTTGTCGTCATGCTATTACTGCATGACAGACAGATTTAAGCAATCACAGTGAAGTGTGAGAGTGGACCACAAACACATGTCACAAACTCACACGGTGGCACAGTGGTTAGCACTCACAGCAAAAGGTCCTGAAAAAGATGTGTATAGCTGTGATTGTTTTACTCGAAGCAGTAGAACAGTAGCAGTGCTCTGTATACAGACTTAAAGGCAATAATCTGAAATCAACATGAATTGTGAGATTGGGAAAAATCATGACATATTTGCCAAATCTCCCACCCTTCCCGGATAATGTATGCCTAAAAACGTGCAGTGTTTAGTGGGATGTGAATGTTGCTGAATAGGCTCACATATCCAGCTTTATATCCAAAATGAGATCACTCTTTGAGTCAATGACATTTTTATTTTATTGTGTCTCCTGCAGAGTCCTGATGAAGCTTCTTTCCCCTGCGGTCGCTGCCTGCCCCGGGACAGACACCTTGTTTACTAGAGCCGTGAGATACGGTACTGTCTCAGTGCGCCTAACACTGATCGATGACGAAAAGACGGAGCGGAGACAGAGCTGTAAATGCCATGTACAGACACAGACACCAGTCTCACCGTGTTATTTTCATCCCCCTCTTCAAAAGAGTTGACCGTATGTTATACAGTATGTCCGCTTCTATTTCCTGTCACATGGTGTGTATCAATTCACAAAGTGGAGTTGATGAAGAAGATCACTAAAGAATGAAATGGAAGGACTTGCATAATGTGTAAATAGATTTTGTAAATGGTTTTCTCTGATTTGATTTTGCTTTGCTATGCAAGCCAAACCTGATGTTGTCTTTTTTGTGATTTATTACTGTGAATCTTTTTTTTTTTCATTGATGCGCAAACTGTTAGCTTACTTTGATGAAGCTACTGTATTGTTGTATTTTTGCACAGAGCGTTTTGGTGGAAAAAAAGCACAAACTCATTGAGGGAAAAGAATCATAATGGCAAAATCTATGAGGGAAATCTATGAACTTTGCAGAAAATATGCTGTATACTCTATAGCAGTGGTGTCATTGTTTTTGAAATGTACTCATATATGGACAAAGGGAGAAAATGAAAGAATGAATTTGGGTTATAATATACCAAATTAACACACACTCTGCTTGTTGATAATCCTGTTATGCATTATACTAAAGGTTCTAAGGGTTCTCAATTAAAATGTTTATAAGAAAGCAACACGACAGTTATGATCCAAAGTATTGCCATAAAAAAAGCCTTCTCTGCCATTTCAAAGAGTGTTAATAAGAATATATATACACAGTTTATTTTCATTTTTAGAATTCATTTCGATTACAAAATGATAGTTGTGCAATATATGAAGGATCATGGAGCAGAAATGTGAAGAGGGCAGAGACAGATTTTACACAAAGTGATTGCAGGGTTTTATCACGGTTACTGTGCATGTGATGTTAGACGTCACATGCTGTGGTTACACTTCTTCTGAAAATGTACAGACTCTAATTGCCACTATTGATGAAAACTTTTTCCAGATTTAAAAAAATTTGATCTTTCTGCCAATGAGATTCTCAAAGCAATGTTTTTTCACATGTCCGGATGGTTTTGTTCTCCCTTTGAAGAATCTTTATTTGCCAGATTGGTTTGCCCTCAGGAATACACAGCCACATACAGTAGGGCCTTTTTTTTCAATCCTTTGATGCAAAATAAAAATGTGTATGTGAAACTGGCCCATTTTCCTCTCAAGATGCTTTTGGGATCCTGCATTAGCCTCACATGTCTACAGTATGTTGGTAAGGTTTAGGATTCCTTGGTGCAGATAAGATCCACTTTTTCATTGAGTTCTCCATAATCTGTTTTTCACTTTGAATGTGATTATGCTGATGATATATAGAAACTAAAAACCTGCACACATAATACATTTTCATCATGCACATAGGCAGAAGGCCCACGTTATCAGTTGTGCATGAACAGTTCTGTTATTGAAATTGATTTTGAAATGAAAAAGCCGCCATGACCAATGTATATAGAGTAACTATTTGCTTCTCAATCAATTTGATGTGGTTTTTCCAATTTAAATAACCCAATAGAAAACTGTTAAATGGGTCCACTAGACTTGCATATCAACAGCCGCACTTATTGTCAAAAAGATACATGCAACAAATACAGCAACGTTTCCCTATTGAGAGGTTTGGTCTGCTTCCTCAGAGAAAGAGCGCAGAATAAGAAAACATAAAAAGAGAAAAGGGAAGCAAAGTTAATGAGCCGGAGATGCTTGTGGGATTGCATCCGTCTGACGCTGAAGTCACATTTGTACAATCATACCATGTACCATGTGTGTTTTCAGTCCAAATGGCTAATTTGTTGGTGGCATTCTGTGACTATGTGGACTTCAGACATTCCTTTAGCTGCTTTGCCCTAATTTACAGCCCCTCACTGGGACCAACCAACCCTTTACACACTTACTAACCATCACAACCAAACAGTCTCCTCCAGCTCATACCCAGCATGCCGTGCAGTAGTGGACTTAATAGGAGTGCACAATGAAGCCCACAGAGCCCAATTACAAGGTTCCACCTGCAATCACAGAGCTCAAGTTGTGTCTTATAACGGCACAGTGTAAAACTCCTTCTGTGGGTTTTGGTCTCTTAATGGGCTGTTTTTGGTTTTGGTGGAATGAAAAAATCTGTTTACTGAACCATTATTTATTGCTGAGGTACTGTTTTCGGCCCTCGGAGGAACAATTTGGCCTCAAACTGCTTCTTTGGTGAATGTTGCAAACAGCCTTTTAAAGACTTTTTAAAGGGGGGCATTAATAACAGCACCAGCAGCAGTAACATAACAAGACAGGGGTGTCTAATGTATTTAACGGACACCTTTTCAGAGTAAAGTAGCTGCCAAATGATTTTCCACAGTATGATACAAAAACATACTACTTCTCATTATTTTTACAGTGTGAATGCTAAATAGCTTAGCCTAATCTACTAGGCAAATATTTCTAATCCATTTTAATATTTGATCCTTCTTAGGATC
Source organism: Neodontobutis hainanensis (assembly GCA_024349245.1). Taxonomy (NCBI): domain Eukaryota; kingdom Metazoa; phylum Chordata; class Actinopteri; order Gobiiformes; family Odontobutidae; genus Neodontobutis; species Neodontobutis hainanensis. The sequence goes on along the minus strand of JALDNG010000008.1, from coordinate 4,432,118 downwards.
AGCACACATTAAATAACACACAGGCCGCAACATGTCCAGCACAAGCCGCTCGGACAACAGGATAAATGCTTGGACAACCTTTCCAGTGTGGTTGTGTGTGACCTTGGTTCATTTGTGACTCATGACATTTTTCTAACTGGAACGTTCATACGGTGTGTTGTTTTACACGGGCCCAGTCCCACTGTCCCACTGACACTGCTTCCCCGGCCCCCGGGACCTAAAGGCCAATGGTGGCCTACTCTGGCTTTGATCTCCCTCAGTGGCACGTCTCCTCTGCCTTCAGGCTTTATCCACTGCTACCATGTTGTAATGTCATTGTACCTTTGATATTTAATGAAGCTAACTATTTCTGGACTTCTCTGGTGTCACTGATGCTAAAAATGACTATTCGTCCAGTGAGACAGAATCTAGATGTGTCTATGAAAGCAATGTCATACTGCTAATTGTCATGTGTTGCATAATAGCACTAGCAGCGTTAGCAGGTTAGTGCTATACTGCTAACTGTCATGTGTTGCATGATAGCACTAGCAGCGTTAGCAGGTTAGTGCTATACTGCTAACTGTCATGTGTTGCATGATAGCACTAGCAGCGTTAGCAGGTTAGTGCTGAATCAGTATCCTTTTTAATTGCTGCTAACATTAGCTTGTCCAAAAAGCTAATGTTAGCTTTTGTACAATATTAGCTTGTACAAAAGCTAACATTAGCTTGACTTTATATAAATCTTTATTTGTCATTATTCCACATGATAAATCTTAAGTCTTCTATGGCTTTTTGAAACATATGTGCGTTTAACCTCAAGCTAAAAATGGTAATTAAATATGAATGGGAAGAATTGGAAGATAATTAATGAATGTAGACTATAGATTTGAAAATGGCCCATCATAGCCACAGTAATTAGCACGCTAGCAAACATGCTATAAAACGTTAATCATAATTTAACTAGGTTTTATAAGTTTTAAAAAGGTCAGGACGGAGGAGAATATCAAGCCTTCTGTCTTGCTGTAATGTGAAATGTAGCCTACATAGCCTATATTCACCAGTGCACAACAAGGTTATTTATGTTTCTACATCAATGTGCACTAAACAACTTTATGTGTGAAAAAGTTTTTAATCTTAGATCAGTGATCAAGTGGCGGCCCAGGGGCCACATCAGGCCCCCACAGCTTTCCTTCCAGCCCGTTAGCACATCAATCAGAAAATATTAAGACATTTAAAAAAATAATAATAATATAAAAGGTAAATCTAGCTCATTTAGCCAGAAAGTTAACCTTTAAAAATCTGTTCAAGCAGCTTTGCCAATGGGCACAAAGTTGTCATAGCCAACGATTGTGCAGCACTAAAACAAGTCTTCCTCTTATATAACTGGAGTGTTGTTTTTGACATTTAAGAACAAGGACAAATTGGTAGTTCGCTTTATTTATTCCACATGACAAATCCTCAAACGTCAAAGACACAAGGTGTTGTAATGTGGGGCACAGGACTTAAACACAAAACACAGAGCTTTGGCTCATCTTCATTGATGGGAGCAGTTGAGTAATCAACGGGGGCTGGGAACTGGACCTGAACCAGACTGGACACCACCGGTCAGGAGCAGACGTTTATACTCTCCAGAACTGAAGAAAATGGCAGAACAAAGCGCTCTAGACTAGCAGGTCAGGAAGAGGCTGGCCGTTGCTTCGATGAGACGGATGAACAATCTGACAGAGGAGTTGGGTTGTGGCTGCTTTGACACTGGCTCAGTTAAACGGGCTGTAGGTGTGGAGACAGGTGAACGCAATGAGGTGCCAGAGGGAGAGAAAGGCTGGAGTGGAGTACATGGATCATGACATTTTTATATGTTTTCAAAAAACAAGAAACAAGATATTTAATTTAAGAAATAGATTATGGGGTTTATTTACATTCTAGTTTGAAAGTCTGCTTTAATTACTACGACTGATTCATTTCCACATTGTGCCGCAGTAACCGCCTCCTTGTGGGTGAAAAACATCCCTCCATAATGTTTGTGGCCTACCTCTCTGACAGCTTGTGTGCACAGTGCACGCTTCTCTCTGACATCTCCAGAGAAGCTTTTCGTCTGCCACAGTAAGTCCTCTCTTGGCGTGGCAGGGCACATCCTTTTCCCAGTCAACTATAGTGGCAGACAATGATATATCTCTTTAAACAAATGTGAGTTTTCCACCACTGCGGCAAGCTCAGCCTCAGCCCCACATTCATTATCTCTGACACGTCTAATTCCTCACCAACTGTCTTCCTAAACTAAAGACAAGAAAAAGGAATATAAAGGACACAATTGATGTGCACTATTTTTGCTCTCTTTTGACTCAGACGTTCTTGCTCAGTATTAGATCACCTTAAATCATGTACTTAGCCAAGTGTCTTTGTCTTAGTGACTCCAGTGACGCCAACGACATAGAAGAACGTTCTATCATTGACGCCACCTGTTTATTCCACCTCTTGCAGACTAATATATGTCTGCCGCCACTTTCAGACAACAATAAATGCTGAAATGATGCTCCTAAACAAAACTTGTACTGCTGAACCCCATTTCAGCACACAGAGGAACAGTGTGGACAATGCAGAGAATCACATCTTCTAATGAGAGCAAATTGAACACCCAGACACATATGGTGCTGTTCAGGAGCACAGACCATCTCTATAGACTCACTTCCTTTATAAAGAGTTGTTTAGAGCTGACAGGCCTCAGTTTAACTCCTTCTGTCAGCCTCTGTGCACTTCTGCCACACTTGCCCTATCTGTCACGGCCAGCTCTTTGTCAACAGATTGCGGAGAATCTGCTGGATAAACATGGCAAAATTGAAAATAAAACTTGGCAGTAGGCGCTCACAGACACACACACACACACACACAAGCAGGCGGTATCTTAGAAACCAAAGCAAATACTTGTGAATGACCTACTGTAGACAGTTGTCCTTGAAAATAAAATAAACAAATACAGAGAGGAAGTTGAAGGCAGCCACTCATGATCTTAAGAACTAGTTTTTCTGAGAACATTCTTAAAGCAGCTATTAATATGTTTAAATGAATTATTTAAATCTCACTCAGTTGTTAATTTCTACTTGAGGTCCGTGGACAGGTAGATTAAAGAAAAACATGGAAAATAGACAGACAATGTGACATTCACATGATGAACAATAAAACAATCAGTTTCTGCACTGAATTTGAAGGGATATTTTGTATAATGATTCAGCAGGTTTTACAGATGTCCCACAAAGCATAAAATGTGGTTTGTTTGGTTAATGACTGCATGTTGCATATTTGTGCCACATACAGACAAATATAATGAAGAGTTATCCAGTCGTATTCTTGTAAATGATGCATTTGTGAGTTTACTGAGGAATGATTGAAGGCTGCTATTGATTGACTTTAACCTTCCACAGTTTAAATGAGTCATCGTGTAGTGGGCCTGCTCTCGTCACTCAGGCCTGAAGTGATAATTGGTCAAAGATGACAGCTCACTCTTTGTGTGTTGACAGCAGCACGCCTCAAATCCAGGTCAGCCTTTGTTCACAACAGGAGTCCACCTGCAGTCTGTGGACAAAGCTCATGAATGACTCAATCTCTACAAAACACTCTGCACCTATATTTGAAATAAATGTCTCACCTTTTGTCAAAAAAGAAATTGACTTAGAGTTTATTCTGAAAAGTTGCTCTGTTGTGAAAATACATGCTTGGCACATATTTGCTTATAGTGACACCAAGACAATACAACATGACAAGCATTTCAACAAAAGCCTAGAGGGCCGGTCCTGGGCAGCCTGTCGTCATTATGTACCACTAGATAGTTTGTCCCTGCCATGTTCAAAAACTCAAAAACACTCCAATTTAATAATAAAGTGCATATTCCAATGAATAAGCAGAGCAATCTTTTGACCTTAAGTTTGTGTTTTAAGGACAATAATTTAATATGATTTGCTGGAAACGAGACATCTCACATCTTTGGCATTGGGTGATGGATCTTTTTTCTACTGACCTTTTTAAGAAATGATTTGCAGGGAAAAACAAAAGGCAGTTACATTTTTTCTTTTTTGAGGTTTAATCAATGAAAGGGGCTCTTATTATTTGTGAGAAGTAGTCACAGTGTACTTCCCAGGACATTATCCAGGGAATCCCACAATGACACACAGGTTACATGTCTTGTATTTCTTAAATGTGGTGTGAGTATAAAACCCAAACTCATACCTCACAAAGCAAAGGATGTTTTCTGTTTGGAGTGATTTGCTGCAGTATTCCCGGTGTAGACCTGGGGATAGTCACCTGGCATGCATGCATCCACAAACACAGACAGTGAAAGACATCTGTGGCAGCCTTTGGAGCATTCTTTTCCCGTTTCTCAGAGCACAGCTGCTCTGCTGATGAAGGTTCATAAGTGAGGTTAATTAAACAGCGTGTCTCACAGTTTTCTTTTCTCCTGTCTGTCATGTCTCACACACTTCTCTTTACAGGCGCTGATTGGACAAGTTTCTCTGCGGAACCAACATTCTGTAAAAACCTAACTACATTTCAACACGTTAGTTAATGCTTCAGTACAACACGAGTTCAGAGGGAAATGTGTTAATCACAAACAATTACACTTTACACATATGTTAAGGCTCATAATTTAAGCCAGAGTGCAGAAAGTAGAACATATGAATAAGAAAAAGCAGGAGTTTGAAAAGAACAAAGGTCAAGGCTAAACTTAAACTAAACCTAAAATAAAACTAAATAAGAGCTACTCACAAGTAAATTTACTAAACATGGTTCCAAACTTGTCATATTCCAACATTCATAAAGAACATGTTTTCATTAATAAATAAAAGGCTGGGCTCACATTGTTTTAGGAACAGCAGTATTTATTTAAACAGAGAAGTTAAGGTGACATAGCATCTGCTCCATAAATAGCATTAAGAATAGGGCTGGACAATGACACCAACATAGAATACAATAAATTATATATGTTTAAGTCACGTGTAGTCTGCTTTACATTGAGTTCAGATTATGATATATGATAATGTAAGATTCTTTTGGGGTCAAGTTAGAGATTAAAATGCACTGCAGGTAACTGGAAGGATTTGGCTTATTGTTCAGCCCTACTCTAGAAGTTACAGCCAAGGTCAAGAAAACATTGGGCTAAATGAAATGGACTCATCGGACAAAAAGAACAAATGGAACCAGTCCATGACCAGACTATTCATCTTCCTAAATGGAGGACGAAGTAGTCAAAATCCACTAAAACCTCCTACAGGTGAATCCGCATGCAATTCTCTCAGTACACATAATAGATATTTCCAATCTGAATGAAAGCAGCTCAAATGTACTTGACCAAATGCACAACAATCACCTTATCAACCTCAAGTGAAAAGATAAAATGATTAACTCCAAAGATGGGTTTTCATCTCCATAAGTCCATACAATACAAAGAATAAAATTAAGTGATTGTGCTTTTATAACCCAAGTAGGACAAATAATTAGAAGACAAGATGTACATCACTTATAAAACATTAACACTTATATAAAATTTAATTTTTGAAGCACTTCTGTGGCAGTAAACAATTTACAAGATGTCTGGTAATGGCTGAATATCACTGACAGTAAAGAAACAAGACAACTGACACAAGCAAAGAGCACACAGTCTGCATGGAGCAGTCGTCATGACAACGTGAGTGGAGCTCCGTCATCCACAGTGCATTCAGCTCACTCTGGCCGTTGTGTTCATCCAAAGAGCGAACAATAAACATGTGCATCAAATCCAAGTCCACAGATGAGTGTTCTTTTTTTTCCAACACCTAATGACAAATTGATAGAAAGAATGGTTTTGTGCTGTCTCTTTCGAGTCCTCTTTTTTTCTTGCTGTAAGTGTCCTGCATCTGAAGCAAATGAAGGATAGATAATTCCACTTTCTTCTTCTTCTTCTTCTACTTCTTCTTTCTTTCTTGCTTCTCATCTTTTCAGGAACTACAAGAAAATTACAATATAGATCAATAAGTAATAAATAAATATAGATCTTTTTGAAAACAACCTTTCTTTGATTAGGGGTTGTGGTTTGAACACAGTTTTGTTTTGAATTGACATAAAAATGCAATGTCGGACTTGCAACCTTCATGTTTAAATATGTATTTCACAGTTGTATTTGTTGACATTTCCAGATTTCGATTAACCTCTAATGTTCTGTTACAAATAGATTTCGGAAAAAACTATGGATTAAATATATATTCTAAATAAATATCTATTTTAGTGTTTGTACCTTCCAGGTTGTGTTGAGGCTGACACATCACCTCCCTGTTTGGTCCGGGATTCTCCATTCAAAAAACTTGATGATTTTTTATTGTCAGACTCTTTCTGGCTCTGCCCTGACGGGAACGTGGGGCGACTGTACAAAGGAACATCCCCAAATTCTGAAAAAGACAAATGGAGCAATTAAGTGAAGGTCAATGAGAGTAACTTAATGAAATCAAAGGACAGTCATTGTTACCTGAGTGCTGTCGGTTTTTGCAGCTTCCTTTAGCTCCTGCTGCAGTTTTGTGCTTGTCCTGGGCCTCGCTCTGCTCACAGATCCCCTCTCTGATCTTCTGCGTTCCTGCACTACCGCGGCGACCCCGGGTTTCTCCAGAGCCCATCCGGGGCAGCGTAGCTCCTCTCACCCTGTAGTCGCCATAGGACAGTGGGCTGGTGAAGGAGAGAGGCATGCATGTATCTGAGGAAACAGGCCAAAGGGTTAATGTTAATCATAGAGTTAATAATCTAAAAACTCCAGCGCAGAGTTACTGTTGTACCGTCACTGAAGACATCTTTGGGATGGGAGCCGTGTTGAGCAGACTGGTTGTGTTTATGTCTGCGGGGTCTCTTGTGTGTAATTGCAGGACTCATGTTGCTGTCTGTGGACAGGGGGCTGCTGGGCCGCGCCTGCCGCCGACCTGCGTTTCCAAAAAAGAATAATGATACTCTTTAGTACAATGCCTGTACACTAAATGACAGTAAAACATAATCTTTGTGGTTTTAGAAATTAGAACTAGCATATTCTACTGGAGTACTCATTATAATGTGGACTATAATACGGCGGCAGAGTGGCCTTTCTGGAGTTTGTATGTTCTCTACGTGTCATTGCAAATAAGAAGTAGTTTTCTATTGACCTACCTGGCTAAATAAAGAATAAGAAAATTACAAATAACAACAAAAGCTGTGCTGCCATTAATAGTAACTTTGCGATTAATTATCTACTGTAAGTCTTTCACAATGTACATTATTTGATCATTATTTGGTATTGTTTATGGAACTTCAAATTGCCTTTTGTTGGATGAATTGGGTTGCTGTTTCTTTTGTTATGTTGTTCGACAGTTGAACAATATTTGATCCATACAGTGCTGTCTCCATTTCAGTTTATCTCCTTGTTGCTCACCTGCGTCTTCTGGATATCTGCACATTCGTAGTCCCACTAAATCCCTCGAAGACGCTGGGGCCTGGTTGAAATCCCCATCTGTGAAAAATGATCCCTCAGACGTGCTGACCACGCTGGAGCGGCCTGAGGAGATGTTGTCCTCAGAGGCTGAGCCCCAGCTGTTCACCATGGACCCGGTTACTGATCGGTCCAGATCCCCACTGCTCGAGGCCGGGGTCTGCTCTAGACCACTGTAGAGCAGCTTATGTGGAGAGGGGTGGGCTCTCTGGGCTTTGTGCTGCTGACTGTGGTGTTGGCTGTAAAGACCCTCAGTGGGCTCTTCTTCCTCCTCCTCCTCCTCTTCTAATTCCTCCTCATCCTCCTCCTGTCCATCAGTGTCCAAGCTGAAGGAAGGGGAAATGAGGTTCACTTTGGCTCAGAAAATGAATTCAAAATGTTGAACAAGCAATAGTATCTACCTCTGCTGCTCATTTCCATTGTGCAGTGACGGGATTGGGAGGGAGCCCTCAGAATGAGAGGAGGCCGGCCCTCTGACCGGAGGAGTCGGGCAGCCTTCTGTTCTGTCCTCAGGGTTAGAACTAAAAGAAAAGGTCAAACTTTCATAAATCAATGCAGATGGCAGCCTCACATCAGTCAAACCGCTCGAAAGTATGAGATTTGGAGCTATATTTCACAACATACAGCGTCTCAATCACAGGAAAATGTCACTAAAACAAATGGCTTTCCACAATGTCTGACTGATTGATGCATACTGTTAATATTTACAATAATAATAATAATATTTAATTATTAATCGAATCTACATCTTTTTAAGGGCCTAATTAAGGGGAACTAAGACTGTTACGTATTACATTATAAATGACATATTAAGACATATTTGCATGTCATGCACTGTTATCAAATATCTGGTAAGAGATTTGAACCAATCCCAGCTGTTGAAGAAGTGGCTAAATGTTTTTACGACGCACTATGAATGTGCCTGAAGCAACACTAAAGGACCTTACCAGCACCAGCCCTGCATATTGTACACCAGTTTTTACAACTCTGCATTATGAGGATGCATTTCCAAATTCTTTTCCTGGAATCTGTAGTGAAGCTTTGAATTGTCATGTTGTTGTCTGAACATGACAGGAGCAGGTGTTCATTCACAGCACTAACGTCTGATATATTAATAAATTAATGTTTGTTTTTCTTGCAAATGTTTTGTTTCAGTCTGCAGCCACATATCTGAAGCAAACAGATTTTTATTAAGAAGTTTTTAAGTAATTCCCATCAGTTTAGTTTTGTATCCAGACCCCACAGCATCTAAACTCCTGCTCCTCACCTCTTTTCCAGAGGCAGGCTGTACCCGTCACAGTCCCAGGCGTCGGGAGGGCACACCGCTTCACCCCAGCTAACTGCGTTATGTTTTGGCATCTTCTGAGCCCGCATTGCCTTCTTTTGATTTTGACTGCCTGGAAAAACAGCACAGAGGTAAAGCGAGGCAGACGTGTGGGTTTTGATGTGAAACATGATGCCACACTGCAGCAGACTGTAACTCTCCCTGTCTTTGTGTGCGTTTTACCTGAAGTGCCACTGCTGCCTCTGTCAGAGCTGTGGTGGGAGCCTACAGTGTTGTGGTCCAAGCTTTGGTTGTAGGGGATAGTTTTGGGATGGATTAATTCACTTCCTTGATGATGATCTGCAATTAAAACAAACATGTCATCTCTGCTTCTTTTTCTCATAATACTTCTGCGCCGCTCAACACCTTCACCTTTGTTGAGCATATTCTGTTCTAAAATGTTGTACTGCATCTGTGCGGCGATCTCTTTAGGAATAGGAGGTGGGTTGGGCGGTTTCCAACAAGGAATATCTAGTGGTTCTCCAATGGCTCCACCTATGGCTGCTTTGTTCTTGATGTTGGACTGGATGAGCTGCGTGGTGGCGTATGGGATAGGCTCGTACGTGGCAGATCCAGTGGGACTCGCAAAGCACAGACCAGAGTTACTAAATGCTTTTATGTCATTCAGCTTGTTGGCCAGATTCACGTCGCTGTAAATGGGCATTTCTGAACCGAGCTGCTTGTTGTCTGGATGGTTGCCGTAGTTCGCTATGCAGTCAGCTGTCGAACAAAGAGAGCGTGTTAGTCCTGCAGAAGGCATTCACTATTCACTATTCAGGGGATGTTTCTCATTGTGTGAGGTTCTAACCTGGTCGGCTGTATGTTGTCATGTTGCTGTCACTGGTGCCATTTCCGTTGTTGCAGCAGTTGATGCTACAGTCTTTATGATTGGCACAAGCGTTTGGCCAGTTTTCAGGCAGCCACAGATTGTTGAGGGGTTCTCCCATACCGAGAAGGCCAGGCCTGTTACAGGAAGGAGCACAAAACTGTCAGTCAAAAGCCTGCCTCCTGCTTCAAACATTTATCACAGACGAGCCCATGTGATGAGGTTGAATTTTGGAGTGGGAAGACATCTCCCCCTAGTGGAAAAATTATCCAAGTGCAAGTGCATGTGGTCCCAGGAAACAAAGAGACAAAAATATCTCTTACCTGCCAGCGCTGCACACAGATTCTCCTCTTTGATAGGCAACTGCAAAGAGAAACAGAAAAAAGACATGCAATCTTGATGAGCTGTCAAGAAGAGGAACAGCCCAGAGGCAGAGACGAACACGGAGAGAGACAAACTCAAATCAAAAGTCTAGACTTATGCTTCAGTGCATATTCCTATCAGTATTAAAATATGAGAGGTTTCAGGTGAAATGTGACATCACAAATAATACTGCAGCACCACACAATTAAGAGAAGCTTGTGGTTTTACCACTTGGAGCAAAAACAACAGACTTCACACACAACATGTAGAGAGGTTCAACATTTCCTATATTTATCCTGAGTAAAAACACAATGAGCATAACCTAGTTAACATGTGTCCTCGAGGCACTTCTGTCACTCACAGACAATAACAAGTACCATTTTGGATTTCTGTCAAACCAAATGACTTTTTACTGCCTTACATCTACAACAACTGTATTGTTATTGTCTGCATTAGCCACTATTTACTCAAAGGAAGTGGATTTTAAAATCTGCTGCTGTAAACCTGAGGTTGAAACATAGTGCTGTTACCATTAAATATATTTTTTTTATATATTTAAATTGTGATCCAGGAACACTGTTTTTAAAAGAGAAAATAGTCTTTGTGATGTTAAGAAACAATTTGATGGCTGCTATTGTAAATCTTCAGGCTCACATTTTGAGGTAAAAAAACAAAAAACACATAGCAAAGATGAATCACCAGAGATGCATAATAGTAATTTCTAGGCAGTGGGATGGTGCATTGTCTTAAATTCAACAGGAAATTATTAAACAAAGCCCAACTAGACTATAATGGCACATCTTCTCTGACCTATAGCTACATCATAGCATTTATTTTTAAAACACAAACACGCTCTTCCTATAATTGTTTCTTATTAATTTACTGAGTTCTGCTTGAGCATCATTACAGTTTAATAGATTTTGTATACAATATATTATAATAACATATAGCATATAGTAGTGTAGTATCCTACAGTTCAACATCGAGTACATACCTGTGGGAGTGAAGGTGAAAGATGGAACTGTAAGAAAGACAGAAAGACATAAATATGCTTCAGTTTTGTACAGTTCATTGTCAAACCATCACATGCCTTAAGTATATGTTGTAACTTCAACTGCCACTTTGACATGTAAAGTCTTTACAGCGCTCGCTCTGAACGGACAGACATGCAAAATACAAAAACAAACAAATATCCACATCTGTCTCAGACTGTGACACTGTGTCCAGGTGAAGGGTAATCTCTGTGACAGACACCCCAGGGACATGCCAGTGATAGTGTCCCAGATACGGTAATGGCAGGTTGACAAGCTACTGCGACTGAGACGTTTTTAGCTTGTGAGGAAATGAGCAGCTAAAGGTCAGCCTTTGAATGTTTGATTTTGTGCAAATGCAAAGTGTCTCATTTGCCTGTGAAGTCTGTGTTTCAAAAGAAGATTAAAGGCGAGTAGTTTTCAGTCTTTTTGATGTGGCCTGACTATTATCTATCATGGGCTATTCATTAAAATCACTCAGATGACATCTTCTGTTAGTGCAGGTGAAATATGCCATGGCTTGAACACATGTGACCTTTAAAGAAATCTATCCTTTATATGATGGTCCTTTTGATTTCACTTAAAGTTTGTCACGTGCTCCGTTCTGAAGGTGAGCATGAACATGCCAGTCAGAAGAACATACCCTTACGAATGCCAGTATAAGTGCTGCTGAGGCCACTTCTCTTCTTCCGGTGCCGGTAAAGCCACACACTGAAAATCATAAGGATCAACCAGCAGGTGGCGCCAATGCCAGCTATAAACGCTGGCTGCCTCACCACATCTGAGATTTGAGACAAAGTGTCTCTCTCCTCACTGATATCCATCATCTGACCAGCCGAGTCTAAACAAGTAGACGAGTAGAATGACAACAGCAATAATGTGAGGAAATAAAAGCATAAGATCTGGTCTCATTAATAGTTATTTCTGGAAAGACTCGTACCAAGTTGAAAGAAAGTGACATCACTTTTAACTCCAGGGCCAGCCCCGTTGCTCGCTGCTACTTCAACGCTGTAGCGAATCCCAGGAGCCAAACTAGAAATGAGCACGGAGTAAGTGGAGCCGTCCACTGACTGGTTCACATGATAGCGGCTCTCATTACCCAAGCACCAGATCTGTCAGAGAAAAGTGAGGAGAACACAATATGACAGTGACTGAGGGGCACACGCAGCAACACAACAGACTCAAAGAAACATAAAAACATAAATGAAAAACACAGGCTTCAGAGCAATAGTGTCTTTTTTTCTGTTTTTACCTTGTATTCTTGAATAAGTCCAGCTTCTTCCTGTTGTGGGGGCGGTTTCCAGGCAACAAGGATAGCAGTCCCATTGGCATCAGTCTTTGTTACTGTAACACCCTGGGGTGCTTGACTTGGGGCTGAGACAATGGGGGATTACACTTTAACCATGGAGACGTGTCCCTTATGACAAAGCTAGTATTGTTTCACTAAATGTGTATTGTGCCATAATTGTATAATAAATGAAAACACACATTAATTTGTTACAGTTTCAGTATAAGCACATCAAAATGAAAGTCTTTACATTTCTCTATAAATTTCCATTAAAAACACACAATGAATCTTTGACAATAAGGACTGGATAAAAACAATAGTTTACCTTCTTGCAATGTCTTTACCACTTTCACATCACTGTCAGCTCCCTGGAACTCATCAAAGAAAGGCCGCACTTTGAACTCATAGATGGAGGCTTTTTTCAGCTGCGAGATAACCACTCCGTCCTCCTGAGGCACCCGTACCTCCAGGACACTCCACTGGCTCTCATGCTGACCATGGTTGGCGGACGGTCTGTAAAGAACCTTATAACCCTGGATGTACAGTGACGTCTGCTCGACCTGAGAGACATAAAGAGATAAATCACAACTACAGTCTTCACTTTACAGTAGGACTCAATTACAGCAATGTCAAATTCAATCTAAAGTAAAATCTGCTTGTAGAGAATACACAGCATACACTTAAATTGGGAATGCTTTATGTTTACAGAAAAACTCCTTCAGGGCTTTTCCATGTGTTTAGACTCTACATTCTCTGTAATCCACAGTATGAGGTCATTAATAGTTTCCAACCAACACAGTTCTGGTTAAAATTATGTTTGGAGACAACAATGTGCATTTCCATCTAAACCACATGTTATTAAATGTTTCCAAAGATGCTGCAAAAGACTTCCGCAGAAGCATCCAGATGGAAAATCAACCGCAGTGGGTCACTTTGAATGCTCACTGGGCTTAAGTCAAAGCAGCAAAAGGGCTTGTGTCCTTGTTATGTCCTGACTCCCACTGGTTTGCAGAGATCACTGTTCACCGGGCGGACGAGGGCTGTTAAATGGAGAGAGCGCTAAAGAAGACGACATTATTCTAGGTAGCGTATCATGAAAATAAACACGTATTCATTGTAGAAATATAGAGCCATAAATTTGACTCAGAAAAATAATTTGCCGCAGAGCTCATTTAACAAAGTGCATGTAATTATCACCTCAAATATTTGCCTTCGGTTTTATGACACCCCAGTATGTCAATTTTAGACATGATTTAATGTCTTATCTCATAAAAAAACTGAATGATTCAAAAAAGTTCAATAAAACTAGTCATTTGTTAGTACCATCCACTGCAGCCTAACAGCAGAAGATGACAGAACAGTTGGTGTGTGCAGGTGGATCACCACATCTCCGAGCTCCCTCTGGATGTGACGGTGATCCACTCCCAGGATAGTGGAACTGCCGTCTGCCATGGAACAAAAAAAAACACAGATTTGTTGACAGAGAAATCCTACAAATGTGCGGTTTTCCTTATGTTCAGTCACGTTTGTAAACTGACCCTGGATTCGAATAGAGTCAGAAATTGGGCTGGGATCGCTGAGGCCGTAAGCGTTCACAGCTCGGACCATGAAGAGGTAAATGGCCCCGGGCTTGAGGTTCTTCAGGACGTGGCTTTGTGTCTTCACATGCTCGGCGACCGTCACCCATCGGTTGCCTAAAATGTTGCTGCAGGGAAAAGCATGAGTATCACGCCACTCTGCTTTGAAGCAGACATAGTAAGTCTATGTGTGTCTAACCTGAAAGCCTCGATTAGATAGAATGAAGGACTCGGTGTAGATTTCCATGTGAGAGTGACGGAGTTACGACTGATGTCGGTCACCTCAGGTTTAGACGGAGCAGTCGGCAAGAGGTTAGGGTCAGTTGGATGGCTGTTTTGAACCGGGATCCCAAACTCTGCCAAACACAGACCGAGTATTCATTACAATAAAATTCACAAGAAGTAAAGGTTAGGCTCTTTTGTTAGTGGTAAAATATGCAGGGAATTCAAACCCCCAATCTCTTGTACCTAAACCTGGGGCACTGACCTCTCCACCACAGAGGAGCTCACAGTGATATAATATGCTCTTTTATTCCTCTATTAGTAAATCAGTAAAACTCCCTTTTCCTGTAATTCATTATTTTCCTCCTTTCTTTACAATTTAAGTGATATATTTAGGTGTGTAGCTCTCAGCTGATAATACTTGCAGAATAATGAAAAATACAGTAAAACTATATGACAGTAGGCTAAAGTTCATTTGAGGTAAACTTGGGTTTTACATTAGTAAACAAATATCCATCCATGAATGATGCCTTTAAACTGAGGGCTGCCTTTAGCTACGACTGTCACGTGACCAATGGCAGGTGTCGGGTGTTCTCATTATAGAATACTCTAGGGCAATGTTATTGAAATGATTTATGCCCCCCAAAAATACACAATTTTAAATACTTTGGACACTTTTGAAAGTCTTGCCCCATGTACCTTCAACTTGTAAGTACGAAGTCCATGTAGCCTCTCCACTCAAACTTGACGCTACACACGTATAGAAACCTGTGTCTCCAAGCTACAAAAACACAGAGGCAGTTATTAGTGGCTCAGCTTAACCTTCACCTTACCTAACAACCTGCCATTCTACCATTTTGTCACTACCTTGGCGTAACGGATCTCCAGTGATCCCGCCTCCGTCAATAACACACGAGAGTCCACCGGAGACACCAGCGCACCGTCCTTCTTCCACTGAATGGATGGAGGTGGAGTGCCAGCGCTTTGGCATCCTAAGACCACTGTGCTGTCCACAGCGACGGTCTGATTAATTGGACCCTGCCTTATCACAGGAGGAGGATGGTCGGAGCCCGCTGTTAGAGAAACACACAAAGGAGAGGAGAGTTATAGAGCTGAGAGTTTGCCTGTAGCCATTGTGAATATTTAAGTAACACAGCCCACTTGCTGAAATAATGTTAATGAAATTCACGCTGTTTTCACTATTGTCCAATTTAGTACCAACCTATCCAATATTAAACATATTGGATCTTAAGTGTGAAACTATGAAATTGTGTAAATTTTAAGCACACCAATAGTTTTTATTTACAGACCCATGTGTAGAAATTGCCTGGAATTATTCTTCTATGCCTCTGTTTAAAAACCACTGCACACACTACAGCGGTCTCAGAGGGCCAAAACTCAAACCAGGTTTACAAACGGGTACAGACATAATGTTGTATTGTTTATGTAAAGCCAGTATTAAACAAAATGTGCAACAAACGTGAAGAGCTAAAATAAAAATGTTCACATGATTTTTAGAACATTTTTCATCATTTTATTTCTCTCTCCAGGTTTTCAAGGACCAGTGAAAACCATGAGTCTATTAGAAGCTACGAGTAAATGCCACAACAGTTTCTTGTTATGCACAATGGAGCATAAAATTATATACATATACACAAAGAAGATTTTCAAAGCAAGCTTACAATACTTCAGTCTAATTTACCAGAGCTATATGTTGCTGTAATGTGTCTACAAAGACGCCATATTGGGAAGGTCAAGAGTGGGAGGCTGTCCAATGCATACAAATGTCTGAAATAAATTGACCATAATTCCCTGGATTCTGAACTGAATTTCATGAAATTAGTTTAAGAAGTGAGAAATTTGGCTGATATATAATAAATATATATAAAGTGTATTTAAAATGATTTTTGATTCTGCTTCTTTGGGCTCCCTAATAAACAATGCACTTCTGTTGTGTTCCAGCTGTGTTAAGAGGTGTGTTGGAAGTGGACATTATTTTTCAAAGATCTATGCAGAAATTAGATGAAAAAAAGTAAGCAGGTAAAAAGACAGAAAATGAAATGCTGCCAAAAGATGAAAGCGGGATAAGATATGAAAGATGTTGAGAGGGAAAAAAAATTGGTGACGAGAGAACAATAGGTTTTGAAGGCTGCAGAGGCAGTGGTGAAAAAAGAAATCAACTTTTCCCCTCCAGCGGAGAGCAACTAATCGTTCATTCGGCAGTAGGTACCGTCTCCAATCACCACGGCAGAGCTCGGCTAATAACAAATCCACTTAGATAACACAGCTCTTTCTCTCACTTTAGAAAACCCCGTGGATGGGGCAAAATAAATAAAAACACCAAAATAAAATAAAAAAAGATGATGGAAACGCAGACTCAAAAAGTGCCCGAGGTAATGCAGACCGGTTATTTCCATACAAATGCACCACTCCAAACGGGGAGAGTGCTGGTAAAATTTGGGGGAAGGGAATGGGAAAGTGAAGTGCTGTACACCAGTGAAAATATTACATCCAGCATGACCCTGTCTTTTTTCTTTCCATTACCTGTATCAGATGAAGGGGATGCCTGTCATTTCCCAACTGGGGCGCCCGCAGAAAGCCGCACCAATTTGAGCAGCGGATTATCCATTATTGCTAATAGACCTGTGCCGCACAACTCACCGTGTCTAGTAACTATCTGCTTAAGCCTAGAGCAATTATCTCCATTAATTCGGTGTATGTACGGTGTAAAAGTTACCCAGACACGTTGTGATTGAGATTACACAGGTCATTAAATTGTGAGCCTGGAGACTTTGATGGTGATGTTTAATTACAAATCTTAGCCTTCAAGCGCATTTAAATTACTTTTTTTCCAAACTGTTGATGCAATTACTTCATCATGTAGGATTTGGATGAAAGTCGCTAAAGTACCTGTGATGGATGTTGTTACTGTTTTAACTCAAATGCCTTGTGGGGTCAATGAACAGGACATAATATTTGTAAATGTAATTGTGAACAGTCAAAGCCAAAAGCTAAGACGAGGCTCTATGTAAACAATGCTATTCTGAGCAATTGATTTGAATGCTATCAGCTCAGTAAAGAAAAATTATATGTGCATTGTTGTAGTCTTGAGAAAATAGACATTTAAAGCACCATAGAACATAATGGAAGTTTCATTACTTCCTGTTCTTTGCAATGTCATCATCACACTCCACTGTTACTTTATATTTAATACAATTTTATATTTATTGGGATTACCTTCACATTGGGTGACTTAAGGAGCTTCCTGTGCTGGTTTTGAATAGTGGCTTCCTGCCTTTCTTTGGGAACAGTCTTTTTGGGTTATGGCAATACAATCCAATACTGCCTTTAATGATGACAGATAGTATAGTTTTTTATAGTTACTGCTTGCCAACAGATCATTTACCATTGCCCTGTTGTACTTTTGAACCAGCACACTGGTGTCCTTGCTGAATTACAGGACAGCTGTGTAAGCCTGTGGTAAGAATACTTGTCCAAGACAAGGAAAAGGACACTAGGTCTGAAGGACAGCCCTAAAATACAGCTGCATTTAGACTGCAGTACAGTGACAAACCCCTAATGTTATATTCTCAAAGTTGTGACATCAATTTTCAAAAGCTGAAAGGTTGTTTATAGTGTACTTAAACAACTGTATATAACATTTGAGGAATGTGATTTTTTAATTTTTTTCAATTTCTCTGAAATTCTTTTCTGAACCCATAATATTTTAATATTCTTTCATTTTCTTTTGCTTGGTCCGATTAGGGGTCACAGGGGACGGGAGCCTACCCCACCAGCTCTGGGCCTTGGGTGGGGTACACCCTGGACAGTGACCAGTTAGTTGCAGAGCTGACACTTAGAGACAGACAGTGACAGACAACCATTCACTCTCACATTCATTCACTAAGGACTCTTTAGCTTTGCAAATTGATCTACACATGCATGTGTTTGGGCAGTGGTACCCGGAGAGAACCCACAGTAACACGAGGAGGATGTACAGACTCCTCACAGAAAGGACGGAGTTGGCCGAGGATGTTCGAGTTGTAAAATAATAATAATAAACAAATATTTTTGCCAGGCGTATTAAACTAGCAGCAGGACAACAGTGAAATTGAATGCATTCAAAGTGACACTCTTATCATATCATCACCATGGAAACAGAGTGGTTTGTGTCCAACCTGTAAACAAATGCTACCCTTCAACCAAGGCCCTGCCCACAAGGTTGTAACCCCTAACAATAAAAGCCCACATCATCAGTTTATAGAGTAGCACTGTCCATTTGCTAAAAAGCTTTTATGTTTATCCAAAAGATAAACCACTCAAGACAAAATAGGGGTAAATAAAAGTCCCCCCGCTGCCACAAGTGTTTACTCACAGTCAGTGACCTCCAGCAGTGCTTTGGTTATCACACTGCCAGCGATGTTTAGAGCCTGGCAGCTGTAGAAGCCACTATCAGAACGCTGGACATCAGTAATGGTCAAACTGCCCATTTGGGACACAGACAGGCGGCTGAAGGGCTGTGGAGGCTGGTACGAGAACAGGAGGCTCTAAAAAGACAGGGGATCAGAGAGTTAAAGAAGCCATTCATTAGCTTAATTTGCACTGAGTGGTAATTTAGTGTAATGACAGACTGAGGGTCAGTCTCACCTCACTGCCCTCCCTCTGCCAGAAGATTGCAGGCTGGGGGTTGCCAGTGGCCTCACACTGGAAGGTGACCGTCCTGCCCACGGCCACCACCTGGTTCCTGGGGCGGATGGCAAACGCTGGGGGCACTGCAGAGGAGGCAAAACCACAATTACCCTCACCACAAGAGCTTTAAATGTGTGTGTATAAAAAGGCTAGAGGGTTGTTTAAGGTTATACGAGGGACAACAACAGAGAGTCACTTTGGAGAAGCAGACAGTGGCACCGACAGGACGGTTAACACTGCAACACTTTAGTCTTGCTTACTGAGTTACAATAAGTTTCAAGTATCTCTTCATGAGGCACTGTGCATTCTTGTCTAAGGTTGTTCAGATTTTTTACTTTGGGTATAAGCTCCAGTCCTCACCAGTTTAAGTAATGGATTGGATGATATAGCAAAAGCACAATTTCTTATGAAAATACATTGATGACATTACCTTGTTTAGCTTACATGTTGGTACACATGAGAGCTTTTCCAAAGTTAGTTAGGGTAGTGACTGCTGGTAACTCTAGGTATCACTGGGCACCTTATATCCCACATGTGTCAAACAGCTGCGGCCCGAGGGCCAAAACCGTCCCACCAGGGTACCACCAGAGGGTACAATCCGGCCAATGGAATGAATTTGAAAAGTGCAAAATTACATAAAAGACTATCTGCCATTTCTACATTAAAGTGACTGCTATTCTCAATTTGTCCACTGGGGTTGCACTGTTTTAGTAAGTGTAGGATAAAACACAACATTGAGACCCAAATCTAAACAGAAAATGGCAAAGCTTTTTTCAGTTGCATTGATGAGAACATTGACATTATAATGGAGCTGTATTTTTTGCACTAAAACAAAGGGAATAAGTTGTTTTTATTCATCATTATTATGCTATTATTCTACTGGGTCGGCCCACTTCTGCTCAAATTGGGGTGTGTGACCCCTGAACTAAAATGAGTTTGACACCCCTCTTATATATCAACACAACTGTGGTACTTGATCATTTGTTCTATATTTACCTTATAATCAACAGCACTCTGATTATAAGAATTACATACTGTATTTCTCGATGGAAAAAAAGTGCAGATGTGACAGAGACATGACTTCCTGTCGCTGTCTGATGGTGGATGAAGGATGGATGACAACTTACCAGTGTTTTCTACAAAAGAAAAGACACACAAACACAAGAGCAGCGGAATGAATAATGACGTAGAAGGGAATTTTTCTGCTGAGACATTTTTTTATATATAAATGGGAAACTAGTGTTCAGTGCTAGTGCTGACATCCGTAAATTTGATTTATGGGAAAATGAACGGCTCTCCGACCAGCTTGCTTTGGAACTACTGCGAGAGATTACTGTGGCCTTTTTGTGTTTGAAGAATGTTTTTCAAACAGTAACACACATGATTACATACTGCATAGGCCTCACTAGATGTGCAACAACGAAGACTCATTACACTTTACTCTTGGAGCCTGTGCAACCCTTATGAGCTCCTTTGGCTTGTAACATCTGTTTTAAATGGCAAATGTTTAATATCAACCAAATGTTCTGTGTCAGTAAAAACGACTCGGTGGTTTCGACTAACTGTTTAAAAATGACACAAAGCAAAAAGTTAACTTCATAATAGTTTTCATGCGAGACATTTAGCCACAAATTCATGGAAATAGCTCTCCTTCACTTTGACAGTTTTGAGTCATCTACTAGTTATTCCTGTTTTCCATTTATTGCCCAAATTAGCCACGGTCCCCTGCTCATACTGTGTTGTTTTCTTCATTCTTTTTGAATGCAGGAGAAGACGGTGTAATTGGATCCGTGTCATTTCCCAGCATGCATCCCGACCTGCCTTATCTTTAATTAAGTCCTACTGTCCCCAGTCGGTGTCACCCACTGTGTCACTTCTGTATGTGTTTACACTGGCCTGTGTGTAAGTGTCTCACCGCTCGTTTCCTGCAACTGATTTAAGAACTTAAGGGCGGCACTGTGGCAGGACAACTTAAACCGAATGGATTCATTTTCTGCGGTCACGCAAACATTTATTTTGCATGCTCCTCTCAGCTTATGTGCCATTACTATGAAAAGTACTGCAAACAAACAACTCCAAGGGCTTTGTTAAATAGAAAAGACATAATGCAGTGTATGTTTTGTGATTGGATACTAATGGAGAAATTGACCTTCCCGAAAAAGTGGAAGTTTATAACAATTAATAGCTGTCTTCCTATTGCCATGGTTTGTCCTGCTTATTTATGACAAGGTATTTTTAGTGTTACTTTGCTTCTGTGAAAATTGAACGTGCATGAAAAAGTATGTAAAGTACATTGACAGAGAAGATTTAAAGAGTGGATCATGCAGTACTGACCGTGCACAGTGAGCGTGGCCGATGCTTCAGACTTGCCGACCATGTTTTCCACCACGCATGTATAGGAGCCCTCATCCAAAGAGGTCACTTGGCGAACAATCAAAGTATGGCCCTCTAGGATTTCAAATCTGTAAGCACCATGGACACAGCATATCAAGAGATGAAAGGAAAAAAGCTGAAATGCATTCTTGCATAGTAAATTAGTCAGGGCAGAGAAGGCCTTTTGTGCATTACCTGCCCTTAGGCAAGTCAGAATCATCTTTCCTCCAGCGGACGGTGGGAACAGGGTCTCCTTGAACCACGCACTGGAACTCCACGCTCTCGTCAGCAAGCACCACCACGTTGTTGGGACGTTTCACAAAGGTCGGCCGCTCTGGGTGTGACAGAACAAACAAGAAGCAGCGCAAACAGTATTAAAATGATCAATCTGAATCCATATGGAAAACACAGCAATTAAAGCAATTTCATGACCAGGACTTGACATATTTTATAATTCATCAGAGAAGTCATGAAATATGCACAGCATGAAGAAAGCATGTTCCTGCATCCACAAATAATCCCATGAACAGCTCTTTGAGCTTTTATACTACAAACTCCATCTCTATGCAAGGTCAGCTGATGACATGATATTAATAATAGCTCTTTCTATTCTTCTGGGAAAAAGAGCAGGGTGGGTTACAAAGGCAGTGCTACAGTTGAATGGGCTGAGATACAGTCAGCAATAGACAGTGGAACTTGGCGAAGGATTTAGATATTTGGTTTGAATATCCAAGCATAAAAGATACATATTGGTATTTTGTGGGGATTTTGGTAAATGCCAAAAAAAAAGAGTGCATAAAGTAGAACAAGTTACATCTGTGTTTTTTTCTATTCATGTGGAGGGAAACCAGAACCTCAATGTGGACTAATATATCTGATCTGACGCTTCTTACATAAAAAAAAATAGATCACACATACACTTTGCTTACACTAACAGTAGGCTATTAAAATTAAACTATTATACCTCAGTGTGAAAGAACTTAGGCAGCACTCTGGTGTCACCATGAACTTTGAGGGAATATAAGCCACAAGAAAAAGAGCCTACAAAACCACACATCCATTATATTTTACCTAGAACAGTAAGTTCGGCGACCTCACTCTCCCGCTCTCCCACCATGTTAGTCCCAACACAGACGTATTTGCCAGCATCACTTTTCCTGGTGTTGGTGATCATGAGCTTGCCACTGCGTATCTGAAATAAAAGATATACATATGCATCCATGAGCACTAAAATACATTTGTTGGGAATGCATTACAAGAGATATGAGGGAATTTTATTTCAACTTCATGTTACATTTTTTTCATATATTTTTTTGTACACTGTGTAATTTAATCATGTGATAGATCCTCAGTGTCATGACAGCACATAGTCTTGTGCTTACCTTTATACATAAAAATCATCCTGCCTTTCACACAGCACAGAAGGTCATCTGTTACAAAATTACATAATTCATATCTAGTGCTACATTAGGAAAGAAACGCCGGGAACAAAGACAGAGCGGCTCTTTGTAGAGACCTTCCTCAGATGTTCTTTCTGAAACTTTTGCCTTAGACTCCTCACTGTAGATGCACGCTCATTGTCAAACACACACACTCTCACACACAACAAAGTGGTGTTAGAAATATGCACTCCATGCTGTTTTCATTCCTTTCATATCGCTTCCGCCACACCCCCTCCACAGACCGCCTGAGCTCTCTTTATGGGACTTTGTGAGGTTACGGTTATGATCCGCAGCTTCCCAAAGTGATAGCACAACAGCAGTGAGATGATATGATACTGAAAATGAGAAACATGTCTGAGGACTAGCAAAGGCCAGTCTACTTTTAGCAACACATTTCAACCTTATATAGTCTATATATAGAGAAAGATACTAGAGCTGCACAGCATAAGGGACACATGCAAACTGTTATTGACTATTGCAATGATGAGAGTTTCAGTGGTCAGCAGCTGCCTAAAATATCTCTTGCTGCATATGATTTTTGGAAAAATAGACATTTAAAGCTCCATCAAACTTGTCAGGGTTAGATCAGCTTCACATTATTTGTGTGTAAGTAGAATTGCATTGCAGTATTGGAGTTATATCCCACAGACAACCACACAACCAAATCAACAGACAGTATACGTACAGGAAAAGACAATAGAATACAATAAAAGTGGACAAGCACATTCATGTTTTATTTATTTTTTTTTTTAGTTTTTTAAACACTTATTTGTGGCGGGTTAGGATCTCTATAAATCACATGAGTAAATGTAATTTGTTACTCATTTCCACTGTGTTTGTCAGGGCTTGAGTGGTAGTGTCAATGAAAGTAACGTAACTTTAACAACAGTAATTACTGCAGAGATCAGACCATTACACATTTACAGCGTATTAATGCTCATGAATAGAATAAAGAGACAATTGCAGTGATGATGATGATGAAGATGATGATGTTTGCGGAGATCAATATTTTCAATATTGTGCATGTAGCCATATAACATACACTGCTGAGAAACCAGACAACTTGATTATTTTCCTACAGAGGTCCAGAGGTCAAGGCTGTATATAGCACGAGTAGCAGCAGGGGATAGAGAATCACGCTGGACAGCACCTGGTTCACTTCACACTGTCTCCTCAACATCAACAGACCAACTCCATCATTAAGTGTCTGCTGCAGGGATGACCCCAGCAGCCTTTCATTTATTACTCAGACTCCTCCAGGCCAAACGTACACCACAAACAAGGCGGAAAGAAGGCTGAATAAATAAACTAGAATGACCTAACACTGCCTGATATCCAGTATTTATCAAATTTTACTTATTCATACTTGCCAAATTTCTAATCAAAAGAGTCATGTAAGTTCAGCCTGTTCAGTGAATAAGGCATGATGTTAAAGACTTATATGAGGGTCAATTGAGAAAAAGAAAGCATGAATAAATTATATTACCTCATGTTGAAACAGAGAAGCAGCCCGAACACATCTGTTTAAATTTGTATTACAAAGCGCTTGTATGTGCATTGAGTAAATCTAAGTAAAACAAGCAGGAATATTTTAAACAAATTTATACATTGCATATTACATATAATTCAAAATGGAGTTTACTGTCTGAATAAACATGAAGTTCACCTTTACGTATTCAGGGAAAAATTTATTTAAAATATACTAAATAATACACCCTGTTATTTCTTATGTGTGTTATCATATTGAGTAACAAAAAGAACCCACCAATTTTAACTAATAGATTAAAAGCATATTAACATTATGTAATAGTGGAATTTTGTAGAAACCTTGGTTCATGTGGCATCCATGGGCACGCAATGGCTGCTGAAGCTACCATATAATTAGTGCCTCTTGATGAATTGATGTGAAAGATTGTGGTAATGTAATGACTCCAGTAAGTATCCCCAAGGATTACATCTTACTCTGACCGATGCCATTGACTTCCACTGTTTGCTGTAAATACCTCTAAGCTGCAGCTGATTAAAGAGCCAAACTGAATGCTTTTTATATTTCTACCGAGTGACCGCTCATCATTTTTAGCAGCAATTCCACCACAAAGAAATCCAAGTGTGGTTTGTCTCTTCTCCATTTTGGAACAGGAAAACCTCAAATTTCATTTTTTGTACTGTTTCAATGTCTTCTTCACATGGAGTTAAAGTGGTATTACAGTATTTTTGAGGTAGGGCTGTGTGTGGTACTTGTTAATAACTAGTTAATGAGTGGTAACAGCAAATCTAAATAAAAACGACTTTCATGACTTAATTAAAATCCGTTATATGTTTTCTACAGAGTGTTTTAAAGTACATAATGTTTCCATAAGATGAGCATTTGCTTTTGCTTGGTCAGCCTTCCTATTTTCAATTTTGGATTTTTTTTTTTTTAAAGCTTATGTTTTTGATGCATGGGTCTGTCAGGAGCCCAGAATCTCACTGACCTTTTATACACACAAACTGATTACAAGCAAACAAATCACAGGTGAGGATGGTTACCTTTAGTAGCCATTAAAACCTGTTTGTGTCAACTTTGTGCATGTTATCACGCCAAAATCACCAGGGTATGTAAACTTTTGATCAGGGTCATTTGGGTAGTTGTCATTATGATTTGATAAACGTAAACAACCTGCTGACCCGATCTCCGGACACAGAAACTGTCCTTAGGGATGTGGAACGTCACGTTGCTGGCGGGGAAGGAGCCTGAGCTTGTGTGGGAGACTGAGAGTTACTAGAGATGGTCGGGCTTACCTCCACACACAGCTTGGACTCTGGAACCACACCATGGAAAACCCAGTATCTCCTACTTGCCACTGCGCTGGTGTCAGGGGGTGCTTCAGCAGGAACAGTGTCCTGTGTATATGCATACTATCATCTCAGGTGATCATTTTACTGTTACCTCAATGAGAAAAAACACAACATCTAGCCTATTGATCCTCGCTCTGCAAAGTGTATTTCACCAACACTCAGGGGTTTGGGCACTAATAACCAAAGCTTGTGAACATGGACATGGTGTATCTTATTTAAAAGCTTTGATTCTCCACAACTCAGTCGCTAAATTAATTTTAATGACGGAGAAAGCACCTTAGCATAATTCCTTGAGATTTGCCAGCACCAAATACAATTAGCAACGGTGACTCCTTTGAAGCAGTCTTAAAGTCATATTTATCAACTATTATTATTATTATTATTCCTTCAGTCCAAAAGGGTCACTTAAGGTGATATCTTGATGAACTCAAATATTACCCAAACACTTTGGCCTTACACTACAGAACAGTAAAGTAGGCAAAGTGTTTCAATTTGGGTAAGCTAGAGAGAATTACAGGAAGGAAACAAAAAAATTACCACCCCTGCCACCCCGTAAAATCTGCCCATGCAGGGAGGAGGTCCCCGGGAAGACCTAGGACACGCTGGAGGGACTATGTCTCTCAGCTGGCCTGGGAATGCCTCGGTATTCCTCTGGAAGAGTTGAAGGTAGTTTCTAGGGAGAGGGAAGTCTGGGCATGTCTGCTTAGACTGCTGCCCCCGCGACCCGGCCCTGGATTAGCGGAAGAAGGTCAGTAGATATAACCAATCAGAGAATTGACTGAATCAAAAAAAGCTTACATTGTTTTAGTTGTTTATGTCAAAATAATTTATTTTAGGGAATAGAAAACTGTGCTAAATAGTGGTGGGGATCGCATGGTACCACGTTCTGATGCTTTTTCTGATTCATGACTAATTGACAATATTTAATTCCGTTAATCTTAATCATTATCATGACATCTGTGAAAATGTAAGATTAAAGTGTGGTTTGTCTCTTCTCCATTTTGGAACAGGAAAACCTCAAATTTCATTTTTTTGTACTGTTTCAATGTCTTCTTCACATGGAGTTAAAGTGGTATTACAGTATTTTTGTAGGGCTGTGTGTGGTACTTGTTAATAATGATGATCTGATGATGTGGCGGTTCTGACAAGTCCAGGCGTGTTTTAGGTTTGAGGATGTAGCAACTGTTTTATTGTAAACAACATGGCGCTGACATATAGTCAGCCCTGCGACTAACTGGCCACTGTCAAGGGTGTACCCCGCCTTAGGCCCAAAGCTGCTGGGATAGGCTCTAGTCACCCGCGGTCCCTAACGGGACAAAGCGATAGAAAATGAATGAAAAAAAAAATTAATGAACATGGCGCTGCTCTCATTGGATAACTGTGGTTGATAAATTCAATCACCGACCAGCTATTTATTGAAAGTACCTGCCCTTTTGCAAACCCTTTCAACGGGAACCCTCCCAGATGGTCCTGTGGAAAAGACTATGTTCTGTGAAGCAGTTCTATCTGGCACAGTCAGGTTAAAGATAGTAAGATGTAATGAAGTAAATTGTAATGTCATTGTGTTAGTAGTTTTGTATTTAGTTTGTACGAAAAAAAAACAATGTCTATCAGATGCTTTTTGTTTCTGTGTAGTCACGCTTTTGCACATAACTCCCACTTCTCTATCCACAAGAGCCTTTTCTGCAAGCAGAAAACTGCCTTTGAACAATATCTGAAAAGAAAAAGACAGTCCGAATCGATAACAATACATCAATATATTGGGCCCACCTCTAGTGCTAAAGGGAACCGATGCCAGGGATGGGTTGGCCTTCATTACAGTATTGTTCCACCTAGCAGACTGCAGCCACAGATCCCTCCAAATATTAGTAAATGAGCCATTTCTGTGAGAGAACACACTATAGTAACCCCCAAAATGTCTATCTTATAGTAGTGAAGTTAAAAACATTATGTAGCATACATTTAATTACACGCTGACAGAAACCTATACCAAGTAACACACTAATTACTGAAAACAAGTAACACACGCACCCCTATGTACAAATTCCAGAATATCCTCAAGGGCCTCCAAACACAATATTAACTACTTTTACATTTTGCTGCATAAGAGCATTTCACTTTTTTAATTAAAATCAATACATCTCACTTTGCCCATGTGTAAGGCTTTATAATTAAAAGCTTGATGTAAGTGTACATATGATTATTAATAAATAATACCTTAGGACGCAGGGGAAATACTGAGAGTAAGTGCAGTCTATAGTAGCCATAAATTAGTTGTGGTGGTCTCCTTCTTCCACAGAAGTCTTTGAGCGAACTCTAATAGCAAAGACAAACTCATATTTCCATATAAAAAAAAAAGAAAGCTGATTAGACAGGACAAAGACATGGAAGTATAGGAAGTACAAAGCACAAACATCCTTTGTACGTTATCTCAAAGGAGCCTCCCTCTGGCTGTGATCCACGCTGCTCCTTAAATCACAGATAGCCGCTCTGTCCGTCACAGCCCCCCAGAGACACTCTACCTGTCACTCCACACTAAGATGAGCTTTGAAACTGCTCTTCTGTGTCTCCTGCGAGCGCACACAGGCATCCAGATAAACAAATCATCACGCACATATACACACATGCAATTATCTGGACGGCTGAGGTAAAAAAAAAGTTTAGGTTGAGAAAGTGGAAAAAGAGGTAACCAGTTTTGCACTTTTACATCTGATGCCTCGAGGGCCTGAAAGTTCAGTGTACACAAAACTGCAAAAGAAAATCAACAGTGTACTGCTTTGAGACAGCCTTATTGATAGTTATCACGTCATTTATCATCTGTTGGAAGAATAAATAGCAAATTGTTGTTTTTGGAGGGAAGTTATTTATCTATAATTAAAAATCTAAATTGGTTTTCCCATTTTCTGATAATAAAGATAAAGATGCTGTTTATTGAGACAACTGGATTAAAATATGATATCAAATAGATTACATGTTATTGACAGGAATTGAAAATATTTAAAAAGTCAGTTTTGTGGGAGCGAGGCTTAATCCACACAAATACAGGGGCAATTGTCACTGTCCACATTAGAGTTTTTAAGAAATAATAACACGCAATAATGTTAGCCATTTAAAAAAGCTTTTAAGCATTAGGACACCAATATTTGTAGTATGTATTGTACGAGACAACTGTGTAGCCAACATGCTTCACAACTTTCAAAGGTTTTTATTCGTTCACACTCCTGCCAAATAAAAAAAAAACGGCAAGAATTTATTTCCTACTTTATTTTAGCTGTAATATTGGACACCTGTGATATATTTGGCATTGGCACTGTTATACTGGTAGAGATTTTATCCATAATATTAAAGTAGAATTTCTCAAACCAAACAATTTGTGACCCAATTCCCTGGTCTTTTTTGTGTCAGTTTGGTCATTTTATAAAATATATCATATGTTTGTTCTTTTTTGGTTTGGTTTTGGGGTTTTCTTTTTTTTGTTCACAATTTATTTTGGCTTTTGGGAACCACAGTTTTAAACTACAAATGAATATGAATATAACATCTAAAAGTCATCTGGACCAGTTCTTCAAGGTTTGTCAAGACATTTTGTCTCTTAATTCCAAGAGACCTGTTAAATTATGAGTTCAACTTATACAAGAGCTGAGCTGTATCTCTAGAGGGAGGGGTTTAACCTGAAACCAACTCAGATGCATGGCTTTGACCTTTTCTTTATTAAAGGCTAAATAAACAAAATCTAGGTTACCGTGATACGCTCATCTCTGTCGTCCAGGTTGGAGCCATCTTTCTTCCAGGAGATGGTGGGTTCAGGGTGTCCACGCGGAGGTTGACACTCCAGCACTGCAGGCTCACTCACAGCCACCATGACATCCACTGGGTTCTGACGGAAGTCGTCTCGAAGAACTGGCAAAGACAGAAAAGATTACAGTTAGAAAGAGTGTAAGAGGTTAAGACTGCTGCTTTCACAGATGAGGCCCATTTACTGTTGTTTATTCCAAAGACTCTGCTTTGTGCACAAAGAGTTTTGAAAAGGACGTTTTAGTTGTCAATCACCGAGCCATAGTGTTCTTGAGACCACTTCTTTACCCACTTTAGCAGCAGGATATTGTGTACTTGTCAATGAAAATATAACCTTCTGACTTTCATTTGATGACAACATAATAAAGGGTTGTAAAAAAGCACTGCCTGCTTTTTTCCAAACAGATTTTGCTATTTTTTCATTCAGTTGTGTTCAAAGGAAAACCTTTTTCAAACACACAGTGAAAACTTTTATGATAAATCTTTATGGCCAACAGTAACAAAGACTAAAACAGCTCTACAGTGCAGCACTGAAAGGTGGAATCCGTACGGCTCTGCTACAGCAGGCAGCAGAAAGCTACCACAGCAATTTATCTTTTTTCCACAGACCTAAAAATCTCAAGTTGAATTGGAGACAAAGCAAACTCGCATCCAATCCACCAGACCAAAAAAGTGTGTGATTTCTGGTGGCCACAAGTTAGCTCCTTCCTGTCTCCAGTGAAAAGCCTCAAGATGCAAACAGCTCAAGAAAATTTGACTAAAGTGGAATGGCTTCTAAAAAGTAAAACGTGTCATAAAATTGCTTCAAATGATCCTGTGCTATTATTTGCATGATTATAGTCAAAGAAAAGTGAACTGCAAACTGTATTACAAATAAGGCTGTGTGGAAAATGGAGACATGATGACTCAAAACATCTTTCTTGCTGAAAACAGATTTGTGCATTCCTGTTCGTGATGAGCTGAACAACATGTGCTAATGCGGACGCCCGTGCATGAGTGACTGCTGCTAAGCATTCCCAGTCTTAAATTACAGAGGGAATGGGGGGCTTAGAACCTGAACAAGCCAAGGGAGCACAGCCAACAAAGAGCCAGCAGAACTCAGTGGAGCTGGACCGGGGTGAAAAGACAGGAAACAATGGAGGAAAAAGCGTAATGACTCCCAGATGGCAGCAACCCATTCACCTCTGGCGTAGGATTTGTATGTAACACTGAACGAGCGGGGCCCGGGATGCCTGATGAGCACCGAGGATATGGGAGAACAAATTGGGATGACCTCCTAATTGGACGCATTCTGGGCCCCATATCTCTTTGGAGCCCCCTCCTTTTAGTTCCTCAGAGCAGAACTACGACCGGCTTCACTTCAGTCGGCTGAACGCTGATGGGAAACAGCTGTCCCGAGACCCCCCTCCACCTCCCAACTCCCCTCTGACAAACCAACCTCCACCCAACCCCGGCACCAGCTCCGCTATGTCACATGATAAAAGGCATTCCTCGCGGGACACAAAAACATGGATGAGGTTACAGACAGGAAGAGACTAGAGTGCGTCAGACCTGCACAGTGTACAGTGTACAGTGCACGTTGATTGATCGACTGATACTACTGTATATCTTCATTTCATTCGAAATCAAGTTACACATCTGGTTTAACTATTGGGTGTTCCTTGAATAGCATTTATTTTTGTATTAGATATTAACATTACATTACACATTTTTGTAGCATGTCCAGAGCAAGGTCACTGGCTTTGGCCCCCTAAAAATGTAGAAAAAATTATCTTAATGCAAGGTGTGAATCTAGTCTGGGTCATATGTAACAGGGTCTTGATGGAGGTGTGCACAGGTATGCATCCTAAAGAAATTCAACATCAATGACACTGCTCTGTGCATTTAAAATTCAGTCAAGTTTTGCACATAAAGCAAGAAAGTGGACAAATGTTGAATCAGGAGGAAGCATGGCCAAACAATTGTCCAGACTGCAAGAAAACTGATTGAAATGCAAAGTCTGATGGTGGCTTAAATTTTTATAGTTTTTCAGAAGTTGTAAATACTAATACACTTTATGTAAAAAGATTGCATGTAAACCTGAAACCAGCCTTCACAATGTATTTTCTACAGTATGCAAGACTTATGGATTGTGTGTTCAGTAAGCCCATCCAAAAATATCACCTAGTACAGCTTTAAAATGTGAATAATCCTATGAATCGTGCCTGTTTCTGCTAATTTTATAGTTAAATAATAGTGCAAAGTCGGAATAATCTAGACCATGTGTTTGCAAAGTGTTTATTTTCTCAAAAGAACAAAGTGTAACCAGGTATTAAGCTGTAACAAGACATGTGCATGCCATACTTTAAAAACCATACAAGCATGCACTGTGTAAATACTCAATTTCCAAAACCAAAACCATGATGAGACTGCTTTGCTGTTTCATTTTTTAGACCTTCCCTAATACATAAAAATGCCAAATTAATTACAACCCGACTTAACCCAGCACATTCTTCCACGTGTCATTCCCCGACAAAGACCATTTTATGTTTTTCCCAGCATGTCTTTAGATGAATGTGCAACTGTTTATTTCACATGGACGATGTACTATTTTTCCCAAAAGCCCGAAGGCAGAGGACTTTAAAACTAGTTTGAGCTGTGTGGGAATAAAAAGAGATTAATTAATGAATTTAGTGGGCTTCATTTTTATGTTGCCTGATTAACTCAACGTGAGCAGCCTGCCAAGTGCCCTGATATTAAGTACTTATGAAGAACTGTGTAGAGGACAACCACCACAAATTAAAGCTTTTTAGCGCCTACTGTCTCAGTGTGCTTTGATTGCTGAATTATTCAAAGTTATACCTTTCATGTGAACTTCAGAAAGTTCAACTTAATCCTTTGCTCCGTTAAGTCCTGTTTTGCTGTTATCTGCTCATTTAAATATTTCAAGTCTCTGTATGATTCATATTCCCAAATTGCTCTTGTTTACGATACAACACCACTTTCACACAGATGAACTCCACATCTTTTCACACAAATCCAAAGCCGTTAGCAGCATGTGGGCGGCTGGGCGCTGCCTCGAACTGTGTAACCCACCTCCAGGTCTACTGACGCTTGTTTAGCTCAAGCTTTGCACCTCTTGCTATCTTCTTTTGTGCCTCCATCTGATCCCTCCTGATGAGAATCTCACAGCCCACTTCAAAGCGCCAGCCCTTGGCCTCGCTAGCCTGGATCTGACAGTGTCTGACTTGTTGTTAGTCCTCTGGAGTCTGAGCCAAATCATGAAAGACCTACTACAGCCAAGCTCCAATAATCCTCTGTGTAGACATGAACTGATGAAAAAGGGAACACAATATAAGTCCAAAAACAGAACAAGTGCACGATGGGGCACACATATCGTAGATATCACTCTACATCACTGCCTGAGACACGGCCAGGGGCATGTTTGGAACCATAGTCCAAACTAACCCTGCTTTGGTCTCCCATTTTGTGCCGAAAGTGCTTTCACACAGTGCACATCTGGTCGCCCATTACTTTACTGCTATAATTTAAACGTCACCAAATCAGCATTAACAATAATGCAACGTACTGATGCTTAAATATCAATTATAGCTCAGATTGGCCAAATGTAGGACACCAGCTGTGCATAACTCTGTAGTGTAATTAACATTTGCCAGTCTGTTGAGTAAAATGCCACTTATATGTAAGCAAAGTACCGGACTTTTTAACCTGTTATTATTTCAAAACTTTTCCAAAAGCAATTGGAGCAATCCAGACAAAGCATGCTAATTACCGCTGGCCGGAGGAGGTTATTTGAAAAGCTTTTATAATCACCAAAGTTGGAGCTTTAAGCGCAAAACTAGATGTGAACTTGAATAGAAAATTGGAAGCAGTCACTGCGCTGTGACTTTTATTCTTGTGATTAACTGTTAAAATATTTTGGGCTTTGACTTTTAAAATTAGGCTGGACACAAAAAACATAATTGGCACTTAGATGGGAAGTAATGGTGGCAAAATTTATTTAGCAGTGGCAGGCCTATAATATGTTCAAAAGACTAGCTTTGTATAACTAATGTGTTACAAAGGCAGTAATTATATTCCCACTATGTCATACATACAGTATAATTATGAAAGAATTCCTATAATTGCATTGCTCAGTGTCTTTCTTAAAAAAAATTATTAAGCTGCCTACTAAAACTCGAATAAGCAAACCACAATATACAGCAAAACCTATATATTTTCTTAAGTAAAATGTATCTGAAATCCCGTCCCTTCACAGCAATCACTGCTTGGTACAAATCCTGTCAAACCAATGATACCAGTTTATCAAAATGGTACAAGTATGCATACTTATTTAGAAGTGTGAAAGAGGTCAGACTCAGCTACTGTCTTGCACAAACTGAGCACTGTTATCTGCATCTGGATTACTGTCATTTAACATTTTATCATATACTGAGTAGTTTTTATTAGCCATATTGAATAGGTCTACCAAAATTGAAAAAAGACAGACTCAAAAACTGGAAATACGCATGACACTTTGGACCAACACTTTTTATTACAATACACATTTTCAAGAGTTAGTTGTAATAAATAAAAAATAAGCATGGCATCTATCAAACTGTCTGAAAGCTTAATGTTTCCCAATGCCTGACAAGCACACAAGTCGCCTCAAATACAAAACCAGTGTTCTTTGAATAAAACCTCCCAGAGCTCAAACTTAGAAATATATCAAATACCCTCAGCTCACCTTAAAAATACTGCAGTGGTCCAATCCCAGATGATATAAAATCCTTGACTTTTCCCACAATCCATCTGGTGACCTCTCGCTACCCCCCCACCCCCCCACCTCTGCGCTTCTCTCCATCTCACTCCCCCCTCCTCCTCCTCCTTCATTCTGCCCTCACAAAACCAGCAGCCTGCAGACACAGAAAGCTGTAGACTCTTCACTGAAAAACAACACGTTCCGCTCACATAGGTGGTCAGACTAACACACACATACTGCATACTCTCAATTGGGAAGTCCAGTGGGCCCTGTATACCAATGCCAATAACATAATATGAACTGCAACCAACCAAATCCAATAAAACTGCAGCTCCCACATTTACAAAATACAAACACACATACTGTACATTAGCTCATGCAGACTTGTAACTACGCCACATGAGACTTGTAGAAAACCTCGAACCCAGAAGACACCTCTTACAAAGGAAACAAAAAACTCCTTGCTGCCCTCCCCAAGCTCCAATATTTAAATCAGATATTTCTGCACAGAAATCATTGCACAAAAGCCCCACGGCAAACTATGTTTTTTACATGCAGTGCACATAAATCTATCCTATGCCTGCCATGCCAATTAACTCAACAAAAGGCCTCTCTTAGGTTGTGTTGTTGATCAAATGGTAGCGTACGCCTTTCTCTTTTGAGCTTACTTTGTACACTGATCAGTACAGCAACACAAACACTACTATCATAGAGAATAGCCTATCTGCAAATAGTTAAATTTCATACACTAATACCGTATACAAACATTAAATATTGAACATGATTTTGTTACATATGCTGTGGCGCCAGAGAGAGTGTGTGTGTGTATTAGGCTACCATTGGAAAGTTAAAACATGGATAGCACTTGCCTGCATTAACTTAAAGATTAGCTTCCTTCATTTTTGTGAAAAATTACAGAGGGCTAGGGCTAGAAAATTCACAATCAACCAACATAATATGAACAATTTAGTTTTTAATTCACATAATGTGCATGCCTGTCTTTTCTGGAGTGGCCAGAGCAAACATGAAGAACATGCTCCACACAGAAGATTGTAGCTGGACGCCACGGTTCTTATTTTGAGTGAGAAATGCTCACTTAACTTTTGTATAGGCTACCCTTAAGAAATTTATAGTATTCATTTATCTAATGTAAAAATATGATTTATAATATCACACAATATATTTGGGTTTAAATGACCTACCAACATTGTGACTGCTATAAAAATTATACAGAAGATTACTTGCTTTGTTAGTAAGCATAATAGCAACTAAAAGTATGCTAGCATGAACATAATTTGCTGACTTGTGCTAGCATTAGCATTGATTTGCTTAGTTAGTTGGGTTAGGCTACTGTATAACACAGCTAGCATGGCAATAACTAGTTTAGAAAATACACTCCCAAAGTACACCTACATTTGCAGCTATAAATGGTAAAGAATTAAACAAAATAAACTGAAATAATTTGCTTATTCACGACAAAGGTTCAAAGATGCATTTTCTAATTAGCTGAAATTATGTAGCTAACGTTACAAAAATGTCAACACTTCAGCCTAGTTCTTGTAGTGGAAAACAAACAGTAAACCTGCCCTGGCTATAGTATAAATCTTATAGTTTTTTTACCACATTCACCATATGGCATGTTTAAAGAAGGCAATGAAGCAAAAAGATAGCGAGAAAGATGTGTCTGACAGATAAATGATGGGTGCACTTATACTGACCTCTCTTTGGAACAAGAGTGTTGTGACAGGAGTTTATATGTATCACACCTGTGTCTCTTATAGGTCTGCTTCTACAATATGGGAGAACCTGATACTGCTTCATCAGTCCTTGGACATTGTCCTGACACTGTAATCCTGTTGATGTACATGCAGAACATATCAGTCGTGAGGAGCAGACACTAAAACCAGCTAAAAGGATTGTGTAACCTTCTTCTAATCTCCTCCACTCATCCTTTCCCCCTGTAAGGAGAAAGACAGGGAGAAGAAGAGGAGAAAAAAGCCGAACGAAGAACAAGGAGAGGACAGATATGGAGAGACACTGACATGAAGCAGATTAAGGAATTAGTGAAATGGCGGAAAAGCGGGGTGAAACTCAGGGTTGAACAGCTCTGACAGACAGTGGAAAAGTTGACAGTATATTATGTACTAATGACTGATTTAACCATGAATTTCCTGAAATATAAACATAAATCGCCTATAGAAAATTATGGTGAGAGTTAAATTGCATGGATTTTTATATAGCGCTTTTCCACCTACTAAGCACTCAAAGCGCTTTACAGTAAGCTCCCATTCACCATCACTCACACACATTCATACACCAGTGTCACAGCTAAAACACCACTGGAGGCCAGGTGGGTTAAGGGTCTTGCCAAAGGACACATCGAACCACCAACCTTCCTGTTATAGGACGAGTTAATGGTTGTTTGTCAGCTTATGTCTGTAAGTGTTAGCCCTGCGAGTAGCTAATGCACAGCAAATTTCAAAAAAAGAAAGAGAAGAAATGATAGAAAATGATCTAAGTTTGAGTTGAGAAGCATTGACTATATTATTTGCTGGATGTTTTTAGAAAAGGG
The DNA here is from genome assembly GCA_024349245.1 of Neodontobutis hainanensis. Taxonomy (NCBI): domain Eukaryota; kingdom Metazoa; phylum Chordata; class Actinopteri; order Gobiiformes; family Odontobutidae; genus Neodontobutis; species Neodontobutis hainanensis. The sequence continues at coordinate 4,395,587 of JALDNG010000008.1, read as the reverse complement.
TTAAATATTAATATCTTAAATCCCTTTAAAGTGACATTGAGCATTAAAGACATACAAATGAAATAATAATACTTATAAACAAATACAACAAAATGGGCTTTAACCTGCAGGTAACAGCAGTCTTTATCCTTCATCTGTTTTTCCAGGTCAAAGGTCAAGGTAATTGTGTCTTTTATTCGGTCTTATTCACCAGAACATGATATATCGCCTGGAGGATATTATTTACATCTGGCACCAATGCTCAGCTGAAGTCATGTATTGATTTGCTCTTAACGGTGTAGTGGTCAAAAGGTGGAAATTCAGGATAATGTATGTAATTTAATAGAAGAACAAACCTGGATGTGTATTTTGTGGGATAAAATATAAAATATAATTGGATTTTTAAAAGTAAAGGTATACTCAATATTTTGCTACAACACATGATGTGTAATAGGTGCTAGAAAAGTGTGTCCACATAACCCTCACATGACCCAAAGCAAATGTAATTCATTCATTTTTTTGTTTTTTTTCAAACAATATTGCTAATTGTAGAGCTGCTAATAAGAGGATGCATTAAACATTACACAAAACTCTATAGACTTCTTACCAAGGGTTTATCAGGCAGATTTTTTAAATGCATTTGGCAAACAGCCTGAACTATGCACTAAGAATGGAAATAATTTTAATGAAATAAATCTTTAGCGTAACAACTGCTTTGTCTATTTATTTAACAGATAGAGCACAGGGGCAATTAATGAAAGCAGTAAAAACAAGTTTCTCACCTGCAGGTTAATTTCAATGTAAAGTTACCATTGAACATGCCACTGCAAGATATTTATAACAATTAGCTTTGTTGTCACTGTACCAATACTCTTCTTGGCTCTCTGTAACATCCAGTGGAATATCTGTGCATAGCCGCTAACACACACCTCAAAATGCCACTGACCATTTTAAATACCTTTACATAATAACTACTCTCATTAGCAATGCCCTTACCATTAAAATGCCAGCACCATAAAATGACAGTCATAAAATCACTAATTAGGAAGCTACAAAAGCAATGTGCACTCATTTTACACTGCCCATTATTATCATCGTATTATTACTGTAGGTTCTTCCTTTTTGTGCCTGGTGCTAATGGAAGGCAAAAGAGCAAACAGGTGAGGTGGTTGGTTGGTTGACACTAACAAGCGACAGGCAGCTGGACACAAGCTCAGTGTGACAGGCCGCTGACATTATCGGCTTTAAAAGGCTCCAAACAATGCGTAGAGACTCCAGCCGCGATGACCTAGATGTTGAGATCAGTACTAACAACACCTTCCCATAGGGACGTGACCTTCTGCAACCGACTACGAAATGCTTCTCCCTTAATTACATTACAAGGACTGATTCTAGGCTGCTCTAATGTAGACAATTGAGATATAAAACTGCAAAATATGCTTGTTAATTATGATAACTAGAGCCGACACCTGAATCCTTTAAAAAAACAGGAAGTGCATGTCAATGAGCACGAGAATAGGAAAAGCAACAAAACCAAATCAAGTCCTCTTCTTGTTAATAATGGGGAGAGCTGAAAGCTGAGGAGATGTGGCCTTTTCTCTGAGGGGGCAAGAGTCCCTCGTTTGAAAGCAGAGACCAGCCACACACGCACACACCACCCTTTAACCCTCTCATTAGTGTAATCCTGCATGAGAAGAGTAAATTGTCATGAATAAATCCACTCAGAAGGCAGGGAATGAAAGACTTTCACTTTGAGATGGCTGCATTACCATTTCAATAAGCGTGCCATGCTGCAAAGCGTTGGCAGTGTTTGACAGAGTAATTGGGAACATTAACAAGTAGATAAAATACGGTTAACGGAGAGAAGTGAAAGACTGCAAAAGAGCGTCAATTATTTTTTACGGACAAAAAAGGGAAAAAAAGGGAAAAAATCTTGATTTTTACACTAATAAGGCCAATAAAGCTGAGTGAGAATTAGTGGGCTTTGTTTGAGAAAACAAAAAGATCGGTGTGGAGAGAGCAGTCAGACCTTGAGACAAATCTTTCAGCAGCTGTTGCTTGAGGGGTATGACCTTAGCAAAAAAAAAAAAAAAAATCTCCCAGGGATGCACTGACTTCTAAATAAGCACCTTTTATGAACTGTACAAAAAAAAAAAAAAAACGCAAAGAGGGGTAAACTTCAGGGTGTGTGCAATTACCGCACGAACAGAGCATTAATCTGACGCTACAAGGCCTACTCTTTGTCTAAAGTATAAGTCGCACTAAATGGACATAATTAAACAAGCTACCTGCCCTTTGCTTGTGAGAGGAGACACACAGAAATAATACAGAGGAAAAACCCAGGAGGGATGCTGCGAGGGGAGAGGTCACAATGAGAGGCATAGGAGAAGAAGAGGAGAGGTTGGGAGGAAAAATATATATGGGAGCAGAGGAAAAAAAGCATAGAGATGAAGAAACAAAAACTGTGCATAGAATACAACATTGAGCTAGACAAGGATCCCAGTTTACCATTTGAATGCAGTGTTATAGCATTTTATGAATTGTGAACATTTCTGCAGTAGAATAAATCAGTACTAAGAACAACAGCTCGTTACAGTTTTGGAAAGTATCCAGGACTTTGTACAATACAATACACACTGTTACTTTAAAGAAGACTCTATTTATTGTCTAAACATAAAAAGACTGCATGCTTTAAATGATGGAACTATTATAAGACAGTGGCTGCATCTAGAGCTTAGTTTTCAAACAGTGACAGGGAAGTACAGTAAAATTGTAGGCTCCAAAAAAGAGGTACACTTTTTTTAGACAGGAAGATATCTGAGATTTGCAGAAGCAGCATTCTAAAACTGGCTTGTTTTACTAATGTTGACTTTAACATGACCACAACACATTAACAGGACCTATGCATCTATAGCTGCTTTAATGTTCACTTTTCATTGTTGTATTAAAAAGCTGTGGCAGAAAAATAGCTCACAGAAATATATCTGAAATTTACAGAAACATTGGATTAAAACTGGGTTGTTCCAGTAGTAGTGTGGGGTGCCAATGTGTTTGAAGCATTAACGCCAAAATTCAGCCATGCATGCACAGTTACAGCTTTGTCTTGCTTCGTAATACACCCAAAGGCACTAGCATTCTTTTCCCTGTCATCAATCTGAGAGACAATCCAAGGCCCAAGAGAGACAGAGGAAACAGGCAGGTATGTAAAGCCCCAGTGTGGTAGAGCACAAAAAAGAATTATAAATTACACACCAGACAGAATCATAGGCTGTTTTTGTTGATATATTTGAGGGTGAGGCATTATATTCCGAGTTATATTGTGTGTAATGACAGGAGCTCATTCTGTGCCGGAGATACACAACATAGCACAACAATGCTTTTATTAAACTGAGGGAAAATTACATTATCATGACACCGAAGGATGCTGACAGTGCACGTATCCAGATAGTGGAATCACATGACTCGGAGGCATGTAGGGAGGCCGCATTTGACACCGTCCTACACTTGGCTGCCTGACAGATGAAGACAGGGCGGAAAGAACCTTGAATGTCTGCTTCATTTAATACCAGTCACATTTCACATGACTGATAATGATAACATTCTCAGGAGGTGCGCTGACAGGACAGTAGTCACAAGATGTGTTTCTGAATAATATTAAGCAAATTGGAAGAAAATTGGAATAGGACACTTCCAAAAAAACATGAACAATTAATAAATTTTTTTCAAAAACATGGTTTGGGGTTAATTAAATCTCTTTATTTCGGGCTAAATCAGAGTTGCTAGCACTTATAGAGAAATTTGTTCTTTTTTTCTGTGAAGTTGAAGCATTTACTTAAACTAACAACACCCCTTTTCAGGTGGATAACTGGTAACAGAGCAAAATGCAACGTTTCAACATTATAGTCTAATCTACTTTTAGTTCATTTTAGACTATTGCATGGCAAATTAGATTATGGTGGGCCACCAAGATCTCGTCTTTATTTTTGCAATTGGAGGTTGCAACAATGGTGTCAAAGAGTGCAAGACAGCTCCAGTGTAAATGGGACAGCTCAGTCAAACAGAATATAATGATGGGTTAGGTAGCCACAAAATAAATGCAAATACACAATAACAAAAATAACCTGTGCTGAAAATGCCTCATTTGTATTTTGGGAGAATGGACATTGGAGGTCAATACACTTAAAGGAACATAAAAAAGAATAACGACTGACCTCATATGACATAGCATCATGTTTCACAGTTGTTTTCTATAAAATGTTGCTTTTAAATGTCTCTCATTTTCTGCAAAAAAAATTGCTTTGACTCCTGACCCTCCCACACCAACCATTTGAACTAGACATCCTTCACTGAAACCAGAAACGGGTGAATATGGTTATCAATGTTACTGTTTCTTTGAAAAGATTCTAATGCAACATCTCACAATGCAAATAAATTCTTCACTGAAAACTCATTATGTACATGCATGTTTATTTTACACCTTACTATTCCGATTTCTAAGAAGCATTTGTCTCATTAGCCGTTGTCGTCGGAGCTCCAATACTGCCAAGACTAAAGACCAGTGATTTAGAGCAGAGATTGGAAGAGTATAACGGCAAGCTTGTTTGGTTTGGATCGAGCTGCGTTGGGGAGGAATGAATGGAGAGGGAAATGAATGAGGGGTGAAAGATGAAACTTTAATGATCCCTCTGGGGAGAGTGCTTCCATGCAGGAGCAGGGAGAAGGACGCAGATAAGAACTGAACAAATGCAGAGAGTTGTAGATAATACAAGTAATTAACACAAGGACAAACACATTAGGGCTTATTTTAAATGGAGTGGTTGTGTTAGAGAAATGCCAGATTTTAAAGGGGGAACCATATGTCTGTAATGTCTAGGATAATGGAAAATGATCCACATGTGCAGATGAAGAAAAAGGCTAAGGAGAAGAAGCAGAAAAAGAAAGATTGAGGAGAGAAAGGGGGAAACCAAGAGGGGATTGTGCTGCTGAAGCAGTCCCCAGCCCTTTAATTGGTAGCAAACAAGAGGTCTCTGAATAAACACCCGCCACAAGAGAGAGCCAGGATCATTTTTCCTGCGCCTTGCACTATTCCTTCTTGTTCTTCTCTTCTGAGGAAGCATGCAAGGCCCAATTACTGCTTTCACAGTATGGAAGTCATGGTAGGAAAACAACAAAATTTGCGTCATATAATTCCCGCCGCATCAGCAGACGAGGCAGTACCAGGAAGTGACAGCCGATACATTCTGGGGAAAAAAAGAGTGTAATTCTTCATCTGTTTGCATGGAACTGAATCAAACTGCTACTGAAATATGATAAATGACAAGCATGGTGGTAATTTACAATAACCACAGGATTCAGGAAAAACGGGAAATGTGTGAAGTGATGCGCAGCGCGGATACACAAGCAGACAAAAATAAACCACAAAAAAGAGCGGTGTATTGATTTTCAGTACAGTTTGGGAGAAAAGAGAGACTTGACTCAATGGAAAAAGTCAGAGAAACCATTATATTGAGCCCTACATTACTACATTGCTCAACATGGACATGCTGTTGTCTATGATCAAACCCATTAGAAAAATACTGTATTAGATTCATAGACGATTAGGGCGTGGCCTCTAGGTAGCATCCTAACAGATCCAGCATTTGTTGAATTGACTGACCCAACAACTTCACTGGAGACACTATTTGTAATGAAAAGAGTTGAGGTGAGAAAACTCAATAATGCATGTTAAGGGAGGTTTTAAATTTTTTTTATCAGTGTAGTATGTTAATATATAAGAATTCACAGAGAACGAGCATCTGTGACAGGGTTTTCTTCGTCAGTGTTCTGTGTTTGTTCTCTGCAGGCTCAGTGACGGGGGCGGGGCCGAGAAGCGCTGCTACACGAACACCTCAGTAACAGTAGGCTACAGAAACCAGCTCTTAGAGGAAACTGAAGTTATTCTGTCCATCCGTTTGACTCGTGGTAGTTTTACAACCCAAGGATAATCTAATAGCTCAGCAAAATGAAGCTAAGCTCATGTTAAACCAAATAAGTTGTAGCCAGTTTGTGAGAGTCTGAAGCAGCCTCTGAGCAGAATACACAGACAGGACTTACTCGAGGATGTACTGTCAACGTTTTTGATTCTCTTTAGTTAATGATATCTACAATATGCCTAATGCAAGCCTATTTGCGTATTACAGCTAATAGCCCATAAAAAATCAAGTCTAATTTTAGCTGTAATTTCTACAGTGCTAATATTGGCTTATTGAAAAATAAATATGCCTACCTTAAACATTTTTATTTAATAAATATTGATAACATGAGCATATATAAAGTATCTAAATCATATTGTTAGAAACAGTTAGAAGCAGAGGGTGCAGCCTCATAAAGAGTGGACTATAGCTCTAGTTTAGTACTTTGAGTCTGATGGGAACAAAAGAGCACACTGTTTAACAGAGATCAGCCTCATGCACTTTAATTTATGTTTAAAAAATATACAGCGTGATATTTGATTTAATTATTTTACCTAACTTTAATAAGTATAGATTTGTAGATGTTAGTCAAAATTGTATAGTTATTTCTGATCATTGTTATTTTTGTGGTGAGCTGATCACACTGATGTACTGACGTAGATCACCGCTGTTTCTATAAATTTATGGTGAAGCAGGGCCCCATGACCTTTCCCACTTAGGACCCCAGACGAACAGCCCTGTTCATAGCATTTATGCAGAGTATGTGTTCAATAACACAACATAAATGTGCCAAATGAGGCATCAAAAAGCAATTGCAACAAATTAACTTCCTACATGCATAATGTTTATTAAGATTGTTATTCCATATGAACCTCTGGCCTACTCCTGAGTTGTTACTAAGGGGGCCAAAACCCTTGCGCTTAAAACCCCTTCTTCCTTTCTGCTTCCCTTTCACTCATCACCAGTCCCAGCTGTCTATCCCATGCTTCCCCTCGCTCCTGTATGTGTCCGTTGCTGGGACGACAGAACTAAACATCTCCCGAATTCCAAATATTACAACATGAGAGAAGCTGTGTTTCCCCATCTCCACACCTACAACTCCCCACCCACATCTGCTGCCAGTTTTTGTAATTTTTTCATTCCTACTGTTTTTTTTGGTCCTCTTCCTAATTATCTTGCTGTGGACGAGGTAGCCCTCACCATCCCCCTGTACACCTCTTCTCTCCAGCCCGGCTACTGAGAGACCCTGATGAATAATTTCACGTTCCTCCAGCCTCCTCTTTCTCTCGTCCTCAAATTGATTATTGTACAGAAAGCACAGCTAAAAGAGCAGCCTACGGGGTAATTTGTCTTTCTGACGAACTGAATCCAAGGATAGGTATGGGGGGAGGGAGAAGCAGGGGGCCTTGGAATGATATGCGAAGAAGTAGAGAGTGGGAAAAAAACATGATTATATGAAAAAATTGGTATTGGATGCTTCGCCCTGTCTTGCCTGTGATAGCTCATTCCGTTTGAAGTCGTGGTCAGAGGCACAAATGGGCCGAGTGGACATTTGCATTTGAAAATGTGAGCAAAGTGGGAGAAGTAGGTACCTGAGGAGCATTGGTAATTGCGTGAAGCACTTTAAAAAAAAAATGCAGCTAATACAGAAACTCTGTCATCACTGCTTTACTGGTAAGTCCCTATGACAAACACCACTGCGGCCCTTTGGCTATAAACATTCATCTGTCAATGTTTGATTTCACATAAATATGGCTGACTGATGTGCTGTCGGGGGCCTCCAGGTGTTTGCAATCTCCTTTCACAATGACACTCCCCGCTGGTTAGCATGCAAGGCTGCTGTGATGACAGGGACCCAGGCTATGATTTGGCCACCACAGGAAAGATCACTAAGTGTGCCTACAGACACCCCGACATATCATTACAGCCCTATGAGGCAGGGTATGAATAGGCGCTGTTGAAATACATGCAGCTTCCTGACTCAATTCCAAACAACATTAGGTGACTCATCAGAATGGATGAGAGCAAATAAGCAGGCCAACCCGGGGTCAATAGGATGCGTCACTTTGTGGCAATTATGGCTGAGGCAAGTGCACACCTGGATATTGCTTAGAGGTGCTAGGTGGAACATTTGGGGGATTTTTTTAATGAATTGCTTTTTAAAATGTGAATATTATTATTGGAACAATATTATTATTGAAACAAGTTGCTAAGTAGGTGTGGAGTTTAAAATACCAAGAACATTTTGAGTGCAATATAATAACAGCTTTAGTGTTTGATAATGGCTCTGTTACTTTTATGGTTTAGTCACTATAGCAGGGTGACTGTGGCCAGAGCAGACTCGTTATAACAAGTCGAGCTGCACTTAAGTCCTTGTGATTTGATTTGGACTTGCAGTTAGAGATTTGTGGACAATGAACCTTTTCCCACCGCACGGCACTTGCTCCCCCTCCATTCTCTGAGTCAGGAGTGCACTGACAGTGACGTGTTCTACAACAAAACTACTCAAAACAAAAACTCCGGCGGGCACATCTCCGGCTGCTATAATGAGTTTTGCCTATAAACACTTTCCACAGAGCCATAAGCTAAACTTGGCATGAGCAATTTAACATTCTACGTTTAAACTTGAAGGCCATATAGTTTGCTTTTTATTCTTATCTATTACTGGCTTTCCATCTAATTATCTTTATTTCTTCTATGGTTTACTAGAAAAGAAACAATTTAATAAGAAGCAAGTAAAATAAAAAAGTTAGATTATTTATTGTTTTGTAGATTTACCTGTGAAAAAAAAAAACATATTCCTGTCTTTCTACATCTGCCCAGTGAACCTAACACTGCTAGAGAGAAGCACTATTAAGAAAGAAATATTAAGAATACTAAAACATTTTTCAAAATGATACATTCATAGAGAATAGATTTATCAATAAGACGGCAGCATTATGCTTCAAGTACTCACATTAAGCCATGTATCCAAAGACACTTGTAACTTGACTTGGACTTGCAAAAGAGACTTGCGTACATCTCTGACTGAGGCTGACAAACTTTTGACAAAAAGTACTGTAATGTAAGTTAATAACTGAAGGTAAAAGTATATCAACTGGATATAAAAGCAAACTGTTAATGTGGCATGTGAGCACAAGTCTATAAACAATAAGCTAAAAATGTCTGACTCAGCTGTAGTAAGTCAAAGTGATATTTAGGAGGCCATGAGTAAATGACTGTGAGGTATAATTTTCATCTTTATTAAATGAAGCTATGTTCTCATCTCTCATCGCTACTTTACAAAGAAACACACATTTAAACAAGTGGGGCATGTGACCTCTCCCTCCACTGACGAGACAGATAAACTGTTTACATAAAAGTATGAGGTATAAAACTTCTTATGGTTTCTTGAGGTCATTACTTTTGTAACAACATGCAACATGCAATCTTTTCTTTTTTTTAATTTCCTATTATCTTGAACTATGTACAGTCCTCAAACAAGGCTCTAAAACACAAACTGATGCTTGCCACAAATTTCTCAAAGTCTCCTAAAACTTTCCAGTATGCATCTTTGATTCCCACCACAGTTACGTTCGCTGAATCAGCCCCCCACCAACCAATCTTTTATCTCATTCCTCTCCTGCATGTATACCCTCAACACTTCTCATTCTCCCTTGTGTTTTCCTGTCTCCAACTTCAATGTCTGCTTACTCTCATCGCCTTTGTTTCCTCTGAGCTATGGCACCATCTTTCATTTGGGCTTTGCTCCTCCCCATATCCCTTTTCTTCTCTTCAGCTTCACTGCTGTAATGTCTTTCCTCGATGCTACATTTCCCCTCGCTGCTTTTTAGGCCCACGCTTCCCCCTTTTTTTTTCTCTCCCCTACGCTGTTGTGTGTGCTTTCAACCCCCAACCCCCAAAAACCTTCCTAATGGATCCCATGTCAGCAGAATACCAGAGTAAACCACACAACTGTACTGTGGCTTCATGGCTGTCTCTGCCTCAACGTCTCGCTTTTCTTTTGTGTATCTGAAAAAATGGAGAGGAAGTGAACAGTAGCACCACATATGTGATAGTGTTATACTATTAATATTTCTTCCAGGCATTTAGGTTAACAATATCCTGCAGCAGCATTTGCATTTAGCTTTCCAAAGCTTTACCTTTTAGTAAACGACAAACTCTTTTGTATCTTTTCTTAAGTATGCAGTCTGTTTGCCAAGAAATACTTTCAGTTTCATGTTAGATCTTGTCATTAATTGCTCTCCGTTAAGTTTATATGAGAAATCAAAATAAGTCATCACATCATGATGAATGTGAATTATGGCTATAATTCCCGGTCAGACGTTCAATCAATGATCCCTTGACAAAATTTAATGAATCCCCATAAACTGCCACATATATTGAAGTGTTTTCTTCTTTTCCTAAAAAATGTCAGCAAGAGCAAAGACTCACACAAAAAAGCCTCAAAACAATAGTAGCCATGTTTAATCCACTTAACTTCACATTCAGACTGAAAAGTATTTCACAGACTGCACTTATTCTGGGTAATAGCTCTTTCTCACAGCAGCCAGTAATACGTTTTTGCAATGGTTATATGCAGAACCAGCAGGAAGTGGAGCAGAGTTGGAGTTCTCTGGCAGAGCAATGAGACAGCAGAGAGTGTCTATAGGGGTCTGGAACAGGCTCAGAGGGACACATGTGATAGACGACCCAATAAGAGACTGACGGGGACAAACTGTCACATCCCTGCTAGGCTTTCCGCGCCACAGGTACTCCACAATCCAAGGCACAACGCGATGGCAGTGACAAATGGACCCAATTTCCATTTATTTATCTGTGTGTTGTGTGGAGCACAGAACACATGTTGGTGCGCACCCCATAAATCTTTATCCTGTTAATGCAACACCAATAAACAGACACATTAGCCCTCCCAAGGTGCAAGGGCTAATCAGGCATACAGTCATACAACCCGGAAAACACATTTCTTGTAAAATACACTTTTAAGTACACATCAAGGGAACAATTATAAAACCACTGCAGACAAGTAACTTCACACAAATGATGCACAGGAGCTGGGTTTACTAAACAGTTCTAGAAAGTAAAATGGAGGAAATACTCTAGTCACAAGAGAAATTCAGGGGCTAAGCTTCTTCACTTATAAGCCAATAATATGTTTTTGCTGCGGAGATGGAAAGGTTTAGAGGAAGTGATGGGGTCAGGGCACACCTGTCAAGCGCCTGGTTTTGGTTGGGATTATCCCTTATCTCCCATATTTCAAGAATGTCTTCCGCCAGTTTTCCTTTTAGTTTTGTCCCCTAATTTTCTGCTTTACCCTGTTCATATTATAGTCATCTATAATAAAACTCAAGTTTAGTAGGAGGGCATGATTGTGTATCTGTTTAAAAAAATAGATCGCAGCAGTTTTGACTTCACTCAAGTGTTCACTAAAGTTGACAGAAACAAAAGCATACATTATTTTTATGCATGGCCAGAGTCAGGTGAGTAAAATGAGAATTATCAGCCTGCTGAATTTTAAGATAGACCTGAGCAGTATACTGTAACTACAAATAGGTTGATTCATGTAGGTCTGAAGAAGTGTAAATACAAAAGACAAAGGCTGTATCTGAAACCATTCATAAGTTTCTAACCTCTCAAGACTTTTGCCTGGCATCTATTTATACAATACAAACAAACAAACTGAATACAAATGACTAGATGAAGAATAATAATATGTATCCGCCTCAGTTGCTCTTCCCAAATAGTTATTGTACGTACTATGTCTCACTCACCTATTTATTCTTATCCTAAGGTAAGCTAACAGTAACAATGTTCCAACATATTGTCTTGATATCAATTAGAAATGACGTGCCACAGTACTAGTTAAAAACCCATGTTTCTACTGCATTTCAAACAAAGGGTGTGTTTCTATCCTGATAAATCATACATAGCCTTTCTGTCTAATTTTGACTGTCTAGTGATTCATCAATCATTGCTGTTCACCACAAAATGGCAAAAATTACTATAAAGTGCACTATATAGTGAAAAAAACTAAAATACTACAGTATAGCAACGTTCCCATGGTGGTGACTCTATATATATATATATATATATATATATATACTCATTTGTTCATGTCAAATGTACATAACAACTGAAAAAATGTAAAACAGAGGTGAAAATAGCAGATAATATTGCTGTTACCCTCAAATTTGAACATGAAGCAGACCCAAATCCCAGCACCAACCTAAAACCAAATCATTGTCTTCTGGAGGCTGAACGCTTTGGGTTGGGTGAGGGGCGACTTCACAGCGTTCACATTTGATACAGCCTGGAAATTGTCTGGAGCAAGGCACCCACTTCAGGAGACACGAGTAGCCTGCCAGTCTGTCTCCTGCAGTACAGTAGCACGGAGGTCTCACATGACACTAAGCCCCCCCTCATTAACCCTGCTGACAGAGGCCTGCCTCCTACACAAACAGCTACATCCTCATTATCAACACCCAATCACACTGGACCATGTATCCACTCCAGACTGCTGCAATTACCACTATGTAGAAGCCCTACATTTTGACACACACACACATTTTACACTTCCTGGCATTAGCGCACTTTCCCGTAAACGCTCCCTGCTGCTTTTGTCATACTACCTGACAGAACACCAACAGATTTTTTCCACTCGGTACCAAGCAGCCAGTGGTGTGAATGGTTGAGCCGCTGGATTTAATTAGCGCTGCACCCATATGGATTTGCAGACAGACAGACACATGCACAAGTATGTCACATTACCACCTGATCAGCTCACAACACTGCCCTTGGTGGCACGCGTACAAGAATGAACACATGAATAGACACAGCAGAGGGAGCGACGGAAGGGGGGGGCTGGGGGTCTTAGCAGCTCTGTAATCAGGTGATTCCTTCGCAGTAAATTTAATTGGTTTTAGCAGCAGTGCAAAGAAAACGTCAGGGTTCGGTTGCTGCACCATGTGTACGGAGACAGCTGCCGCGATGGGCAGCACGTAGGAGGGAGCCCGCCCGAACATATTGCTAAATGGATTATTTTAAAAAGCAGCGAGGCTGATAAACAACATACTGTCGTTCTGGCAGCGTGGAGATGCAGATGGATGGAAGGGCAAATATTTGGACCATGAGGGATGAATATTTACACAGCAGCTCTTTGCCTTCACTTGAAAGCTTTGTAAATGAAAAACAAAATTATTCAGGACGTCTTCTTTATCATCATTTAATATGGGTTCTAATTGCTATTTAAATATCAGATGTTTTTTATAATTAAGAAAATCTGCACGATTTTTCACACTTTGTTGATAAAAGTTACATGTTTTCTCATGTAACAGCTGTAATGGTTATGTTTTGTTAGGAATCACTGGTCTTGATTAAGATAAGAAAGGTCCTAAAATTTTGTGGGGAATTTTTTTTTATATTTAACCAAAACCATAAACAGGATGAACACCCATTTTCACAATCTGAAGAACAACCAACTGAGAAATACAGTTCCATCCCACTGCACAGGTAGCTTGTGTTGTACATGTTGTTTCTTACATTACTCTATTACTATTACACTACTATTTAACACACTAAGCACATATTACAAATAATACAACCCTCCCAAACTCGCCCTTTGCCACTGACCCACACTGACTGTTGTTCAGGCTTTGCTCAAGGTTAGCCTAATATTTCCATCTCCCTTCATTATAAAAGACTGAGAGGAGGAGGGGCAGAACCCTCCCCTCTTAATAAAACCAATAAAGGTCTGGAATTTGCTTTAGTGATCTGTTTGCCATTGTGTAGCTGGCCTAGATGTGAAATTATTCCCTCCATGGCTTAATAAGCCTAACCTATTGATCTGCAAACTCAATGGCCTGCCCCATTATTTCTATTCAACAATGGGCTCATTGGACAGGCCAAATTAAGAAATCAATGACACATCGGATCCATTAAAGGCCAGTGGGTATGGTTATTCTTAACATTACTGGAATTACATAACGTAAAATGTGGTATTTATTGGCAGCTGTATATATGTAATTCAACAGTGGTTAAAGCATTTTGTGCAGCTAAGCCCTGTATGAATAAAAGTATAATCCACTGCAGTTATGAATATATAGCTCATAATTAGATCACTGTAATCCCCCCAGCTGTCTCTTTTACTAGACACTATCTGAATGAAAATAGAAAGAATTGTGAAAGCATTGGGAATAGGAAGATCTTTCCTAGTGAAGGCCTTGGCAGAATCTTTTCATAGCCTCTGTTCACCGTTCTTTGAGAAAAAAAAAAAACTGTTTGGGGAAGAGAATCAGGGTCAAGACCAGGTCAGATCTAATTAGCATCATCACATTTCCTTACTATACTATAGTTTATTGTGCCAACTTCCATTCACACAATTCAAAAGGCAGCATGTTCCAAATAATTGCTCCGTTGTTGGTTGTTCAAATGCTCTGCTTAACATTCACATGCAACTGCTCAGAAACTTGGATAAAAACAAAGCAGAGGTCACCATTTCCAGTTGTTAGTATTTGCATTGCAGGGAACAGTCAAATACCCCGAGACTGAAACCCTCGATTGGACTCAGTTGGTGTCTCTGCTGCAGGTAGTCAATGTTTAATAGCGCTTCGACTGTATCGACAAACATGCATGAGCTGTTAAAGTCGCCGTGTTGGTGAGCGTGTTGTTCCTGCTCAGAAAGTGAATAGGAGTGACAAGGAAGACTATTAAACATGGCAGCGTGAGTGTATACTGCAAACGACATACAGCACATTTCCCGCTGCGTGTTCACGGGATTGTGAAGCTCCGTGCGTTTCTCTCACCCAGAAGCCATTTGGGTTGTGGAGTCATCTTGCTGTGCAGTTGCTCCCCGCTACACTTCAGCCACAGAAAGGGAAAGCATTAATACCTATTAGACATGTGTGTCTATTCCCTATACATACAGCAGAGTGGGATTAAACTCTAGTGGTGCGTAAAGAAAATGAATAAAGTGCAAACATGCAGTCAAATGCGAAAGTGTGTTCTGAAGCTTGACCAAACTGATTCTAATAGTGAGGACCATTGTGGGATGCTTTCAAGCTCTATATTCTTAAATGAAATAATTTGGAAGAAAACAAGGCTGGCCTTAAAGATGGCGTTAAGTGTTCAGAAATATATAATAACAGTCCATAGATTCAACTTGGCACCAAATGACGTCCAAGAGCTACAGCTGGTTAGCGTTGATTTACCTTATGAATTTCCTTGGTACAAAAAAATTCCAATATTCATTGTGTCTTTTGACCTTTAGGCTATAAAAATGTCATCACTTCATCATAATAATGTGGTATACATTTGCATAAACTTTCATAAACAGCCTATCAAATACTGATGGCCAAAAACACTGTGTAAGGTCAAACAATAACCTTTAGCAATAACCTTTGATCCCCTCACCTCTAATTGGAGATTTTGTAATGTTGTTCTTTATTCTGCTAAAGATGTTCCTTATACATTATGGTTGAAAAAACGTTACACATTTCCAGTAACAATTCACAATTAAATACAATAAGACTGTAAATAATTGTGATCAGAAAGATGAATATAGTCTAGTCTAGTTAAAAACAAAGATAGTTTCTTCATCCTGGACAATGGTACACACGTAAATGGCGTTATACCTAATAAAAAACCCACAAAATGTTTTTCTCATGAGGTTATGTTCTAATACCAGATCTGTTTTTCCAACAGTGTTTTTGGTTTGTTCCAAAATGATTTCAGTGTGCTTTGTAAACTAAACCTTCTCAGGCCGAAATGGAGAAAACTGGTGAAACTGTGAGTAAATAAAGCAGAGTAGTCTTTGAAGGAGAATGGTATAGTAAGACTCAAAAGGTATGGCAATTTATTACACTAATGCTTTTGGGAAACTTTTTTAATATACTAAATGCTCTACACTGTATTCCTATGATGACCTGATTGAAAATGCATGGCTGTCACTAAAGACAAAATGAGTAGAAATGATTGCCTTCAAAAGTGTAAAAGCTAAGGAGCCCCAAAGCACATGTTTAAATAGTAACTTACCCTAATCTTACCCGAAGACGCATAATTCAATTAGGTTCAAATAGAAAAGCTTGTGGACAATGGAGTCAAAGGGCTAATCAAACCGATTTCTCTTTCATATCTACAAGTAAAGCTCCACATACTCTCATCCTTTTGGCCCCTCCCCTATTTCTTCATCGACTTCCCCGTAGTGCAGCACTCCCTCCATCCCCTATGGCAATGTGAGGAGGGCAACAGTATCTGCTCTATTACAGAGCCTCTAGAGATATCTGCCTTCTCAGCATGCAGCAAAGCTCAAGACGCTAAAGCACACACACACACACACACACACACACACACACACACACACACACACACGTACATGCATGGACACAAACTCAGTGGATAGCTCAGGTCTGAGATAATCAATGCCAACAGAGCAGCAGCAGAGGAGAGATAGAGGGAAAAAGGCAAACCCAAGGCCAAGTTCTACTCAAACAAGCAAAAGCCGGCTGAAAATAAAGGAAGAATATAGAGAGGAGCAGCTAGAATATTTGCAATAAAAAGAACATTCTATATGAATTCCCTAGAGCATTATAAGTTATTTACAAGTGCATCGTGTTGTAGTTTACAGTTGAACCAAATGGATCTCATGTGTAAAACTTGCATTTGTCTTCATTTGATTAAAAAAAAAAAAAAAAAAAAAAAAAAGACAGCTTCATAGAAAACAGCAAAAGTTACATTACTTCCTGTTCCGGATGTACAGATGCCTAGAGTGGACTGCTGGAGGAAAAGTGTATTTTGCATTTATTTATTTTTTTGCATAAAGGCTAACAAAATATATTTAAATGTTAAAGTGAACTCCTTTTCTGATATATTTCCACTAGACAACAGCCTGTCTCTTCAGGACTACCATAGGTGCACAGATGGTCAAAAGAAAGGATGTGAGGGATTTGTAATCTGTAATTTTGTCATCAGATGCCACTGATCCATTTATAGAATTATTGAGTTGAGTATCATGTGCAGTCATAACACTCAATGCAGATAAATACACTTCTATAAATATCTCTCTTGAGTGACAGATGCTATGTTTTTGCTCTTCATATGTGCGTTTCTTAGAAGTACAAGCCAATCGAAACGCATGCCACCAAACTATTTATAAATGGTGTTTCATGCGGGCAGGAAAGTGGGAATATGTGACAGAAAGAATATAAGACTCGGGAGTGACAGCGCTCCTACATCACACTTGCTGTTCCCGGCGTGCGCTGTCAACAAACCTGAAGGAAACCCTGTCAAGACGCGCAGGTGTCCAATGGCTATTAGTGTAAAAAAAATCTTGCTTATCTGTCAGTGAGGAGAAGCAGTTAGGGAACAGGCTGTCAATTAAACAAGAGCTCATCTCGAGCAGCTTTAAGAAGCCGGGTCAGAGGAGACGCAAGATGTGTGTCAGTCAGCAGTCGGAGGAGGGGGGGGGTTCAACGGCTTATTCCTCATGGCACTACAGTAGTATGTGATGCACATACTGGAAATATAGATACAAAATACCTGCAGCAGAAACACAAGTAAATGTGCAAGAACCTAGTGATGCAGTGTTATTATAAATGAACACATTTGGGAAAACAACTGCAAATAATCAATTTATTAATCTTTAACATGCTTGTTAGCTTGTTTATGTGTTAAATTATGGCAGACTACCAAATGAGATGAGGGAAACTTGCAAGAAATCCCTACACCTCATCGATCTAATTAACCGTCCAGTGATAAATCCTCACATACTTCACTCACTCCGTATGAAGATTTTAATTAGCCCACTCAGTTTGAAGGCCATGGAGATAACATGTAGAGCCTCAAGTGCCTGAAGTTGTGTTTGGAAACGAGTGCCTCTACCAATTGCAAATCCTACTTTGGCATTCTGTAAGTTATTTACCAGAGCAAGGTTACAGCCCTGAAAGATAATCCATAAATTGTGAAGAAACACTATCAAATATATAAAAATAGGGAGAGTCCTGGGAAAGTCTTGACATTTTAGTGAAAAATCAACTGCTTCTTTCCCAAAATGTCTACTCCCCCTGTCCAGGGCATGACCACAGATTAGTTTCATTCTAGGGGTCATATACATTGAGCAACCTCGTTTCCAAAACAAGCCAACTTTAGATCTTGCATTTAAACGTCTTCTCTCTATTTAGACACGTGTACAAAGCTTTGGGTGAAAAACAAAATAACTGATAACGGAGATCTAAAAAAAATCAGATTTCTCACATGCTATCCAGCCACATTTAGCTCACACCTCGCATGTCACACAGGAAATCACGTTTTTAACACAAGGTCTGAAAAGCCAAAAATGTGTAAAATAAATGCCTGACTTTAATTAACAATATTACTTTGTGTATTGCTTCTAGATGGCGGTCAATGTGCCTACCATCTGGAGCAGTGGACCATTTTTCGGAGCGGCAACAGCTAGCATGGTATAAAAATGGAGTTCAGGAAAATGTGCACTTTAAACCAAAACATTTAAATGTAGGTTCTCACAGCAAATTACTTCATGTGACTTGTTCAACTGAAAGCTAAGGAATAACATATTCTAGCATCAATGCAGAAATGTATCCCTCTGATGAACAGCTGTAAAAAACTGGTGTAAAACCTCAAATTGTTAAACATGTGGCAGTTTTATCATTGTGGAAATGATGGAGACTCTGAATCTACCTTTAATTTTGTAATGGCACAGTTGTGAAGCGTAAAAAGGATGTGTGTACACCCTTAGAAGCAACTGGTTTGTATAAAAGTAAAGTGCAATTTTATTTTTACGCTTTGTGTCCTAGTAAATGTAAAAATACTGGCAAAAGTAAAAAGAAAAAAACAGCAGCCATTTGCATCTGGCAATTTGTGCATTAGGCAAAGCACACCTGTCATTCATCTGCTGCTAATGTGAGCCTGGAAATGGTGCTGCCATCAAACACAGAGGGAAAAACGTGTGTCATTTGCACAGATGTTTATGTTTTTTATCTTCTTTTTTTTTTCTTTCATGTTATTACCGGATCTGTCTCTTTGACTAATGTGAAATGAAATGTCTTTCAGTCTGAATGTAATTGTTTTGAGTCTCTTAATGCATCTATCAAAGCAAACAGCTTGCAAGGGGAAAAAAAGACTATTAATATTAAGAATTTGCATGTTGTATCCAAACAAGACAGGCTTTGTTTGAACGTAGACTTAGAACTTAAAACACCTGATTTATACATTTATGTTTGTTTGTTTTTTTACATAATATTTGAACTATAGCAAAGTTTCAAGGCATCAGAAGATAAGCGGACTAATACATTTTTAACTAACAAAAGGTCATTAGTCTAACAAGTTTTGATGTGTGGTGAATAACTACTACTCCACACAAAACATGTGTGCTGTCAGTGGGGGAACATTAGCAAGTGGCTTAACATTTAGCTGCATTTATACAAGCATTTAGACTACATGGACTACACTGGATGCCACATGGAGAACACAGAGTTAAACATGTATTCATTTAGGGCAAGTGCTTTCTCATCAAAGACTGTTAAATTGACAAAATTAGCATACACTACACGTTATTGCCATAGACATTATACAAACACATATTAGATAAAGTAACACACATACAGCTTGAGGGTTAGGCAAAAGCTTCTTAGCATCTTTACTTTATCTGATAATAATAAACCTAACAGCAGTATAAGATTTACTTGGCTAAACGTATATGAGATCAGTTTATTTTTTTTCCCTCGTGTCTAATTTAGTGTCTTAAACTTGTGCGGGCCTATAAAGTCATTTGAAATACCACTGTATCTTGGTGTTACTTGTAGAAACGTCTGCAGTGTTCCAAATGATCTCAAATGATGAGCTCAAAATCCTTGTTATGACCAACTAACGATGCGATCCAGACAGGAATTTCTTCTTGCATAGTAACAGGTGGCATGTGTCTCACTTCTACGTGACTGACACTCACATATTATTTTGGTGGTGTCCCAGCTGTTGACAGGTTGTCAAACAGTCGACTCAGCTGCTCCTCCTCCTGACCTCCCGGGGCTGACACAACAGCCATGATTATAGCTTCAGAAACAAACAGGGAGCAGGCCGTTGTGTGAAATGACACACCCTGCAGCTCCACTGGGTTAAACTGGGTGACTAGAAAGAAAAATTAACATTTATGAATATTAGTTATATTTTAATCTAAATTTTTCACATGTGGCTGATCTAACGATACACAAAATGAAGCAGGCATTGCTATTAGATTACACAGTGGACCAAAGTTTCATTCAAACCATGCACATTTTTCAATTTGACACTCCTGAGTTGCTATTGTATTGTTGTCTGAAGCACCCAAGATGTAATATCACACCAAAAAATTAATTTAAGCTGCATAATAGCATATTTTTCACGCTAGATTGTAATAAATTGCCGGTAGATTGCTGTTAGGAAAATGACTTGAATCCTGATGTGCTCTGTGTAAAATGTACAGCAGATGGATGCAGCATGAAAATGTAAAAACAACAGCTTCAGGTAAGTACTTTGTATGGAGATGGTTGTGAGTGTCTGTGAGGTGCATTTATATGTGCGTAAATAAATGATAGTCCCAGTACAATTCTCTAACTATCCCCAGTTTCTTAGTTTTTCCGTCACGTCTGTCTGGGTTTTATTCTCTCCTTCAGCTCCCAGTGCCTCATATTGCTGTCTGTATTTCAGTTCCTTTGTTACATCGCTGCAATAGCCTTGGGAAGTCTGGGAGAAAGAGTATAAGGGAGTGCTCCATAGAGAACAACAGTAAATGAGGGAGGCAGGGCAAACAGGGAAGTGCCGTTTTTACATAATCAAATATTCATTTTTAGACTCGATATTGCACTTGATCCGTTTTAGAATGACTTGGATACAGTATAAGCTTCCTTCTAATAAAATTGAGACCATTTTGATTGTTGTTAGGGTCAGTGGTTGTGAAAAGAAGCCGTCAAGCAAATACAGATTGTGAGGATGCAATATTGGTTCATCTGCAGATAACAACACCTTTAATTAAGGAAAGAAGGGTCGCACAATATATTTAAAAAAAAACACACCTTCAGCATTAAATTGTATTTTATATGAGAGGTATAAAAATGTCATTGATAATTAGTCACTGAGATGGAGTAGACCTACAGGATTAGCAAAATACAAATATAACCAACAAATTCACGTATCTCATGTTTTCCAGTGTGTGTGTATTTAAAATCACTTCAAAGGATCTGCGGATGTAAATGAAAAAAGAGAAATACATTGATGTGAACATGCGTTACCAAGAAGCACCTTCAGAGGAAAGATGTGGACGAGGACTATTCTTAACCTTCAATCAGCGCAGCTTTGTAATGAATTATAAATAATCTTTGAAGGTTTTGAAGTGTGAACCCACACAGTCTGAGACACACCCTTTTTTTGCTTACAGGCTGTGTGCGCTCACCAAAACACATATCGTTTCAGCTGCAATGACAATTCTGTAACAGCAAACACACCTCTGGTCATCAAAGCTTTCAATGAGCAGCTTTGGCAAATCAGCCACAACAGCAGCTCCATCACAAACCTGTCTGCACATTCCCGAGTACTCCCAAAGGACACAGATGAAGAGATGCTCAAGGAGGAGGAAGAGGAGGAGGGGAATGGCAGAAAATAGGAGATGCAGAACTGACAGCCAGGCAGACGCAAGGATGGTTGTGGAGCCTTGGAATTGTTCGTCTCATTATTCCATTGAGGAAGCAGCCATCTCTCTCTCTCACTCTTTGTCCCCCCCGTCCCCACTGCATGTTATAAATCAGCACTTCTGCAGCCTATTAGACAAGACGCCACATTTTTTAGTTTTGGAAGAGTGATTTTGCATCAACACCAGTTTTCTGCTGCTGCACCAGCACATGCACTGAAAAGGCTCTTTGTCATGAAGCACTTTTTATTTCTGCAATGTATAAAACTTTGCATAGAATTACATATTCTAGCCTTAGCTCTTTTAATTTGATCATGGTTTGCCTTTATTTTACCCTCTATGTGTAAAACCATCTGTTCCCTTTGTTACGTGACTAACACCAAGTGTAACATCTGGAAAGCTTGCCATATGCAATATAGAATAACTCCATACAACACGTTTGAATTACAGCGCACTTCAACAACTTTGCTCTTAGTACCCAGCACTAGGTTCAAATTAATTTGCTTTGATAAAATTCTGATGTTGCAGAAACACTGTGTAAAACTAGCCTGGCCAGCCACAACTAACTATTTTCTTATTCTATACAAAGTAGTTAGTCTGGTACCCTGCTGCTTGCATTCATTTACGAGTGTAATGTTAACCAATCAGAGAAATGCCGGATGTAAAGGCAAAACCACACAGGACGTCAACACAGAAGCCACGTGACCGCCACTAGTTAACATGGTCAGAAGTAGAGCGGACACCAGAGTGTTTTTATACTTTGCTGGTTATTCAAAACCATTGCCAGCAATGAAAGGGGTGCACGTGGCAGAGTGGTTAGCACTCCTGCCTTACAGCAAGAAGGTCGTGAGTTCAAAACCCGGCCGACTCCGGTCTTTCTGTGAGGAGTCTGCATGTCCTCCACGTGTTATCGTGGGTTCTCTCCGGGTACTCCGGCTTCCTCCCACCGTCCAAAGACATGTATGTATAGGTTAATTGGCAATTCTAAAGTGTCCCTAGTGAATGAATGTGAGAGAGAATGGTTGTCTGTCAATGTTTGTCTCTATATGTCAGCCCTGCGACTAACTGGCCACTGTCCAGGGTGTACCCCGCCTCACGCCCAAAGCTGCTGGGATAGGCTCCAGTCACCTGCAACCTCTAACGGGACAAAGCGGTAGAAAATGAATGAATGAAAACGTTGCCAGCAAACTACACCCTGCTGCAGACAAATGGCTTGTGATTAGTCCATCTGCAAGGAAGGATCAGCTGTGAAGAAGGCTAGTGTAAAACCACGCATAGTTAGATAAGCAACAATCATTATGGGTCCGAACTTACGACTCGCAAAAAGCTCATAGTCAGTGACGCACAAGCAACCATGGGCCATTGTAGGTGTCCTGAGGTGGGGATCTGGAGCAAGACTAACTCAGGCCTGATAACACTGATGTAGATCAAAAGAGCACGCTATTTTTTGATTATACATTAAAATGAATATTGTATAAATTGTATAAAATAATTGAGGACGTTTTACAAAAATATGGAGACGTCAGTGAGTCCAGACCTGGTCTTTCTCATCTCAGGCCCGTGCATGCACATCCACCTGATCAGAGTGAGACACTAAACGCTACGTCGGCCACAAAAAGCATTATGAGTTTTTCAAAAAGTAAATCCTTCCAAAACGAGTTCATGCTTGGCTTTACGCACCTGCTCAATACCTGTGACCGCTTCCTGCAGTAGATCAATGATTAAAAGCTGCGAGTATATTTATTTATCTATTTATCCATCCACGTCCTGCTTTTCTTGTCGCGTTAGGCCCCGTTTTACATCTATAAACCACTTTATTGCTGTTAATTTATTTCAGTAAAACACAAGTGTCCCTTGTGAACAGTTATTACTACTGACCGTCTGATTGACGGTGTCACTAACTGATTCTCTAGCTCCTCCATTTATATTCTATTTAAGGTGCGTGTATTTAGTTCATTGTTCAGACATGACGCATCATATTTGGCATCTAAATACATGTAAATACATGTCCCTTGAGTTCAAAGGTGAAATTAGCCTGTAAAACATCTAAAATGACAAAATATAGACTGTGCTTTTATTTCTGGCTTACACAACTTGACTCCGCCTTTGCCAGCCTCTATTTAAACAAAGCACCAGCTCTGGAAACGCCGTGAAAAAGAGTAACTACCTGCCAATCGCTTTGCATTTCACATCATTAAAATCTATGTTTTAAATGGACAAATAAAGTAATAGCTTAAGGGCTATGCAAAAGCTTCCTAGCATTTCTGCTTAATCTGATAATAATAAACATTACAGCAGCCAACATAGATAAGTAGAACTCAAGTCCATCAGTAGAATATTAACTTCAATACTTTTATTCCACTTAGTTCCATTAGGGGTCTGGTTGACTGACACCTACACCAGCAACTTTGGGCCTCAGGCGGGGTTCACTGGACAGTGGCCAGTGAGTTGCAGGGCTGAACTCAGGTCCATCAGTAGAATATTGCATAATGAATATTATATGTATTATAAAATTTACAAATAAAATCATATTGCAGGAATTACAGGACACGTCAACAATTCTTTCCCTAAGTAACTGGTTCTCAGTTTGTAATTAGCATTGGAAAAAAAGCTATGACAGGAATTCAGAGTTCAAGAGGTAAGTAAGACTGTCACCCTGGTTTAAAATACATAACGTCATTCACATCATGTCGACACTATGTTTAAGGAACAACATAATGGAGACTTTTGGTGTGGTCTGAATAGTAAAAGCCACCTAGGGACTTTCCAAGAAAAGGTGGCATTTCAAAGCATTGGTATACTACACAGATGGTAATATAGTAAGAAATAAAAATCTGCCTATAGTCTAAAAGAATGAGTTAAAATAAGTAATTTAGGTCTGCATACAGAAATGTTTGATTAAAGTTGGCAGTGACAAAGTTATGCTCTATTTTATGCTGCGATTCCTAAGAATTTTGATTAGCTAAATCATAGTTTTGAAAGTTTGTCATGATGAACTCGAGAGACAATGATTAAAACACAAATTACACAGTATACATCTGGGAGACTGATCATTTTTCATTTCCGTTCCCCCGAGGAACTGCCTTACTTAATTTGATGAAATTACAGTTAACTTTGTGGGAGTGACATGATACCACACAGAGCGGAAAGTCCATTGGAAAACTAACATCAAGTTGAACTAAACACACATCGTGACCTTTGACCGCTAGCGAAGATAGCATTAATCCTGACCGTGGATAAGTCTGTAGGATGTACATTGTTGACTGAAGCAGGGATGAATGACAGACGAATAAGGCTAATATCTCAGCAAAATCACAACAATTCCTCTTCTCTTCCTGACAGTCAGATTACTCAACCGAACACTATAAGCCTCTAATACTTCCACACTAACAAAATCACAAGGGAATTATTGTGACATGTGCTTAGCATAGCCTGTTTTTGTCACCACAGGGTTTGGCGAGTTATGACATAATGTTGTGTTATCACTATGAATTAATTTAACTTGTTTAAACACCTAAACCTCCAAGATTATTATTTTTCCCTTCCTGGATGTTTCCTCCTGTCACTGTAAGCAGATTTTAAGTGAATAAAATGCATATGACGTTAACCCCGTCTAAATCAGCAAGTGTGTGGTTTTATTGGAATTGGATAAAATCTTACTGCTCTGTGGCTTCGATGAAACACAAGCAGCACTGAGGTTTGGAGCTGAGCAGGAAAACAGGGATATGATTCACTGTCAGGGGAAATGGGCCAAGCCAAACAGTCTCTACAGCAACTATCAGGGGGAATTCATGAAGCCCAGCAAAATGATAGCAAACATCATTTGATGAAGGATGAAATGATGACCTACAGAAAACATATGCTAACTGACAGCTAACTAAAATAATCTTAACAAAATGATATCTTCAAATGACCTGTTTTTACAGCCAGCCTAATTTTTTCCCCCTTTTGGTCACGGTATCTGTCAGCAAGTTATTCCCCAAAGAAAAAATCTAAAAGAAAAGACAAATTCTACAAATATAAGTTGGACAGAAAGTTAGCCTACACAGCAGCTGTTAAGCTAGCACTACAATTGATTCAAGTTAGGAAGTCGTTCTTCCAGAATCGACGTGTTCATGTGTTTTCAGCTCGGAAGTCGGAACAAGATGGACACTGAGACACACTGAAATGTGCTAATGCTACGTTTAAATTAGTTAATACGTCAAAAAAGTAGCAATTATAAGTGGTAAGCCTATTCAAAACCTTAAAAGAAATGTGCATTTTCAACTCAGAAAAACATTTTGCCGAAATCCTGAGGACCATATGAATGCACCATAACACTGCTGAAGCTCTCCGAATTAATTAGGCACAATTCTTACAGTATATCTTACAGTACATTTTGGTCTAGGCATTTGAATATTTTAGCAATTAGCAACAATTAGTTTTTGTATTTTGTGTTTAAAAAAGAATAACTTTTATTTTAATATTTTGTTATATATATTTTGAGGCTTTTGTTGAAATATGAATACAGGCCCTCTCTAGGCCTACTATTCAGTGGACATAATGTCACTCACAAAAATGTCACGGGGCACTCCCTTATTCCAGTAATCACATTTCTATCTGGTTGTATTTTTTTTTCTTCAAATCAAGCTGATTTTGATACTTTCACACACAGAAAAGTAACAATGTTAGCCTATGCTTAAACTTTGTAGGCCTGTATATTTATTCTCCTGCAGCAACAGCCTCCTCAATGCCTCAGATGATAACATGAAAAACATCTGTAGGCCTATAATACAGTCTATGCTTAGTTGAAATATTCAAGTAAAAAATTATGGCTTGTGATATGCTTGTTGAGCTACTGGAGGTGGAACATATTGGGTTTGGTCAATCCATCATTCAGCGCAATTAATCTGAGTGAAATGTTTTGCCAATGTCATTTTTTTTCTTGGATTAATTAATTGAAATCAACAGCATGGAGCAGAAATTATTAATAGCAACATATTCGACTGGACAGCTCTGTGTTGTGATCTAGATCTGCTGCAAATAAATGTTCCCTTGGGAGATGAAATCTGCAAAATCTATGAAAGTACCTTTAATTAAGGCTCCTATATTTAATGGTATGCCAGTGAACGAAGCACGATGGTATAAGGAGCTGTCACTATTGTTTAAGCTAACGCATTATACAGTGTGTATGTTCAGACCTGACACACTGTACACACAGACACACACAAACGGGACAGCATTTAACATTTTGATAACATTGCCACACAGCCAGAAGCCATATGGTCTTTGTCAGAAACTTCTCGACTGGTCCCCCCCCACCCTTTCCTCCCCTTGTTCCTTCACTGTTACAAGCCAAACAAACCCTTTTCCCGTGTCATGACACTCGGGTGCAAATCTGGCACTTGGAAATGTTGAGCCTTGGGGAATAGAGCGACTGAAATTGTTTAGACAATACTTGCAGTGCACTCGCCTAAAGTCTCCAGACTGTAAACACAAACCAGCTGTCCTCGGAGTGTGATACTTACTCACTGACTGATGTAACCATGGAGGCCAAGTGGAAGAAAAGAAACTGAAAAACGGCAATAGAACACAAGAGGCTAGGGCAGCGTTCAAACTGTCACAAGCAATTGGAAATAAACTTGATATCTGACGTTGTGGCTTGAGATGAGGGGCACTTACTATGTTTGTCTATCAAATAAATTCAGTCCTAGTCTATACAAAGAGAAGATGACAATTTCCCTGAGAAATTCACTGCCACTTATTGGGTTTTTCCAAAGTGACTACAGACAGGAAGCTGTCAGTGACGGTGACAGCCAATTGAAGTGAACAGCCATTAGTTTAATGTGTAGGGTTCAGGCAGAGAGGGAACCCAACCTGGAAGAGTATACCTCTTCTTCACGCTATGCTTCCCGCACTCGCTCGTTTTCAGCATCAGATTACAATCAAAGACGAGCGGACATGGAGAGAGAGCAGGGGTCCCACCTCGAGCTGTCAATCTCACAACCTGACCGAGCTGCACATCCCATGATTCACTTCAGCGAGAGCGGTGTAACGGTGAACATATCTATCATGTTAATGCATTCAGAGAATCACCATGAACCAGAGCAATGATGTGCTGGAGCTCTTTTATCTATAAAATAATAACTAAACAAAAATGTAAAATGGACATTATTAAAGATAATAATAATAATAATATCTTTATTTGTATTGCACTTTTCAAAAACAAGGTTACAAAGTGCATTTCAGAATAAAAGCATTTGACAATAAACAATTTAAAAGCAGCTAAAAACAAAAAGCTGAATAACATTTCTTCTGCCTCATGAGTTCTATTGGTATGTGTTTTTTGTTTTAGATATCTATGTAAATAAATTTGTTTCTCTACCTTCTATAATATCTAATTCTCATAACTGAATGTTATGGACAAATCAATTGTGTATTAGTTGGTTGTTGACTGGTAAAGCATTATTTACAAAAAATAATCATAGAGTAACTACATGCAAGATTTGCATTTCTCAATCACTAAAATTACTTAAATGGTCGATATATATATGTGTGTAAATAAAACAGAAAGTGATAATCTTATCTTAACTACTAACTAAAATCCTATTTTTTTCTGCTCCATTACAGCAACAACAATGTGTAAAACTGCTAGTTTGAGATTTGCTAGAAACAAAGACCGTTTCATTTTATCTTGCTTTAATTCAACTTCACTTCTCTGTGTGATATTAGTACCGTTAACATTTAGACACAAAATGAGTGGAAGTTACTGCAGTCTAGTCACGTCTGGGAATTTTTCAAAGCCTGCAGAATTTTGTTATTATAATTACCCTGCTCAGATTTTAGTTAATATAATTTTTTGACCAAAGTTGTGTTTGGCAAGCCCAGCATTCACAGGTCAAGGCTGTGTTCCCAGAAGATAAATCAAATGTAGTTGGACACATGCTATTAACTCAATTGACTAAATTGATGGATGCCTCTAAATCCGTTTTCCATTCCCATACAAACTTGTGGGACTTGTTACATGTCTACGATACAGCTGTCATTTCCAGCGGCTTATTAATTTATCACTACGGCTTTATGGCTTAACCCTCTAAGCCACGAGCCTCACTTTTCCTTGAGCAAATGGCCAATTAGTTTAAGAATAAGTCGTATTCCTTCCCTTTACTGAACCTAAAAACAGGTCCACTATCCAATAACCTTTGGAGTACAGAGGCTGTGACTTTGCCTTCACCTCAATAAAGCGCTTCATGATTGAATCAAGTGGCTGAGGTCAATAGGACATATGTTCATTTCCCAGTGTCCTCTAGGGTCCCTGCAGGCAGAAAAAATATGCTGAGTGTCTTCAGTGACATTTATTGGCAAGGAACTAAATCGTATGTCTTTTTTAGCCTTCTTTCCCATTTCATCTCTTCGACTGCCAGTCCACTCGTCCGTGTGTGTATGTGGATGTATGTGCTTTTTGTGTGTGCTTACAGTATCTGAACCCCGTGGTCACGCTTCAGGCATCAGCACATACTACATCTGTCACTGTCTGTACCACGTCACCTCAATTTTCTGCAAACAAGTTTCACTCCTCTGCCTTGAAGGAGAGACACTTCCTCAGCTCCATTCTCTCTCTGTTGCCGTCTGTTTCTGTCATTCTTTCCCAGCAGCCATCACATTATATCTGTCAGACACCACTGCTGGCTTTCGTCAGCCGTCATCTCTCCCCCATACTTATTTAATCACACCTGCATTAGAATAAGACATATTCCTCCCAATTCATGTGAGTCATGGCTTAAAACCATAATTCATTTCCCAGTGAGGCTTTGTGTTGTGTTGATAAGAGATCAATTAAATTGCACTTTCTCTTTCGAAAGTCTTTTCTTCTATGGTTTCTTTTGGTGAAGTCCTCAGTGTAAGTAAAGTGACAAGATTCAATGACACTCATTTTATTGATGATAACATTATTGTATGTTTTTTGCCATGAAGCATACAATAGTCTTAAGACAATCATTTCAGGTAAAATCAGCAGTAAATTACTAGATGCATCACATATATTAGCATCTTAATGTCTTTATTACATTCTCACTCACTGTTGCAGATGAGCAATTAATTAGCCGCAGCAAAATCAGTGATCCTTTGTTGCACAGCGTGAAAGGATCAAACAGACATACGAGCAAAGAATGGCCAACAACAAAAATCTGACAAAAAAATTTAGGACAATTGTGGAGAATCCTGTTATTGCATGCCCAATAACAATGTGGTGAGAGAGAAACATCTATGAATTATTTTGTACATCTTGTTTATATAGTGCGACTGACCGTAGTAAAGCTAGATGATAGGCGTAACCAAAAATATGGTAACAACTAACCCCAAGATCTTTTTACAACACTGAAACCCAGTTGATATCTCTTTTTTTCCAAACTCTGTGGCTCCTTTAAATGCTACTCAAACCAACACTCGCTGATGCTGCCTGTTTTTGACTGAAGTTGAATTGTAGGCTATGACAAGCTCGATTAAAGTAACAGCAAAAGTACTCTAGAAGCAAAAGATTTCAAAATTTACACACCGTAACAATTGGCAATAATTTATTTTTATTATTTTGAAAGAAGCATTAAGATTCAGTGTCTTTTCAATTAACTCAGAATTGTTTCTCAGAATGGAAAATTTGTCAATATAATCAAAGTGACTCTGTAGTTTTGCAGCTGTTTTAAATTGTGTTTTAAAAGTGTAACATTGGAGTTATACTTGTAGCTCTTGTTAAGGTGAGCTAGTAACAGTATTCTATGGGGCAAAATAGATGCAGTAAAGAGGCAGCTGTCATAAAATCTTTAGTAAAGTATTTTGTAAAAATTAACTTGTAATGTGGTTCAAAAGTGCTCTACGTTTGAGACTCTGTTCAGTTGAAATCCTCACCGACATGAGCATACCAAACACCCAAACATTAACAAATCAAACATTAACAAGACTTGACAAATGATCCGACACATCTGCGTATTGACAGAGTAAGGTCAATCCTCCTTTTAACACTCTCCGGCTACCCAGTCCTCGCCTAACAAAACTCCCTCACTCAGCAGCATTGCCAGAGGGGGGTTCAGTTTTACTATCCAGCCCCAGGGTGACCCATGAATCTGAGTGACCTCTAAAGGATAAAGCAGGGAGACATAACTCATCCGGACAAGTCCAACAAGTCGCTCTCTGTGTTCCAGCTCGACCTTAAAACCAGGCAGTAAATTTAGTGAACTCTGAGCAATAAACTTCCTTCCCTTGAGGGCTTGGCTCCTCCAACTATGAGTGCTGATCCGGCATTATCCTGATACCGTTTGACCATGTCTTTCATTAGGATTCAAAAGGTGAAAACGATACTACAGGGGAACTATTATTCTAAAACCTTTGCAAAATATCTGCCCATGGAATAGTGAGTCGTACAAGCGGACACAGCTGAGCAGAGCAGATCGGCAGTAATAGATGGGGAGCTCTGCACCGTATTAGGGCATGACTGCGGTTGTTAACCTTTGTCACACACACTTCCTTACTTCAGTGCATCCTTTACTCCTCTTGTTTCCCAACGCTTTGGACTTGTAGGACTCAAATGGATTTACACGCCACCTGCGCTGACTCTTTTCTAACGGTCTTGGGTCATGACCTATTTTGCTCTCTGCCCCATGTCTCTAAAGGCGTTATGCCATCACTCTTAACTAACACACACAGTTGTTTGTTGGCACACTCCAACTTGTGATACTACAGAGAAAGAGACTATGTCTACATTAACGTGGTTATTTTCCAAAGAGCCTTTTATAAATTATTTCTATGTGCATAACACATCTGTCAATATCCTCACAATTATACAGATGGACCACTAGAGGACAATGAACAAAATGCAAAACTAAATAGACCATCAATCTGATTTTCATAATTACTCTTAACAGACAAAAAGGCGTAACTGTTTTAACTTTGACTAACTCAAAATGTGCACTGTATGTAAAGTCGTAGTTTGCTCTGCAGCAGGCATGTTTGTTGGTGTCATTACCATGCTCATTACACAAACCAACAATGGGCATACATTTGAAATTTGAACATGCTCAGTTGTAGCAGTCTTCTTGAAAATGCGATAAACAGAATTGTCCAAACAAATAGCCATACCTGTGACATTGGCAGACCACAGACCAGGTGAAATTTATCTCTACAGTAGCCATATGAGTGTCTTAGGGGTGTGTTTGCTGTCTGTTACAGTGTACCCAGTTCAATTAACTAATGCTTGCCATTAATGTTTTGGTCCACAGTCAAATGCAAAGCTAAATACAAGAGAAAAAAGATTTAAGGTTAGCACAAATGACCAAGTGACAGACTCCTCTTTAACTTGTAACCCCACATACTTGTCAGTGTCACCTGTTAGGAACCCCTTTGTGTTTAAAGCCGTGGATAAAAGCAGACACACGGCTGCGGGCAGTGTGACAGGTGGAGTTGCAGAGTGAATTTTCACCTGTCCCTTAACCATAAAAATGACCTTTTAACTGTAATAGGAATGAAAGAAGCAAAATAAAGCAGGCAATCATATTTACATATTATGTTTCATATCAGTGGAGCTGGTTGGTTTGCAAATATGATTGAACTCACTGATGCATGGACTCATGATAACAAAGACCAAGATAGCTTTCATTAAAAAAGAAAATAAATCCACGAAGGCAGCTGGGTTTTGTGAAGGCTTTAAGGCATTATGACGGAAAAGATATTTTGAGATATATTTTATTTTAAGAAAGTCCTATTAAAAAAATAAATAAAAAAGCAGTTTACTTTCTTTGAAGGAAGATATTAAAATCCATGCTCCCATCACCTCGCCAAATGAAGAGATTGATGGAATGTTTGAAAAAGCTTAGAAAATTATCTCATTTATATCCTGGGTACAAAGCTGAGAATACAGTTTTTTTTAACAAATGTTGTTGGCTTACTCAGGCTTATAAGTTCAGTCAAGGGTTTTAAAAAATAAATCCAATATGTTTTACAATGATAATGTAAGTATCTCTATAATATTGCCTATAACAAACATATTTTAGTTGTTCGGAAAATTCTGACATATAGTTCTACAGTATATTTCCTTTTTTGTTATTGCAAATTATTCCAAATTATTTTTATTGTTGTATTTGTTTGGTTTGGTAACTTATGGTTTTACACTTTTTAAAAGCCCTATATTGACCAGCTGCTGATCACATGTGCAACTGTTCAGGTAAGGAAACATCCAACATTTTTGATGTTCATGGAACTCACATCAAGCCTTCGTCACTGATCCGTAACCTTGGTGTTTTATTCGATTCAAATCTATCTTTTGGCCCTCACATTTCTTCTCTTGTTAAAAATTCTTTTTTCCATCTTCGTAACATTGCTCGTCTCCGATCTTCTCTCACCATTGCTGATACTGAAACCTTAATTCACGCATTAATCACTTCACGTCTGGACTATTGCAATGCCTTATTTCTTGGTCTTCCAAAAAAACATATCGCAAGATTACAGTATGTTCAAAACTCAGCCGCAAGAGTTCTCACCTCCACTAGGCGCTCTGCTCACATTACTCCTCTGCTTCATGACCTGTACTGGCTCCCTGTAACATCACGTATACACTTTAAGGTATTGCTTCTAACGTTCAAAGCATTAAATGGTCTCGCTCCCAAATATCTGTCTGACCTACTCTCCCCTTACCACCCCGTCCGGTCCCTTAGATCAGCCGAACTTGGTCTGTTGACCATCCCTCGTTTCCGTCTGTCTACTGTTGGTGGAAGGTCCTTTAGTATAAACGCTCCTCAATTATGGAATGCGCTGCCTCTTACACTGCGAAACATCTCATCTGTGGGTGCATTTAAGTCCCAGTTAAAAACATATCTATTCAACAAGCATTTCGGATAATCGCAACTATATGTATTATGTGATGTGTATATATAGATGTATATGTAAGTGTTTGTATGTACTGTATTTGTGAAATGTAAAGCGACCTTGAGCTACGGAAAGGCGCTATATAAATAAAACTTCTTCTTCTTCTGCTTCTTCAACATCAGTTTAACCCCAAACCCACTTACTGGCTACTTCTAGGGAAGCGTTGTGACTGATGGCCTGGCCCAGATAGTTGCGAGCCACACAGACATATACGCCGTCGTCAGGTTTGCTGCGTCGCCCGTGGATGATGCGTAGGAAGAAAAGCGAGCCGCTGGGCAACAGCATACGGTGAGAGCGGGAATTCTCACGGTCCGTCTCCACGCGCTCCCCATCTTTGTACCATTCCACCGTGGGGGTCGGACGTCCTTCCGCTTTACAGTTTAGGGTGGCTGGCTCCCCTTTGGACACAATGAGGTCAGAGGGGTGCTCCACGATACGAGGAGGGTAATCTTCCTGCCGCAGACGAGAACCTACAAGAGACGGTCAAGTATAAATTCCATGTTTATCTCTATTCAGAAATATCATGAATATAAAAATGGCGACATGTTTTTAAATTTACATTGGGTATGAGAAAAGTTTAATTTTTATTAAGAATCTTTTGGGATATATTATGTGTCTGGCATCTAACACAGACAAGAGCCACACATATAGAAGCCTATGTCTAACCTCCTAATCCACAAGCATCGCAGCATGGGGGGCATCTAAGACAATGCCCTCTGTTTGTCCAAATGTATTGAAATATGAGGAAAGAATGCCTGAATGTATGTTAATGTTGTAATGACAGCAATTTCAGAGCGAGACTAGTAAACCAATCCATTCATGCAAAAAGGATAGAACTGCAAAAATTTGGAATTAAGTGCATTACCGTAGCTGTGCAAGTCTGTATTATCTTGTATTAGTCTTGTATAATTAACAATAATCCAGTTTGACAAAATAATTACTCAACAATGTCATGCTGCTCATCAGCCATTGCCTCAGGAGACACTGTGAATAACTGAACTTCAAAAACCTGGAAAACAAGGGAGTAGAATGCTAGGGTTAATTCAAATTGTATTAGTTATCTAAAAACAAAACATGTTTGTTTTAAAATGTTTATTAACTTTATTTATTACTTAAATTCCCAAATGTTTTAAGAAGCTCTTCATTGTACACCTAATAAATGACCTGGGGAATCAAAATAAAGTTTGTTGTTATTATGGGAAAGAGCAACAGAACTGAATACAGCTAAAAGTCATACGGCTCCCTTTAAATAAGTTTAAGCCAAAAACCAGAATCTGTCCTACTCCACTGCTGCAGTTGACCATTATAGCCAGCCCCAGTAACTGAGATCATTACAGCAGCCATTGCAATAAAAATCAATATTTTCAGCCATACCTTCACTAACAATCACAGCATCACCTTTAATCCCTGATCCACTGATGAGATTTCAATCTTTCTAGTGCCCTTGCAGAAACAGTGGGAGTCCCAATGCGCAGAGCGGACAACGCAAACCTCACTAATGAGATCCAGGTACACTACACTAATGTCTCTATTGTATAGCTTCTTTACGTCTCGTACAAACCCCCAGTGTGGCCAAGCACACACATACTACCCGTGTCCACAAAGAGATGTTTCTCGCTTTAGTCACTCCAGGATTGAGATAAAGCTTTTGTACTTTATCATTATAACATCGGCTCTAAAGATGCAATTTCCGCATTACAGGTGACTACAGCTCAAGATGAAGCAGCTGTTTAATGATACAAGCCTTGTTTATGAAGAGAACAACCTTTGTGTGGGTATGATGTATGGACAACGTACGCAGATTATTCAAAGTAAAGAAAATGAAGATTTGAGGAGCCTATATCTGCCCACATCTGATGTTTTTATTGTTGAAAGAAGAATAGGCACAGGACCAAAGCCGTCTATTGTCTGCACCTAGTTTGAATATTAGCTTGCACTTAAATTAATGTTATGCATACATTTAGAACATTACATGTTTAAATTGTCTCTCTTATTTAGGACCATCTTTAGGACCAAGTGGCCTACATTTGATTTGAATAGATTAGACCTCATACTTTTTACACTATGCCCCACCTTTTCCTGCAGCACGAACAAAGCCCAAACCAGCTGTAAAACATCTAAAGGCCCACAGTCTCACCAAGTCTATTAAGG
This sequence comes from Neodontobutis hainanensis, assembly GCA_024349245.1. Classification (NCBI taxonomy): domain Eukaryota; kingdom Metazoa; phylum Chordata; class Actinopteri; order Gobiiformes; family Odontobutidae; genus Neodontobutis; species Neodontobutis hainanensis. Next base: position 4,359,947 of record JALDNG010000008.1, on the reverse strand, counting down.
GAACGTGGCATTAACATCAGGTATGCAGCCCCCTTTTACGATTTTATTGCAGTGGGAGCAAGAGAATGACACTTTTGTGTTCCTTTCAGGCGGCTGCAAACACTATCACGAGTAGCCTTCAGCAGCTCATGCTTTAAGGTGCCAATGGCCCCGTAAAGCAAATAATCACCAGCGTGCGAGAGAGTGATGAGCTCCTACATTCCCTCTGCAACCAATAAATCCCACTCAGACATGTGTTTACACAGGCTGATAACACCTCGAACCCCATGAAGTGGTTGAGAATTTAATCCACCGGTTAGTGTTATGTTATGGTCAGACAGCCTTTTTTATCATCATATTCCCAGTCAGATTAAAAAAAAGTATAAATGTAAGTGTTTAGGAAAACCCCCATGCTATTCACAAGAAAGACAAGAACAATACATGTTGCTGAATGTGAGCTTATCATTATGAAAAGTGTGCTGACATTTGCATTTTCTATCCAACAGCTCTATATTAACTGGTTGTGGTCTGCTGAGATAAGCCCTCCCACCGCCTGACTATTACATTCTACTTTGTTTCCTCTGCCGTCGCTGGTCGACTTGGCTAAAAAGCTAATAATGACTGCAAAATTGAACAATGCTTTCATGAAGATTGATCGTGAGCAAATGTTAGTCCTCCTAAGGTTAGACTTTCCCAGTTTAAAAAGAAAGATATATCATCAGTCATTGTAAATTATTACCCATACACTGAGCAATACAGTATGTCTTCATGCTAAAATGACAAAATAGGTTTAATACCCAGGAATATTGCTAAAGATACATAAAAAATTATGTCTGTCCTTGTCATTCATTTGTTATCTGTGGCCTGGCCTCAGACCCAAGGCTCTTTCTGCACATTGCATCATCGTCCACTGGGTTACAACGTACATGGTAAATAAGCCTAAAATAGTACACTGCACCTGACACAACCTATGGCCACTTTTGTCAATAATTATAAGTCAGTAATTTTGCTAAACATTCCTAAAAAAATATTTAAATGAAATATAAAATTAATTGGCTTTTCAGTGTCCTACCTACTACACTCCTGAAGAAATGAGTTGGGTGTTGAAAAAAGAATAAAAAACTGCATTATTATACAGTATATACACATTTTACTTAAAGGTGCATTATGGAAGTTTCAATAGTTCAAATAACATTTTTCTAACCCATACATGCATCAGCAACAACCTGATGTGCAGAATCTGAATTTCCCCAGAGTTGCCTCTGTAAGCCTGTACAGTCGATTAAAAGAGAAGGTTTCTTGGATTGAAACTCCTGCGCTGTTTCAGCGGACGTGATGTAATGCACTTGTTTGTTTACCTGGTTCTCACTTCCTGATTTGATGCCATAAGTAAACTAAGCAATGCTAATTGCAAAGTTGAATATTAATACTGTGAACACAGGGAAGAGACAGGCTGCACTCAGCAGATTCTTTGTTGTTCGTTCGAGCTTGCACAAGTGTGCACACAGTGAACACACACAGTACTGCGGTGGCACACTAGTACAAAAACTCCAGATCTTCTGTAATGTACCTTTAATGGCAACATAATAAAAAATGGGAACGCAGTGAGGGAATCATTATATACTATATATACAGTTAATATGACCATGCCACTAAATATTTGGACAATATTTATTAAATACATTCCTATGCTTATGTCATGGAACAAAGATTACGTGAACAGTTTTTGTTCTATTAAACGTACTGTAAGCAATTTTTTTCTTTTTATCATCCAATGGAATGAACTTTGGAGAAAAAACAAGATCTTAAGACGTCATATAGGCTTTATTAAACAGGATTTTAATAGATGAGAATAATCATCATGCTTTGGCCACATGCTTGCATACAATGGGCTCTTCAGTAAGGCTCTTCAGTAAGGTCTACACCCCTCAAAAAAGAAACATAAAGTTTCCACAGGCAGTGAGAGTGTAAGTATCGTAGATAATTAGCTCTTTCAGCAACAAAACTAAATTAATCTAATATTAATCGAGGGCATACCTGTCTCAATGAAGGCTAAACAAAAATAAATTAAGCACACAAGGAGAGGGCTGGGGGCTGCCCTGTAGCCAAAATAATAAATATTCCATTTTGGCATGAATTTACACATTGTCTAGACATTTGAACATACAACAAAACAAACACAAAGTGGCCACATTGGTTATTGGTCCTTGGTTTCTTGCTCACATGCTGCCTTCCTTGTTCTTAATTGTGTTGGGCTGGTGCCTAAGGGTGTGCAGTTCCCTAAGCTCCCTGGCTTTACAGAGAGGCAATATCAAACCGCCACAAGTGGGCCCCCACAAGACCAGGCTTTATCTGCAAAGGGCCAGCAGCCAGCATACAATAAGTATGCAGAAACATGCCCACAGACACCACAATGGACTACAACCACGCACACCAAAGGTCATTTGTAACACCTGTGCACCTACAAA